>VZRE01010279.1:171280-249262 GCA_013396775.1 Cephalopterus ornatus | reverse complement strand
AAAAAAAAAAAAAAAAAAAAAGCCCTTCCAAAATAGCTTGTAAAGCTGAAGGAAGGCTGAAGGACACTCTCCATGGGAGCTTAAAGAAGTTCTTGGCATTAATAACAGCTCCGTTATATCTCACCTGCCCACACCACGAACACGACCTCTGAAACCTCTTCACACCCTTTCCTCTGAAAACCAGGCCACTGTGATGAATTTTCACAAGCAGCACTGGCTTGGGAGCCTCATTCCCAGGGAAATATTTGTTGGAGGCCACACAGAGAGTCCAGGACCCTGGCATTCCCATCTTCCTGTTCAGTTTTTAGTCACTGAGTTGCCAGGGCCCCAAAATCTGCTCTCACAGATTTCTCCTCCCATGGAAAGACCAAGGCAGGGTCTGGTGAGTTCTCTGGGCAGAAGCCTACTAAAGGAATTTCAGCCTTTCAGGAATGGCAAACACCTCTTTGTGAGCCATTTTGCAACGCACCAAACTGTACTTAATGAAAAACCACAGATTAATCAGAATAAGATAAATGGTTAATTTTACTCCCTCTGGTTCAAAGATTTATCAAAACAAAAACAAAAAAAAACAAAAAACCCAACAAACAAACAAACAAACAAACATGCAAAAAAAACCCAAACCCCAAAGGAAGCAGAGTGGAAAGAAATAAGGAAAGTGTTATCCCCACACTGCTGCCCTCCAAAATAGCCCCCACCTCCTGGGTTCTCAGGCACGAGGGCATTGTTGAGCCACATTTTGCATATCTGCATTAATGCTGACTGCCAGCCCCACGGCACAACATCCTCTCTGCTGCTGAAGTGCTTAGTAATAGCAGAAAACCCCTTAGCTAATCCCACACGGGTGAACAGGTAAGCTGGAGCCCAACTCACAGCCCAGGGAAGCCAAAAAAAAAGTGAAAAAGAATATTGCAGCTGGCCCCTGTGGCCTTTCAGCTGCGCCAGGGCAGGAAGAAATTATGGTCTCTGGTACCTCTGACACGAAAGAATATCGTGTTTCTCCCTAAACTAATGGAACCTCATTTTAGAAACCTCCTGAACGTGTAGAATTAAGATAAATTAGCAGCAAATCTCTTCCTGACAAATGAAATTTGAAAGCCAGGGGCCAAATCGCTCGTTCAGATTTACTTGAAGCTCACAAGGCGAAGTCGGGCAACGCTGGGAGGAGCTCCTGGAGTTTGCCTTGAGCCAGTGCATGAAGGCAATGTCAGGGGGGGTTTACCGTGTTCTCTGATGGAGGGTTTTTTCTGGAAACACCTGAATTCTGACAGCACAGGGCTACTGGAATGCAGAGCCTGGGAAATCAAGGGTTTAGGCAGGTTCCTGCCAGAAATAAGAGCTGATTTTTAAGTCTGAGAGCACGCTCTGTGTACTTTTGGGCTCTGCAGAGCAGCACAGGCACAGTCTGAGATTTGTACACACCAGGGCTGAAGGACCTGGGAAGGCAGGTTGTTTAATGCACCAAAGTAAATATACAGACTCATATTAAAAGGATCTATATGTGCTTATCATCTCACCTTTAACTGTGCTGTAACTCAGCTTAGAAAAGCTGTGGATAACATTAAATAACTCAGGATTAAACTGGTTTTAAGGTCTTTACATCAATACTTTAAAAATACGAAGCCAGGCAGATAAAGTCTCATTGTAATAAACATCTGAAATGAGGAAGTTGCAAGAAAGGGGCATGTTTTCCTCAGATAAAACAGCCAGCACTGTTTTGGTGGCTGATAATCCTCCATTTCCATATTTTACACGCAGTTACCAGATAAACTTTTGATGTATTAACAAAGAGTAACTTCAGCTATACGTTGAGATCTAAAGGGCCACGTGTGTGTGGAGCCTGGTGACCCCACACCACACCAAGCAGAATAAAATCTCTGCCAAACACGAGCTTTTTCTCCTTTCATGCGTTTTATAAGATGCAGTTTAGTTAAGGGCCATTTACTGAGGAGGTCCAAAGGAAGAGACAAAAGCAGAGAGAAAGATGAAAAACATCACTTAGCAAGAACTGTTCACAAATCGTGATTTGAGTCTATAAACCCGAAAAGGAATGATTACAAACTATAAACTTGCAGTCTATGGACACAGGTAGAGCCTCAGAGATGCTGGAGACAAACACATCCTTCCCTCTTCTACGTGGCAAAGACCGACTCCATCTCCCCTCTGCCCAGCAGTGGATTCACCCAAATTCACTGCACGTGGCACAGTCACTCAGACCCTAAAAAAAACCCCCTCCTGGCCGCTGGTTCCCCTCGGCACAGAAATGCAGATGAGCAGGATGAAGTGACTGAGAGAAGGCAGATTTTTGGTAACGGGTTGATACCATAAAGCCTGATGCTGCCCTTGTGGGGGAACTAAAACCAGGAGCTGCCCCTGCTCTGTCTGGCAGCACCGTGGCCCTGCAAGAACTTTGGGGGCTATAAAACCACGGGGATATATTCTACTTGTCAGGCTGAACCTGAGCTTCACCTCACCCCCTCATCCCTTTGATGTTGTCTTACAACCTCAGCTCCATGGAATAAGTAATTTCCTTCCAAAAGTGGATTAATGCTGTTGACAGATGTCCTGGGGGTTGGGTTCTGTTGCTGTTGTGGGGTGTGGGTTTTTCTTTTTGGTTTGTCTCTCAACATGTCAATATTAGCACTTTAATCCCGCCATACACCCTAAGAAGTAGGAATATATAAGTAGTAGTTTGATATTTCAGAGAGCTTTGTGGTCTGCAAACACAAACATTCACCTTTGAGAACACAGAAACTAAATTAATAAGTGGATCTCCACTTTGTAGGTTTGAACGGGAGTTTAGCAGACAACCACGCTGAGAAAAGGTTCTCAAACTCCTTTACCAATCAAGAGAGAGAGCGTTGAGGAAATGAAAAGCTGAGCCTTGTTTGAGGCAACAGGATTTGACATATGACTGTGAAAGATTTGCTATTTCAGATTACAAATTCTGTAACCCAGGTCTTCGCTTTGTAGCTTGACGTCGACTGTGAAAACAGAGCAAGAAATGATCCAGAACCAAAGCTCAGGGAGGCCTGGATTTGTTCCAGCTGGTTCACGTAAATCACATCACCCAGCCTAGGAACATCCCACTGCCGCCTGGTGAACTCCCTGGGCAGAGCCCAAAGGGCAACAGGCACCTCCAGAGGAGTGAGTCGCCCAAATCCCAACCACCTCCGGGATGCGCCGGGCTCTTTGAGCAGAACTAAATGAATCTCCTAATTCTGGGCAGGCTGATGAGGTGGCTGGACGAAAATTGCTTTGCTCAAGGTCACAGAAGAAACCTGCAGTAGGGCAGAGGCCAAGCTTTTTGGGGGCAGCCTTGTGTACAAGATGCTAATGATGTGCTTCCCAAGGAGTGCATCACCCTTTTTTTTCTGGTCCCATCAGTAACACTGAAACAAGCACGGTACAATAAACTCTGATTTTTTTTTTCTTCTTCTTCTTTCGTTTTTTAGTATTGATGTGAGCCTCACACCTCCCACTTCACCCTCTGAAACCAGCTCTGATTCATAGCTCAGCTTTGATAAGGAACAAATGATGCAGCCTTTGTGTGTTCTCAGTGCTAGAGGTGAAGTCCTCGGGCAGCGTAAAGCACCAAAGCCCTCGTGAGCCCCGAGGCAGCGATCCTGGGACATTCCACATCCACTCCAGGGCTGCTGCATGGATTTTTCACACAAAGGAGATCAGGCTTTACATCAGGCACAGTGGAGAGCAGGAAATCCTTCAAAACTGCTGCACACAGATGCCTAAGTGAAGCTATTTCTCAGCGCCCACAAGGAAGTTATGAGTTCTAGAGTGGCAAGTTCTAGAATAAAATAAAGTAAAATATCCAAGCCAACCATAACTGTCTGCACTTAAGGAGATGAGAGATTCCCATGAGCAAGCACCCGTGTTTTCTAACGCACATTAAGTGCTAGGACAGCCCTTTCCAGGGTTATTTTTGTACTTTATGCTCTTCAGGAGGTCATCTGGTCTATTCCCGAGCTCCAAGACGTGGTTGGTTTTACCCCCTCCAAACAAACCCAAACCAAAACCAGACCACCTCACCACTTGCTGAGTATTTAAGCTGTTTGTAGTGGCCTCATGCCCTGCTCTCTGCTCTCCCCTGTCTTTGCCTGTCCCTTCCTGCTGCTCCCACCCTCCCTGCCCAGCACGGCCTCTTGCTGTCCCCACACCCTCAGGGTTTTGTCTGGGCACCCTTCTGGTTCTGAGTCAGGCAGGAGGAAGAGCAGCCCAGAGCAAGGTCTGTGTCTGGCAGGGAGACGTAAATACACAGACATCTCCGAGGCTGTCAGAGGATGGTGCCAGACTCTTTTCGGGGGTGCCCAGCAACAGGACGAGGAGCAAGGGCCAGAAAATAAACACCTCCACATGAGGAAGAACTTCTTTCCAAGGAGAGTGGCAGAGCACTGGAACAGCTGCCCAGGGAGGGCATGGAATCTCCTTCCCTGGAGACATCTCAAACCCATCTGGATGTGTTCCTGTGTCACCTGCTCCAGGTGACCCTGCCTTGGACTGGACGATCCCCAGAGGTCCCTCCCAACCCTGACTGTTCTGTGACTCTGTGAGCTAACCCTGACTGAGCCAAGAGGACCAAGAACAGCGATGATCCCACCAGCCCAGGACTCCCTGCCTGCCTGCAAAGCCGACCTGGGGCCAGGGGCACCCTGCCATGTAACTAATGCCCACTGAAATCCTTGTCCCTGCAGCTTCCCTCTGCACCGGGTGCTCAAACTGTGCCTGTGCATCTTGCCAGCTTCCCTCAGGCAATTTTGGGTGGGCTGGCACCGGGAGCAGTCAGTCTCCCCTTCTCTAAAGCAGCTGGCGTTCAGGGCTGAAAGGAGAAGGGCACCTCTGTAACTCCCCCACCTACAGGAACATCAGCCTGGTGCTTTTCTGGCTCCCAGAGCTTGTGCTGCCCCCAGCACAGGGCAAACCACCCATCCAAACAACCTGTTGGGAAATCACACACACACAGAGCCACCCCCAAAACAAACCTGACAGTGACAGAAATCAAACTCAGGCCTCCAGTGATTCATGAGGAGGAAACAGGATTAAGAATATCACTGAACGCTGAGCACATAGGTCGCATGACTGGCCCTGGGAGCTGCCAGTGTGAGACAGCAGGGAAGCCTGGGGTCATCAGTCAGGGAAGAAATACAGCATAAACATTTGTTCCATGTTCCCTCTGGAGCCTCAAACAGCCTTCTCTTCCCTGTCCTGCAGAAAAGCCAGCGACATGTTGCCCCAGAGGCTGTGGTCCCTCTTTGTCGAGTTTCCCAAAGCAAAGTATGTTTTTAAGGAGTTCTTACCATCATGTTTTCAGTGGCCTCCCTGTCTCCTCACAGAAGCAAAACTAAAGACCCGAGGAGACGTGTAGCATGAATTCAGTGAGACTTCCCACGACCTACATTCACCATTCACAGAACCAGGTTTCATTCACAAATTCCTGTGACTGTTGACATGAATTCAGTTTAAACCCTTTTTCTGAGAACATCTCTCCACACTAAAGCGAGTCCTAGAAAGGCATCTTGGAGCTCACACTCTCCGTGTGCTCAGTTCATCCCAAACAGGAATATTAATGGTTGGAAAATCCACACTGAGCCAAGCCCCGTGCCCACCTCAGCAGAGCAAACCGGGCACTTCAACACCTTTCACCCTCAGGTGTTGGCCCCAGGCTTGCCAAAACCCAGCAGCCAGCATTTTTGCAAGCCAAGGCCTTGAAGCAGGTGCTAGGTATTCCACTATCAGATCAGATCTTCTGCCACAAACCACTCTTCTGCTTCTACCTGATTCATTTAGAACGCGAACCTTGACGCTGTTACCGAGGCCCGAGTTTTAAACCCTCACTGAGTCACAAGGAAAGTCAAGCCCCCACTGCCTGGTACCTCCTGGAACACATTCATGTTGAGAGCGCTCTCTGAGCACGTTTGCCCCCAGAGTTTCGAGGAGAAAACAGGACTCAGCAGCTTTGGCAGCATCCTCGTGCCTCACGTCTTACCCCGAGACGTGTGATGTGGAACTGCAGAGGAGGGGGCAGAGAGCTGCAGAGAACAATAGCCCTGCTTCGAGCTGGGAGCGTACACAACAGTTCCCATTGCTTCATTCAGCAGTTGCTTTCCTGTGGCCTCCCTCAAACACCTGGGAAACCCCCCCCTTGAGGGTGCAGTTGGTTCTGAAAGCTCAGGACGTTTACTTTTCCCAGGACACAAGAGGCATGGGAGGGGAGACAGCTCTCTCTGCCTGCAGGACCACCCCCAGGCCTCACAGCTCTCCTCTGCAGCCAGCGGATTAATTCTCTGCTTAGTCTGGGGGAAAGGACTCAGTGAGGAAGTTGGAGGAGAGGGGGAATAGGAAGAGCTTTGTACTATACTTGCTATCTTCCCTGTATACATCCTTCTATTTTTGGGGTTACTGTGACAGTTATTTTGACAAAAAAAAAAAAAAAAGGCAAATTGTTGGCATTAAAAAGAAGGCACAACAGGAAGTTCAGTGACATATTTCTCTGCCTCTGCATAATTAGAGAGAGAAGGGCTTTATATCACGAAGCAAACCAACATTTTTGTGTTTAAAACAGCGCCTACTTCGAGCAGAACGTTGCAGCTCATTTCTGGGGTGTGGCGAGATGGGACCTGCACTTTCCGCCAGTCAGGGGAAAGATTTCAGCAGCCACATTCAGAAAGGCACCCGGACACGTGCCAGCCTTTGGATGCAGGGGTGGGCATCAATATTTGAGTGCTCTGCCTCTCCCGTCCGGGGCAAACAGCCCCCGTGCCCTGACTGCACAACCCAGCACCGATTTAGAGTCCAGCACAGCCCAAGGGCCACGTCAGCCCCTGACTGACAGCTGCCACTGGCCCGAAACTCCACCAGGAAAGGGGCAGGGAAGCACAAGAAAAGGCTGTCATTTAGGTAAAACCCAAAGCCCTCCACTTTTCCCAGTCACTACTGACGGACGAATTTGTCCCTAACGCGTTGGGATTAGTTGGGTGAAACTGCCACCTGCTGGTCCCCTCCCTGGCGGCCGCTGTGAATCAAACAGTAAAACCGTGAAAAACAAGTCAGAAAGGCAGCAACACCGTTTCCCCTCAGCCCTGCGTCTCACACCCAGCAAATGGAAATTCTGGGAAGGGAGCTGCGCAGCAACAGGCAGAGCCAAACGTGGACGTAGGAGCAGCATCCTCCTGGGGCGCGGTTTGATGCCCTGCTCCGATTTTTGTTAAGGACACTCGGCTCAGCTGCTGCACCCCCAGGCAGATTCATGGCACGTCGTGGGAAGCACACGCTATGAAACAGAAAGTCTCTGCTTGCGGACGCCGATTTCCCGTTATCCATTTCTCCCTGTAAAGCTTTTATTTAACCCCAATTAAAAAAAAAAAAAAAATGGCCCTTTAAAATACAGCAGATGTTCAGGATTTCCTCAGCATCAGCCACGGGAGGAACAGCAGCAGCAAAGAAAAATGCTCAAACCAGACATTTACGTTTAAAACACAGCACTCACTGCTCTCTAACCACCCCTGCTACATGTTTTTGAATCCTGTCTCTCTTCTCTCTTGCAGTGCAGAGAGATAAGGGTGTTTTCCCTCACGAAAAGAATTTGATTAACACAGATTTCTCTGGAAAAAAAAGCAGGGCCTTTCCTTCTGGAGGACTCAGCTGTGAAAACTCTCTGCCTTTCTCTCCCAGTGACTGGAACTCTCACTGGGGTGACCTTTTATTGTGCTTAATAAAGGTACAGAAACCAGCCGTAATTGAACTTGATGATTCTGGCGGGAGAAGCAACGAAAGGATTTAATTTCCCATTTAATTGTCTCCTTTGTTCACCTGTCAATGGCTCTGCACACTCTGCAGTTATTTATTTTCCACACAATTTCACCTCTGAAGGTACTCTGAGCCAGGGAGAGACTCAGGATGCAGGTTTGCCTTGCCAGGGAGCCTGGCCTCAGGAATCCTCACCTGCAACGTGAGGTGAGGCTGCCAAAATTCATTCAACTCCTGCTCTCCTCTGCAGCGTAACTCGTTCCTGTCCGACCCAGCACCTCCAAAAATCTGGTAAATTCAATGATCACACTTTCAGTGGGAGATTTAGGAACGTCAAGCGTTATGATTATCACGGCCACGTCCTCATTTGTGCTCTTAGGTGGATTTTTTTGGTTGTTGAAAGTGTTGTTTTATCCGAATAAAGAGGCAAAGACAGCCAGGAACGTACATTTCTCAGTGTGATGGCTGTGCAACAGTAAAATGCACGAGTAATTTTGGAAATATTAGCCCAGGCCACTGTGGAAAAACCCCCTACAACGAAGATCCTGGGAGCTGCATTTCCCCTCTGAGAACTACCAGATATTTCCTACTCCTCTGTTTATCCTGAGTGTTTCTGTGCATCCCCAACCTGGCAGAGGGCCAGGCAAGGGTTGGCTTTGATTAATGAATGGAAATAAATTCGAGATGGCTCCTCAGAGAGAATTGGGGGATTTCCCCTCACACCATCAGTCTGTGCAATGCTGAATAAGTAAAAAAAAAACCAATAAAACAAGACTGCAACAAATCTGCTTTGAATGATTTCATTCCCCCCCTCACCCCCCCTTGGAGGGGTCATTTTTAGAGGGAAAACACAAACTGCAGGATTTCCCTGCTCGTGTCTTTGAGTGCCCTGTAACACGTCAGACTCACGGGGGTATCAGAAAATGAGGAGAAATGACAATGCACGTGGTCAGAGTTGGAAATAACTTCTGTATGCACTAAAATTCAGGGTTTGGTGGTTTTGTTTTTTTTTTTCCATACACCTCCATGTCACTGAAAAGCTCCAACACCCAACGAAACCCCCAGATATCCCCTGGCATACGAATTCTCATTAATCTTCTCTGGATGATGCTGTGAACTGCCCACTTTTGCACTAGTTGTGACCTCAGCTGTAACCTGCAGGAGACCCGAACCCAAATATTAAGAGTTGGCTACGGTTGTTTTTTTGGGGTCTTTTTCCTTCCAGCTTACACAGGGCCGGGTGATTTCCAAAAGGAGGGATTTTAAGTTGCTCCTCTGTTTGCAGAAGGGCGGAATTTTCATATTGGACAGAGCTCCCCGGGGTTTGGGTTACACATTAAACAGTGTTAAAATCTTTTATTCCCTTACAATTGCAGGCAGCGAGGGCACAAAGCCTGGGTCCTTTGGAGTTCAAGTGCATCACAAATGCAGGCACGCCGTGGCCAGGTGAAGAAATTCACTTTTCAGGAAGAAGTTGCCAACACTGAGTTGAGAACTATGGGAAACACTTGGCTGCACATCACCTATTTTCCGTGCCTGAACCCGGTGGAAAAAGCATCACCTTGGAAAAGGGAAAAATTCACCAGGGGCTTGAGAGACAGCAAAAGAAATCTTGTGTGTCTGTAGCAAGGATTAATTCACCCGCAGCCAGGAGCAGAAAACGACCTTTTGAAGGCACGAGGCCGGGGCACAGATATCTGCTGCCTGTGCTCGAGGCTCTGCCCAAATTTGCATGAAGTTTTCTGCCCTGATAACATCACAGGGGAAAAAAAAAACAAAACAAAACAAAACAAAACAAATCAGAAGGTGCTGTGTTTCGATTACAAGCGAGGTAAAACGTGGACTTTCCCCCAGCTCAACATCTCGGTGTTGTAAAAACGTTATGACTCAATGACTCTGATGTTTCCCCCCCGCTGCCACCCGCCCCGATGTTTGTAGGATACAAGATGAAACGTCAGAAACAAACACCCAGCTGAGCCGAGATATGAAAATACATGAATATTTTTCATGCGAGGAAAAGTGGTGTTTTCAGTTTCCCCCCCAAAAGCTTCGCCAGGGCTCAACGTGTTTTCTGAACAGCCACCAGAAAATGGAACATTTCAGCCCCGAGTGAGGCTTTAAGAGCCAAAGCACAAAATGAATCGTGCCCTGTCATTAAACCGCTGAATTTTAAGTTCAAACCACCCAGAAACTGAACGAGCTTTTGGATAGCCAGTATTAAAAAAAAAAAAAAAAAAAGGAGAGAAAAAGGCAACTCAAATAAAGAAAATAAAGGCAAGCAAACCCCCAAACACCACACATCCAACCAAACCCACAGGGCACCAAGGTCAGGGCTCAGGGGTAAAGGATCCCCCAGGGGGGTTGTGTTCTGTTCCCACCTTTTGGGAAAATCGCTAAGGATGTGCATCTTTCCAAAAGCCACATCCCTCAGAAAGATCCCAGCATTTATGGGGCAAGAATTCTGCTTTTTCTGAAAGCCAGTTCCTCCCAGCACACCAGGAAATGAGGACCACTGGAATTATTTACTCCTTTAACAGCAGCGCACAATAAAATACATAACATTTTAAAACCGGTTTACAAGGCTAAAACTGCTCTTGTGACACAGATGACCCCCTTTCTGGGTTGTCTTGCCCTTAGTGCTTTGGGAAAAAACTTATTCCCAGGAAAACAAGCTTTGGGAAAAGACAGGGCCAAGCCTAGAAATCTGTTCAGGAGGGAAATCAGTTTATTGACTAAACTTAGTTCCCTTCTCCCTGCCAAAAAGGGAGAATCCCTGGATCCCGAGCTTGGTGCCCTGTGGATTTGGCTTTGGTTGGATGTGTTGTGTTTGGGGGTTTCCTTGGCTTTGTTTTCTTTCCTCGGGCTGGTTGGGCAAAAGCTTTTCTTCACCACCTTCCTACCCGGAGTTCCTCTCAAACACCGTCTCACCAAGCAAGGGGAGATTTTGGCTGTTTCATGTATTTTCTGAGGGAGAACAGTGAATTAAATCACCAATAATATCCACACCGGTCCCAGGGCCACACAAAAGAATTATTTCAGAGCTTTTGCAAGACCATTCATTATCCTAACAGAGGAGAATCTTGTCATGCACCCAGGCTGCACTAGAAGCAGAGCAAGGCAGGACACAACACGTTTTATGGGGACCTCTGCATTTTTCTGCCTGGGACCTGTTTTTATGGGGACCATCACATTTTTTCTGACCCCTTTGCATTTGGCCCCAGGCTCGAGCAGCCTTATGAAGTGCAGCTCAGTGCTGTTGACTAAGAAAACAACCACTCATCCCACGGGAAGGGTAAGATTTGCTCAATCTCAGAGCAGCAAACTGGAAACTCTCTGAGAGAGAAGTGGGTGAAAGCCTGAGCAGGTAAAACGCCTCTCGTGGCACTTCATTGCCAGGTCTGAGGTGCCAAGATTTTTCTTTTTGGTTTTTTGTTTTGTTTTGTTTTTTCCCCTTCCAACAGTGCTGGTTTATATATTTTTTGGAATTTAACATTTCTCATGAAGAACCGGCACCTGGAATCAAGTGGGCAAGAGTATTTCTCAGATTAATTAAGAAGGGCCAGTCCTAGAGACTTAAACTGCAAGGAAGAACTTGCAAACACGAGCCTAAGAGTGTTTGAGATTCCAAAATAGAGTACAAATATGAAAACACTGAGGTTTATTTAATCCTGTTCCTCTCAAGCCAATCCAAGGATCAGATGTGGGATTTTTGAGCATTAAAGCTGGTGTTACGTAGAGGAGATGGATTCACTCCTCTGACAAATAAACCACATGGAATATCATTATTGTGGCATCTACTCCCAGCACAGCAGCAGGAGGAGGAAAAGGATCCAGCAGCAACGCAAACATAACCCCTGGGGACAGGTTAAAAGGCAGAGAGGGGAAAAACCACAACTCCAGGTACTGCTAAACCGTGGTAAGTCTGAGAGCACACGGAAGAGGAGAGGAGAGCAGCTAATCCTGCTGTCACCGGCTCACACAGACCTCTGGGCGCAGCCCAGGCGCTCTGAGACTGTTTTTCTGCCATCCCCGACACTTTGTGTATTATTTGTTGGTTTCTGGATTATAATTGCCCTGAAATAGCTGGCAGTGAAGCACCAGCAGTGCCGTGGGATGTCACGCCCTGCAGGCGAGTCTGTGACACCTGAGGGGCACCAGAGCTCAGTGATAACAACAAAAAAAAAAAACAACCCCAAAACCCCAAACATATCCCATCTCCAGCCCACAGAGACACGATTCCCAGCAGGTAATTCATGCAGCACATCTGAGTTCAGGTGAATCCCTCAGGGATGCCTCCGTCTTGACTGTAAGTGGGATTATATGACCATAGAGCCGAGGATTCTATGTTTAACTTAGCTGAGTTTAGGGCAGGCGAAATTCAAGCATGGGGACCAAAGACCTCATCCCCCTTTCCCTAAAGCCCAGCAGCACCCCCAGGAATGCAGAGAATCCCATAATTTAGAATAGTGTCTCCATGTTAAAGATCTGCCATGTGAAGGGTTTGGAATGAAGCAGTTTGATGGTATCACGGACACTGGTCTATTTGTCCTGGAGGTCCAGCCTCAGTGATCCTGTGATTCAGCATCAGCCACACAGACTGAAATCCTCTTCACCTACAGGTAGTTTTTCCTCATGCACTGAGGACTCAGGGGACGTTTTTTTTTCAAAAGAGAAAAAGAGATTTTTCACCCTCCAGCTCCCTTCAGACCAGGAATCAAGAGTCTCGTTTCAGTGTCACTCTTTAAAACCCAGCCCTGCAAGAAATTAGGTGGTCACCTAATTGATTGGGTATTGGCACCCTGCGAAGGGAACTTCCCATCCCTGCACAGTGCCTTGAAACTACAGGATAAGTTTCTTCCAGGAAGTCTCATTCAGCACAAGTTTTAGAGTACCCACCACTCACAGAAGCTCAAGAATGTTCAATACCAGAAAAACCTTGAGGGTTTTGTGGTCCTTAGGCAACATCCCACGTAAATCTGGAGCTGTAATCCCTGGACCAGGCCAAAACTAACACAAAAGCATCAGAAAAGTCTGTTCACACAACACTTACACCAGTGATCTCATCATCAGGGGCACGAATCTGTGCGAGCCCCTCGAAACCAATTCCACCTTGCTGGCTTGGTTTCTGCTAATGCAGAAATTACCCTGGCATTTTGGATAGTTTGGTTCTTCTCGTGAATTGCTTTAGTACATGCCAGTGGCAAGAGGGTAACATAAATGCATCTGAGGTAGAAAAAGGTGCGGAAGGACCGAGAAACAATCCCGGTGTTTCCAGGGGGTCACTGCTCTCCACAGAGAACAAGTCTCTTCTTGCTTTGCACAGGTGTAAACCTTGTACCAGGTACTTGCTCCTCCTTCAGCTCTGACTTTTTGGTCTGGAATTACTGGAATGATAACAGAGAACCTGCATATTTAATCTGGCAATTGGCATTTCTCTTACCGGGTAAATATTTAATTCTTTTCCTTTTTTTTTTTTTTTTTAAGCCAGATGAGGAGATCTTAACCCCGGATAAAGAGGAGCAAATTCCAGGCAGCACCTGTATTTTTGCATTTTCTCATTTCCCTACCCAAACTCACCCTCAGCCAGTTACACATCCCAGGAAGCTGCGTCGTCTTTCACCTCAGCTCCTTGAGAAGTGTGGTTTTTTTGGGAAGACGATGCTGTTTTCTGCAGGGAAATATTGGCTCAGTTGGCGAAGTCCAACAGCGGGACCGATTCCCTAATTTAAACAACTCTGTGGTCTGAAGTGAGAGTCATTAACCTTCTTGATGAGAATTACGCTTTTTCTTGGTGGTATTGGCCCTGGAATGGCCCTAAAAACCTGAGGTGTCACACTGTGGAGTTGTGTTTCCATTCCTTCTGTGCCCCGGGGTCAAAGGACTTGGCTGCCAGAGGCAGGAGCTCTGATGTTAGAAGATTTAAATCTTTGAAGGGCAGGAATTTTAGGGACAGCGGCTAAAGCACAAGGAAGTGGCGCTGAATTCACTCAGCAAGAGAAGGATCAGGTGCAGCTTCGTGCTGCTGGAGAAATTAGGTCAGACTGCACAAGACATGGGATGATTTATGCTAATGAAACATTAACTCCCAGCGAGGGGGAACATGTTGGCACTTTCATGGGAACTTGCTGCTTGAGGGGAAAAAAAAAAAAACCCCACGTGGCAAGAAACCAACCCAAACAACCCCCAGGTTGGACTGCTTTGGTCAGAGAGGCTGATGCTCAAAGGCTGACACAGCAAACATCTGTTTATTCATGGCTCAAGCAAATGGCAGGAGCTACAGCAGGAATAATCCCGAGCAGATCCCTCCTGTCAGCAGTAAATGCATCTCTATAAAATACAAGAGTAGCAATTTGTCCTCAGTGAGATCCCTCATCCATCCCCTGTCTGATCGTGCTGTTTCTCCTTCCAATTTTATGCCTAAGCTTAATAAAACATAAAGGCTTGGCTATTAAAGCTGTGTCACAACAGAGCTGGGCACACAAAACTATCAGAGATTAGTTTATTCCACTACAAAGGAACTCAGTGCCACTGAATACATTTCTTAGCCCTGCTGATTAACAAGGTGCACTTCCTTATTTTTAGTGTAAATACCAGCTGTCACAATTACTGAAGAGAACCAAAAAGCAATGCTATACACAACACTGAACAAATAAAATAGCTCAGCAATCCTGGAAGTTTTACAGAGTTGTTTTTCAGGGTGCCGCTCTGATCCAGTGTGTTATTACGCAGAGATCAGCACACAAATGCCTGGGTCAAATTTCAGAATTAAGGGTTAACTTTGGATTGCATGAACTTGATTATTTGTTGGGGTTGTTTGGGTTTTTTTTGCTGTGTCCTCTCAGGCCAGCAGGAATCTCATTAAGTTCCTGCCTTCCCTTCCTACAGGACGTTTTTTATTTATCGTTGGGTTTGCCTTTTTTTTTTTTTTTTTTTAATTAAAATTATTTCTCCATTTGCAAGGCAACTCCTTGAGGTCAAGGATAAGGGATAATAACATTTTTACTCCTTTTTTTCAGGCAATAATATTACACACGACGACAATAACGCAGCACCTCTGACCTTCCCCAGTGCTGGCTGTAAATACCCTGTAATAATTCAGTATATCCACCAAAATTCATGCTCAGGGCAGGATTTTTTTTGGTGTGTCTCAGAAGAACGGTTCTAAGCAGCCCCCCCCCCAACCCCACACAGAATAAACAGCATTTTTATGTCTGTATAAAATCACTTCTGCCTTTCCTTGTGCAGCCTCGGTGGGACTGCATTAACTGACCTCAGTGGGAGTCGTTTCCCTGATGCTGAAAGAATTTGGATGGAGGCCACTGGGAGTGAAATATAATCTGGGTGTATGGGAAAAAAGGGCCTGAAACTTGACCCCAGATTAGAAGCCATTGTTGTTTGTGACTTCCAATGTGTTTGTTCAGAAGGGTAAAATGGATTTGGGGCCTTTGTTCTCTTATCCCCACTCATGTATTACTTTAATTATTAACCCTGAACAAGCAGATTTTGAATGTTTTTAACAGTTAATAGGGGAGCATTTGCAATTTGGCCCATCTTAATTCTGGTTTCTGACTAATAGGCTGCCCCTCTCCAGACTCCCTGACATGCAGATATTAAGGAACATTTCTTATGTGGACTTTTTTTTTTTTTGTTTGAGATGAGAGGTTTGTTGAGGATTTGGTTGCAGAAGCATAAATATCTGGCAAATATCTACCAAAGTGACACCCTCCACTAGATCACCATCAAGTCTGAGATTGGGCAGAAGATGAAAGAAAAGAGATTATTAATAAACATCGTATAACCCTCTCGATCGGAGCGGAACAAGAAAAGGGCTCGCAAACAAAAGAACCGCGCGGAAATAATCTGGAAATTTAAGGGGTTTGGGGCTCCACCTGCCCACCTTTGCTCACGTGCAGTAACTCACCCCTCAACACCGGCAAGAAAAGCTCTTTGAGCTGCAGCAGCCTCCCAAGAGAGCAGCAGGTCCCACGTGCCCGTGTCTGCCGGGGACAGCGACGAAAAGCGGAGGGAGGCAATATTGTGAAAGAGCCGCAGAAAGCCACCGCTTTGCCTGGCCCCCGGCCACCACGCTGTGTTTCGATAACACGAAACGCAGAAATGAGCCTTTAAAAGACCAGCTGTAAAAACAGAGAGCCCAAGCACCCAGTCCCCGAAAGATTCTGCGCTTGGGGCTCTGGCTCGGGGACGCGAAACGTTTAACCCTCAAACTCAGCCTGCCCTCTGCTGAACCAGGAAAAGGGCCCTGAAATGTGGGGGTGGACAGGTCTAAACTAAATTCACACCTGGTAACAATCCCTGTAAGCTGCGGAGGGACAAAATGGGACACCTACAAAGGCGTGGATACCAGGGGAGTTCTATCCTGAGGTTCAGAAACGTAGAGGTGGGAAAATAAAAGGGGGAATTGCTTTGACATGTACAGAAAAACAGTATAAACACATTCAGAGTGAGAGGCAGAAGTCCTGGTGTTCTACAACACTCTCATTCAAATGCCACCTTGCAAAAGCCCTTTGAGATCAATAATTTCACCTGAGCATCCCCCTGGACTGTTCTGACTCCGTACCAAAGACCAGCCTCGTTTTTGGAAGTTCTCCGCCCCTTGCACCACGTTTTTGTTACAGCTCACAGAGGAACTGTCATCGACTTCAGCAACTGCCACAAATATTTGACTCACTAATTTCACAGCGAGCGAAAAAGCGATAAAAATTACGTTTCTGCCATATTCCTCACGGATGCACATTTTAAAACAACACTGGGAACACGGGGAAAGCCTCACACACCGTCCTCATATATCAGATTTATTTCAACACACTTTTCTATGTATGTTCCCCCTTTCCTTGCCGAGCTCTCTCGGGAGCCGAGGTGGCTTTTTGCTGCCGAGGGTTTCCTTCGGTCTGACTCCCAGCACCATCTAGTGACAGAACTTGGGATATAAGGACAGCATTTCGCATTGCTCCCCCTCGATTTTTCTCGACCTGGTTTTGGTTTTCGCTTGTCACAAATCAAAAGGCTGACGAAAAATTGAACACAACTAAATTATCACTGAGTGCAAGTGAAACAGCGAACACTGAGATCAACTTAACTGGTTTGGTTTCCTGGTTGCACCAGGAATGCTGAAGGCACTGCTCATTAAGTCAGGTCCAAATGCTTTACTGAACTTGAGAATTCTTTTTTTAAACCAGTCCTTGAAATTCAATGCCGCTTCTGCAAAAATATTTTAAAATATTTCTTAAAAGTCGAACCCAACTGCTGCATTTTTCCTGTGCTTCCTGCTCCCATCTCCTTCAACCAAAATAACTGCACAGAAATTCCCAAAACAGTTTAGGCAGCCTAAATCTGCATCTAACAAGGAATAGAAAGTGCTGAGCCCTGCTTGGAAATCCCTTCCCCCTGGTGCCCTGCAGCTACAGTTGGATGCTGGCACTCCCATCATCTGAAGGTTATTTGTGGGGAAAAAACCCCGAACTATCTGTGCGTTTCAGAGCAATATTTTTAATATTTACAACATTAAAATTTATCTTAGAGCTGTTCAGTGTACACGAAAATGGACGTGGATCATTTTTTTTCCCCCCCTCCTCCTGTGCCAACTCCTCTGCATCGATGTCTGGGTTTTCATTTTAGAAGCAACACCCCCGTGGTTCAGTTCCCGGAGTCTCTGTCTCCGTGCAGCCAGTCCAGCCTGAGGCACAATAACCCACAGTTCCTCGATCACCGCTTATTTCTGAACCTAAGAGCTAAATGTACCTGTCCCAGCAGGTGGAACTCTGTAAAAACCTCTAAAAACAAAAAAAATTCAACAAGAACACGGCCCAAGGACTGGGTAAAACTTAACATCTTTAAACCTTTTTGCTCCCTCCAGAGTTTCCAAAAATAATTTTGCTTGGCCCACTGAATATTCGGATTTCCAGAAGAGCCAGACCTTGCAAATTCCAACGGGCACGGAGGAAGAAGGACAGTTTTAGCCGTGGAGACATCCCTTCCCCTCCAAGCACCAGGAAACGCTCCTCCTCACCTACAGCCACGGTGACTCGGCTGCTCGGGCAGAACGGAGAGCTCAGGAAAACAGAGGGGGAATGAGAGGGGATTCCCTGTCCCCCAGCGTGCCAGGATGGTCCCAAAACACTGGAAATACAAGAATTCCAACCAGTCTTTGAGATGTGAGTCTGCAAACCTGCTCCTGCCTGCAAATGCAGACCAGTTTTGGCAGCTTCCACTCCAACACCACAAAATCTAAATTATTCCCCTCCAGAGTTCAGCGAAGGGCTTGCTGTCAACCACCAGCATGTTTTACTCTGTCAGCCCCATAGAACAGCAGCCTGCAGTGCATTTTACTCTCTAGGCCACATTTTAGGCCCTCTGGGGAAACAATTCTGCATCTGCAAGCACTCGTCAGCTGGGAAGGCACAGACAAGCTGCCTTTGAAACCAGGTTTTAGGCTGCAGATCCTTCTCTGTAGTTCCTAAAGGTTTGCTTTGGCAAAGGAAACAGAAGAGGGGAGGGAAAAAAGAGAAGCACCTTTTCCAAAATTTATCTGACAAAAAACTTTCACACTGAAAAACTGGTTAAAGCGAGAAGCACCCAAAGGAAGAATCATCATAATGTTCCTCAATAATACGATTTATCCCTTTTATCTTTCTGTGCCTGTTAGGCTTCCAAATTTAAACTTCTGCCTTTCCATTTGATGGATATTTGTGCAGGCACAGACTGGTGGAAACCTCTGCCAGCAAACAAGGTTGATCCCATGCCTGGCTAGTTGTTTGGAAAGCTGAGGAAGCGCTGCCCATCGTTTGGGATTAGGTGATCAAATCCATAATGGATTTGTCAAGTCAGTGAAATAGAAACATAACGCAGTGACAGCTCATCTGTGCCCATGGGAGGTCACTGTTGCTTCACAGAACGGCTCAGAGCAGCCAGTTTTGGGTCAACAGCTCAGTTCAGACAACAAACACCTCAAACCCACTTCCACGGCAGCTCAGAGTTCCTTTCCTTTCCTGCCTTTCCAGAGGCAAACCAAAAAATCAGGCACACAGCCACATTCTTCTGAGTGGAGGCTGATGCTTCTCAGAGCTGTGCTGGGAGGAAACCAAATCCCATCTCCAGGTGCATCAGGGCATCAAAAACAGGCAAGTTAAAATAGTTTCTTCACCCCTGATCGGCTGCAACTCCTCAGGAACAGGAGACACCCGAATTTCATCAACAATTCACTGCATCTGATCACCCCATCCAGCAGCATTAGAAGGTGATGTCACACAGGAGAACCAGCTTTAATTAGAGGTCTGAAGAGGTGAAAGCAGGCTGGAAAACGTCTTGATTCGTATCTGAGGGGCACCAAGTCAAACAGCACGACGACAGAGAGATTTCATCACGGTGGAGTATTTCGGGCAGGTAAATACAGTCTGAACATGCCATCTCTGCCATCACTGAATCCAAGGAAAACACTCAGAGGTAGCCACGGAGCATCACCACAGATGAGTCAGGCACAGACAGTTCTTGGAAATTAAACAGTAGAAACCATGCAAAAAGTGACAATGACATTGTCAACTACCCCTTTGGGGTGAAGGGTCTGGAGAGCGAGTCCCGTGAGGAGCAGCTGAGGGAGCTGGGGGGGCTCAGCCTGGAGAAAAGGAGGCTCAGGAGGGACCTTCTTGTTCTCCACAACTCCCTGAGAGGAGGGGGGAGCCAGGGGGAAGTTGGGCTCTGCTCCCAGGGAACAAGGGACAAGAGGAGAGGGAACAGCCTCAAGTTGTGCCAGGAGAGGTTGAGGCTGGATATCAGGAAGAAATTCTTCATGGGAAGGGTGGTTAACACCTGGAATTGGCTTCCCAGGAAAGTGGTGGAGTCACCATCCCTGGAAGTGTTCAATAAGGACAAGGAACTCAGTGCTCTGGTCTAGTTGACAAGGTGGAGATCAGTCAAAAGTTGGATTTGATGACCTTGGAGATATCTTCCAACCTCAGTGATTCCGTGACTCATCAGAGCTGTGACCCACTTGTGCTCTCCTGCCTTCACTGGGCATTTTCATCCTCCACAGAGAGGATGGTTCTGCAGACTTCAGGCTGTTTCGCAAGCCCTAGTGCCTTCAGCCCTCAGACCCGTGGGCTGTGGGTGGGGAAAAGCAGCTGCCTGTACAAAACAAGGGGCACGGCTTCTTCAGGGCAGAGATAAACCCTGCCGGAATTCAGCACATCAACAGGAATCCTTTGGATACCCTCCCTTCTCAGGGAGGATGGTCAGCGTGAGGGAAAGCGCAGGTGAGGTGGCATCGTACAGCACCCCTGAATGAAGGTGGAATGATTCAGAAGGCACAACATGTGCAAACTGACCGTGTCCACCTCCCGTGTTCCACTTCTGTCACCTAAAGGGACAGCGGAGCACGAGTGGTTACTGACAGAAAATCACCACCACTGAGCGAAAATACACCCTCCTTCACCCACCAAATCCAAATGCTTCAAAGCCACAGGAAAGAAGGACACGAGGACCAGAGCAGGCATTCCAAGGAGATGAGAATGACTAAGACAAGCCAACCTTGCCTTGGGACAGCTTTGTGCTGCACAAGAGGTACGTGGAGTTCATGTCTCACTCATGGAAGTTCCTGGGAGCTGCCAGGGTTCACTTGCTCAGCACTGACATCTGTCCTCAGAGCTGTTTCTCTCTGAAGCATCAGCCCCAGGACACTGCCAGCCGTCACCCCACGTCACCCCATGCCCTGTCTCTGCGTGGATAACAAGGTAGAATGTTTACTGGGAAAGTGTGTGGCAACATATGTCACAATCCTGTGTCACTGCCAGCAGGGGCTCAGTGCACATCCCAATTACAGCATCAGTTAAGCTTTCCATTGAGGGCATGCAAATGGAGCCTGCACAGCAGAGAACTTCCCAGGAGAGACACTCAGGAGGAGAATCCACGCAGCTTCCACACCAGTTCTGAATTTTATTCAGCCTCATTATTCAGGCTTTTAAATTACTGATCATCCATTTAGTTCAGGTCCTATTTACACAGGACGGTGCTCAACTTTAAAGGGAATTATGTGCATAATTCTCTTTAAGGATGAGCTTTAAAATACCTCTTGATGTTTTATTTGTAATCCAATCAGACACTGAAAGCATGTGCGGGGCGGGGGAAAGCCTTATCCTCGCTTCCTACACCACTGCAAATCCCACCGCCTCCTAATCCCTCCATATGCAAAAGAGAACATTAATAAAGGAAACCTGTGCAACAAAGAGTTTCACGGTCAGGTGAGCGAACAGTTGGCAAAGCCGCGGCATCCAAAGGGAAAGGCAGACAAACACCTAACCCAGCACATGCCGCTGAAGTGGGTGTGTGCACGGGAACATGTAGCAACACGGGATGAAGGAAGCTGGAGAGCATTCCCCCTCCATCCAGAGATAGAAAAGCAGCTCAACCCACTGCCAGCACAACCTGAAAGTTTGCACGGAGAGGGAGACCTGCAGAGCTGACTGGGTTGGACAGGAATGGCTGTAATTACAGTTATTCCCTCGGGAGCTCCCGGATGGTCACGGCTGTCGCTGCTGGAAATGCTGCAGCAGTAATCAGAATTCCTAAATCAGTCCATCAGTAATTACACCAGTGAAAAAAATTCCCCCCAACACAAAGGCCTGGCAAGCAGTGTTTCCTACAGTGCAAACCTGTCTTTCCTAAAGGCTCAGACAGCTCTGCTTACACCCAAACCTGTGTTTTGACCTCACCTCCTCTCCCAGGTGGTCACTGAAGACCCTCACCAAATGTTCATACCCATATCCTCATTTCTTACACCTTCAGTGCCTGAAGTTGTCTCCCCTTCTTAGAATAGATAGTTAAAAGAGCAGAAATCACTAAAGCTGTGGAAGATAATGAATATATTCTACACCCCTGGGTAGAAAACCCTTTTCCCAGCCCAGGTTTCCCTGGGCAGTAAGCTAAAGAGTTCAGCCCACAGCTGTGGAATCAAGAGGTACCAACTGAAGCAGTATCTACAAATCCTAGAAAGTCATTTTTGGGATCCCTCTGCTTGCTGTTCGTGCTGAAACCTGCCTTACCTGGATGGATATACATGATGCAGCGTTATTAGAGGGTCCAAATCCAAAATTGCTATTGAACAGACAGAGGTGAAGCTGTAAATGGACAGCTCATACCCGGCAGGGCTTGTTTACGTCATAAAGACTCATAAGAGCTATTTGAAATTAGAGTAACAAAGGATTCACTTCAAATATCAGGCACCTACTGAGGCTGGAAGCAGGAGAACCACGAGGTTCCCAGTCAAACAAAGCCTCGGAGATCGTTTCTCGCAGTGGCCACATTCCAAGGTTTTTGTTGCTAGCTCTGAAAATCTGCTTCTCTTCTCATGGCCACGAGGTTGCAGTTTGGTCCCTTCTGCACCAAAAAAACCAGGCTAATTCCTATTTTACTGTGAATGTAATCACAGATTATAAACAAACAGTGAAGGCTGTTCAACATATGGAAGCATGGAAGGGAACAGAAAGATGAGAAGTCTCTGCTGTGATTTACTGCCACACAAATGCAATGACTCACAGCAGCAATTTCCTGTTTGCAGTTGGCCAAATTCTCCCACCTATGCAAGTTTTGAGGAGTTCCTTAGCTGGTGCCTC
This sequence comes from Cephalopterus ornatus, assembly GCA_013396775.1. Lineage (NCBI taxonomy): Eukaryota > Metazoa > Chordata > Aves > Passeriformes > Cotingidae > Cephalopterus > Cephalopterus ornatus. Next base: position 226,880 of record VZRE01010279.1, on the reverse strand, counting down.
CTCCTGCTGATTTGCACAGGACCATTTGCAGAATAACAGAGTTTTCTGCCTCTAAGGGACAGGATCCTGGCTCCAGCCTGTCCTATGCTCACACAATCAATAAGGAAAAGCGGGTGAAACGAAAGGAAAATATTTACCAAAATAGAGCAGGATGTGTCCTTAGCTAAAAATAGACACTGCTTGTGGCTGTCTCGGTATCAGAAAGGTAGATAACCTTTTAACTTCTGAAGTGTCCTTTAACAAGTTCCTTCCCCTTAAGCAAACAGGCTGCAGTTCCCTAAGGAATAAACTGGAATATTGGCTTGCTGTGTTTTTAATCCCCAAACACGACCTGCAGAGCCCTGGTCAGGTGAAATCACGGGCAGCCCTGCAGGGCTGTGGGTGCACCAGCCCTATCCATTCGTGTTTTCCAGCTCCAAATGCAGTTCCATTACTAGACAGTCAATCTGTGGGGCAGGGAGCCAGGTAACAGCCCTCCCAGTGCCTCTGCAATGCAGATCAGTTCCTGATTCTCTGCTTGTTCTACAAGCATCAAATCTCCTTTGATCAATACCTAAATAATCCTTTCAACATCCCTGAGCCTGCAGTTATTAATCCCAGTGCAGAGAAAGCAGGAGGCAGAGGATTGTGCAGGTCAGGGAGAGGAGTCACTGCCCAGTTTAAACTAAAACACAGATTTAATGTTGTCCTTCTAAATTTGCCCCAGAAAGTCTGGCTACTCTCCGCTCAGGCTGATCTATAAGGTGATATTGCCTGGGAGGAAAGCTGGAATGCTTTCCAGGGCACAGCCAAGGAAGAAGATGCATTTGATAAGCACCGTAATCTTTTTTCCAAACTGGATACTTATCTAGTTATCTGCTTATTGAGCTGAAATGGCAGAGCCCACAAGATGGTACAACAACGAAATACATTTCCCAGGGACATGAGAATGGAGTTTAAACCTGATCCTGAGGTCTCCTTGGGACAGGGAGACAGGCTCCCTACAAGAAGTGTCCCCATTTGTCCCCGTGGAATAAAACACCCCACAGTCACAGCTCACATGCCCCGGTGGGATGGGGAGGAGAGCTGTGAAAAGGTAAAAAAGTTGTGGGTTGAGGTAAGAACAGTTTAATAACTGAAATAAAGTAAATAATAAAAGTGAAAATAACAATAATAGATAGTAATGGAAACGAGAGAGAGAGGGGGAGAGAGATAGATAAACCCCAATTAAAGCAAGTGAAGTAAAACAATACAGTGTCTGCCCAGCCAGTCCCTCACAGCTTCTTCTGCCCCTCCTCACTGAAAATTCCTTGATTTAGGGTAAACTCTACCTGTTTGCACAATCCTATCAACTACTCCAAGCCAGAGGTTCCTTTTCCCTATACGTGCATCTTGCAGTAAATCAACCAGAGTTTAACTCTTCTGTTTCGTGCATGAAGAAATATATTTTTCGACTCGTAGTTAAGCTTTTCTTGGGAAAAGTAATTTCTTCATCAGCTGCTCGGGATTGTTAGGAAAGAGGGTGGAGCCTTCCCAGGCTGAACCATACCTGAGTATAAAGAGCAAGGGAGAACTGCAGCCAAGAAACTCTCAAAAGCTGCTTCCAGTGGCTGCTGGGATTCCAAGGCTGGTTTTATTCTGCAGTTGCAAGAACTTGCTGCTCGAAAGAAGAAGAGGGAAGCTGGACCCAGCTCCCAGTGGCTAATTACATTCCCGTGGTCTCAATGTGAAGCTGGATTGATTTTTTTAATTATTATTTTTTTTAAACATAACTGAATAAGGTTTTTTTTCACCCCTCCACTCTTCTTTTTCATCTTTTTCTGCACGCCCAGTGGGAATGCTGCAAACGGTCTGCGTGAGTCCTGAACTACTGGTCAACCAAAACATGGGGGAACATGAAATCTGTGGCTACAGCCCAGGCCAGGGATCTCCACTGCCTGGAGAAACTGCCAGTCCCAAAAGCTGTTTTCAACAGAGCCCATCGCTGCCAGATTCTGGATTAACTGAACTGAATGTCGCGAGCCCCGAGCTCTGCCCTCCTCCCTCGCGTAAACCCCGAGAGATGTCCGCTGCTGCTGGTAAGAGAAAAACCTTTATTCACGTTCTCTCTTTTATGCTTCTTTCGCAACATGAGAAGGCACAGTGGCTGCTGGCTCCTCTGGTGCCAGCACAGAGCTCCTGTGTCAATAGATCAAAGATGTTCAGCACGTTCTCCTGCTTAGTCCCGGTGGGATTTTGTTGTGTTCTGCTGCTGAAGCCAGAATTTACCCTGTTTCGTAGAGGATGCTCAATATTCCATCATTTCTGCTCATCTCCAGCACTCTGCTGCTCATTTACATTCCGAATTGCCAGTTCTGAGTCTAACAGCAAGGTAGAAGAGTGTTTTACCTTGAAGATCACTCACCTTCTGAGTGATTAACTTTTCCAAGTCACATGAAAGCGTGTTTGGTGAATCCTTGCCTCTGCAGAGTTCTTCAGTTTCCAGGACGCATCTGGGCATGTAACCTCATCCGTCATACGGCATTTTTTACTGGAAAATCTTGTAAGATAACAATATATTAGCAATTTTTAAGGAAGCTTTTCAGGGAGGCCTTTAAAATACTCTACAAATAGTAAATAATTCAGAACACCAGTCTGAAAAAAAAAGAATCATCTCCATTTCTAGTACAGTCTGAGAACTAAACTATGTTTTTTGAGGTCTCTGTGCTTTAATTATTCAGTGATAGGTTAAACACTGAGAAATGCCAGAAATCTTAGCACAGAACAACAATTCCATCTGTGTTCCAAAGGCAGCATTTGCTGCTTGGGATTCAGAGGCTCCTGCTGAAGGGGTGTCAGCTCTCAGTGCCTGGGGCAGGGAAGGGAAACAATATCACGCAACCAGAAACCACATCTTGTGTGGCTGGTTTCCATGCCAATACTGCCTCCTCGGAGACATCCCGAGCCCGGGGAGCTGCACTGCTCCCATCTGTTGAGCTCCCAGGGTTCTCCTCCACGGGATTTAGCCGGAGTCCAGCAGCTGCTGCAGAGCACACGCAGGGATTTGGGTCGGGAATGTTGGTACAGGCACCCCGTGGTTTATTCAGCGCAGGATCTGCTCACCCAATGCACCTTTCTCATTTTAGGCTGCTGCGTTAACATAAGGGTGCTTAATCACAAATGCTGGTTTTCCCTGCACGGGGAAGAGAAGTTTCTCCCTGCTCCAGCCAGCATTGCTGCTGGATGACTCCTCAAAAGTATCCCACGCTCTGATTCCCAGCGCTCGGGCTCCTTTGGAATGGTGGCTTTCTCCGTGGTGTGTTTTGTGTGCTGACCAAGTGGGAAGACCCTGATCTAATGCATTAAATCTGCAATTTTGCAGTGTTACTGAATGCATTCTGTACGAAGAAGACTATTCTCAAGTGGGGGACACACATGACAGTGTTACATAAAAGGTGTTTCAAAAGCAAATGCATTTAAGCTCCTAATCTGGGCAAGTCTTTCAAGTTTGGGGATACAAGTACAAGATGCAAGAAGACCTAACACAAACAATCACGGAGCAGCTTGTTTTGACAAAGACCAGCTTGTTTGGATAAGGAGACATACTCTCAAATAACTATTTCATTTGAGTACAGAAAATCGTTGTTCCCCTTCGGATCGCGCCACACTGACTTCCAAACACACCGAGAACCACTGGAGAAAGCCACGGGACAGAGCATCACAGTCTTAGTTCTGAAACCATTGTGTTCCCTACTGTTCCACTGATAAGAGTATAACAAACCACAGGGCAGGAAACTGCCAAGCCAGACTTACCACAACACGTGAAAATTAGGACATGACTAAGAGGGGCAGAGATCTAAACTCTGCTGACATATTCCCCAAAAGCAGGCACGTGTTCTAGGTCACTGTGGCATCCCCGAGCTCAGGGGCACACAATAAAAAAAAAACGAGAAGGAATTTATTATAGGAATTTTTAAGCAGAAAGGAGGCCAGAGTTGTTTTCCACAACTGATGATGAACGTTGGAATCCCAGGTGGTCCCTCAGGGCCACCTCATCCTCCCACTGTTCTATAAAAGCTCACAGAATTGTGTTACTTTAAGCATCGTGTTGTGACTTTTCCAGACTCTGAACTTAGCTCTGATCCCCCTCAGAAGCGCTACATGGGTGTGAGAGTAAAGATGCCAGTGCGGGAATTACTGAGGAAAATTCGGCTTTCCAAAGGCTTGGACCCAGCTCACAGCAAGGTGAGGACTCTCTGGGTTATGGAAATCCCATCCTGGTGCACACACATCACACCCCCAGTGTCCTGGAGAGGTTACACCTACAGCTGCTGCCTCTTCCAGACACCAAATCAAATTTGGTATATTCCACCTTTTGATAAAGGTGGAGAATATACCAAATTTTGAACAGGATGAGGGCCTGCATTAGGAACAGTTCTGAGGGACAGACAGCAAGAACCACTCATGCCATAGGTCATGGAATCAGGCCAAAGATGGCCCTAGAACCAGTAACAATATTGCTCTCGCAGCCCAGGTCTCTGAACAACCTGATAAAGCAGCCCAGGGAGGTTGTGGACTCCTGGTTTCATGTAAAGATCTTTATAAGGCTGCCATGAATTACTCACTCACAGGAAACCGACAGCTGACTTTGTACGTGTTACAGTATTTGCCACTGTTTCATCTCCTCTCTTTGTACATGTTACAGTATTTGCCACTGCTTCATCTCCTCTCGTGTGTAAGCATCTCAAATTGAGTTGGGTGGTTTTGTCTCCTCAGGAAACCTCATCAGTGAGGATGGTGACCAAAGGATCCTCAGGAAAAACAGGTTTGGAAACTCCTTTCTGGGTAACAGAGCCTCCTTTTCTAGTAGGATTATCAATGATAGATGCCCAAAAAGCCAGAACACTTCTCTCCCATGATGTGTGGAATCACAGAACCAATCAGGTTGGAAAAGACCTCTGGGATCATTGAGTCCAACCTGTGGTTCCCAGCTCCCCTTAAATCCCAGGAGGCAGGTTAGCTGTGCATCACCACCCTGTACATGTTATCCAGCTGTTATCTGGGGCAGAACTTCTGATGGGAATATCTCCTGCGTGTATCTCCCCCCTCCATCAGCTCTAAATAACTTGTTTCTTCCTTTCTTTCCAGCAGAGAAGAGAAGAGCTCACCCTTATACAGAGAAACAGCTTAGACAGGTATGCATAACACCTTCAGGCCCACTCTGCCAGCCTCCTAGGGCATAATTCCTGTTATATCACCGAGGGAGAACAGGACACTTCATGTCTGATTTCCCTCCCCCTTCTTCCGCCCTCCCCGGTTTTGTTGCTGTTTCAGAGCAAGCAGAGCTTTGGGCAAACCCTGAAAGGCTTAGAGGACCTCGATATCCTGGTTGAGGTGCTGCAGGAGGATCTGAACAAAAGCCAGCTGAAGGAGGAGTCTCTGTGCCCCGTGCCAGCTGGGCTCGGGCTGGGCTTCTCCACGGATCTGCAAAGCTCCCGGTGGGAAGCTGCAGGGAGCAAGGAAAGGCAGCACAGCTCCACCAAGCTGCACCCAGGCTGCTGCTTGAAGGATTTCAACCCAACGCTGAGGGGAGGGGCAGAGAATTCCTTGCGTGGTGGTCAGAAAAACGTGCAGGAGTCCGGCTCACCTGGAATGTCCTCAAGGACGAGTGAGAAGGAGAGCGGCTGGTGGCTACAGGGGGCACACGCAAGCTCCCAGGAGGATTTCCCGAGGAATTCTTCCCAGAGCACATCTGCACACTCCAGCCCATCAGAGATGCTCCTGGGAGCTCACACAGGCTCTGCAGACGCTGAGGGACACCTGAAGTTGGCCCCAGTTTCTTTCACGCAGCAGGATCTCTCTGCCATCTCTTTCTTCCAGTTCCAGCTGCACAGGGAAGAGAGTTTGCTGAGACATATCCCAGCGGACAAACTGCTTGCTCCTGATGAAAATGGCAACAGGTCTCCAAATTTTTTTACTGAAATACATTGATTTGTATGGAAAGTTATTGGGAGGAGCAAAAAAATCCTGGCAGACAAAATCAGCAACTCCATTATTAATATAGGGACTAAATAAATGCTTAAATATCCCAGGATTCTGGCATTTGCCACCTTGAACGTTTCATGATTTAAAATACATTCTCCTTGTTAATTCTGAGTATTTTAACCACTGTTTTACCTTCCAATTGTTCCAAACTGAGTTCTATTCCAGGCTGCTGCACAAGGCTGTTGCTCAGGGAAGAAGAGCTCTGACCTATGCCCTGGCACAGAGATTTGCATCCCTAAATAAGATCGACGAGAAGGATGCAGAGAAACGGGTAGGAATGAGAATTTTCCAGGAATAAGGTCATTTTCTGTCTCATCTCTCTAACCCCAGTCGAGCTCCAAGCATCCTTTGGGACAGGGTGTCCTGGAAAAGAAGGGAAAACAGGAACAGGGAGGGAATGATGGAGCAAGTATTAGCCCAAGTCCCAACTCCCCACCTCATTCGCTAAGAAGCATCGTTGTTTTAAAACTATTTTTTGCCTTTCACACCAACTTTCTCCCCTTCTTCCCTTCCCAGACTGCCTTACATCTTGCTGCAGAGAAGAACCAGCACCTGATGGTGAGTGACCTGATATCCCTGGGGGCCAATGTCAACGAACAGGACAGCTGTGGGAAAACTCCACTCCACCTGTGTGCACAGAACGGATATTTGAGGGTCTTAGAGGTGAGTTTTTGCTGGGCAAAGGCAGAGCAAAGGCATGTTCTTGGGTTTAAAACGTAGAGGGGGTTTCCATACCTGAACATCAGCTTCGGTTATAGATGGAGTTGGGGCGGGGAGGGGGTATTTTGGCACTGCCAAAGGTCAGGAATTACCTGGACGTTCTTCATTTCAGGTTCTGAAACACTGCAAAAACAATGGGGTGTGTGTGGAAGTCAATCTGCCCGACCACTGCGGTAAGAGGAAAAGCTGAAGCGGCACAGATGCTCAGTGTAGACTCCCAAATATGTAGAGAGAGAGAGATTTGCTCCAGGGAGATTTGCTCAGGCACTGGCTTTGACGTTCCCGTGGTCTGTTCTGTCCAGGTTTAACCCCTCTGCACTGTGCTGCTCTCGCCCACACTGTCTTGGTGGCAGAATCCCAAAAAACTGCCACGGACACCGACACGGGGAGGTTCCTCAGACTCCGCAGGGCCCAGATCCTGGAGGGAATCCAGTGCCTGCTGCAGATGGGAGGAAGGGCTGAGCTGCAGGTGAGGACACACAGCGGGCTGCTCACCTGGCCTTGGGCTCCCTCCCTCTGCTGCACTCACAGCTCCTGCTGTTGTCCGCAGGCTCTGGATCCGTGTCAAAGCACCACGAGCCGCTGGAGACTCGAGGAGAACACGGAGCTCATGTGTCTGCTTCGGTCCCACACGCCTCAGGGACACGACACCCCTCAAGAGGTAAGTGGTGATGATTTCCGCAGGCTCTGGGATCCGCACCAGGAAATCAAACGCAGTAACAGAAGCCAAACCATCCTGGAAACACAGCAGATGGTGCTCCCAGCCTTGTCCTGCCTTGCACGGGGCAGAAAAATCCCCTTTTCTGGGAAAAAGCACCGCACAAGCTCTTTTATCACACTTTTATCCCATCCCAGCTCGAGGGACGGTTCTTTTTGTACACATATCATCGAATATTGCCTTCTCTTGCTAAATTTTTGGTGCAGGAAACAAGACACCAACACTGAAAAGCAGGGCTTTGAGTGCTTCACAGAGGACAGGGTTTCTAAAGTGAAATTCTGCTCTGCAGTGCACCACCTGGCAGAGATTCCAGGATTCTTGTCCAACACTAAGCAAATATTCGGTGCTTAAAACAAAAGGCTACATCTGTTTTATCTTTTCTAGGGTCTTTTTTGGCTCTGCCAGATAATAGTTCCCACCAGTGTGTACATAGAGAACCCAGTAATATAAAAACATTATTATATATACATTATATATGTACGTGTATTATATATATACATATTATATATATAATATCCAGTAGATATATATATAATGTATTGTAAATAATATAATAATACACAGTAAAATATAGACATCTATTATAATAATTATATACCTACTGATTGCATATTAATAACTACTATATGATAGTATATTCATTATATTATAATAACATAATAATCAATTAGAAATACAGACTAAAAGTCGCATTTCAAGTCATTGAGTCATCTTCTTTACAGCTGTGCACTGTAGGAGAGAAAACACAGCAGGGAAAAAAAAATCAGTTCAATAATAACTGGAAATTTACTGTTCTGGTTTCCTCATCTGCACAGACTTACAGCTCGCTGGGTGCTCCAAGAGGAATTCCCAGTCCCCCACCACCAGAGAACTTCCCTGAGCTTTGTCCCACGGCGTCCTTGGACCTCCTTGATGTCATTCTTAAAGGTAGTTCTGCACAGAACCTCTTTTCCTTGGAAATCTCCTTCCTCGCCCGAACCCAGGCAGGAAATAAAAAGGGCAGCAGCTACGGGGCACCAGAGGGAACACACGTGGGCTCTGCTGAGATTTGTCGGCTCTTTGCCTTCCAGGGAAATGCTGCTGACTCCCACCCCCTGCATCCCATGGCCCAGCTGCTGCCCAAGAATAACCAGAGCACAGGAAAAGTCTTCAAACGCCTTACAGCTTGAAGTGACTGTTGGCAATGCCTGCGCCCGGAATTCGAAAGCCAACTAAGAAACGGGGGGAATCCTCACGGCACCATTAGGAATTCAGTGTTAGATGCTCCAGGGAATTAATGTGTCTTGATTTCCTCGCCAAGCTGAGCTCCTGTGCTCCTCTCCTGAAGTCTGAGCTGTAGCTGTTCTGCTGGCTGATGGTTTTTTCCGTGGGTGCCTTGTTTAAGATAAAAACCTCCCTGTTTTTAAGCCATCCAGGGCCTAGTCTTGAGGGTACCAGCGTAAGATTGGTCTCTACCCTCTGAGTTTAATGTTCAGATGTGCTGAAAGGCTCAGGCAATCTGTCCTTTTAAACATGAGCTCTGGGAATTCGGAGTCTGATGAGACTGTATTTAATACTTTCTGCAGTCTGGCTCTGAATTTAACCCAAGAGTTGTCACTCTTTAAGGCAGTCCTATTGGAAAACCCCTCCAAAATAAAACATGCACACTCTTCAAAACCCCTCCAAAATAAAACATGCACACAAACTGAGCATGTTTGTGGGTTTTTTTCCAACAAAAATCAAGCTTTTTACTTATGCAATCAGAATTTGTACCAATTAGGGACTGTAGGTGGAGTCTGGGACAAAATATTTTCAGTCGGTTCCTTTCACTCTGGGTGATCCAACAGAGGGTTTCACCTTTATAAAATTTAAATATGAAACACTTTTCAAGGCTTGTTCTCCATACAAAGTGATTTTGCAAGTTTGAAGGATAACAGGGAGCATAAATGATCCTGTGCTGACAGAAAATCAAGTTACTCAATAGAATTCCTACAAATTAGCCAACTTAAAAGAATTACTTCTTCCCGGACCTCGTATCATTTAATTTTAATCTTCTGATTGTGAGTTAGCTGGTTTCTATGAAACTTCCCTGTTTGCTACATATGGAGCAATGTACTTTTACAGAACCTAAACCCAAAAACACGACTGATCCCGCACTGGCTCACCCGTGCCCCTCCTTTTGAGGGAAACGGGAGATTTTCCACGTGGAACCACTGCAGGATCCAGTATTAAGTACTCAGCACGCTTGGGGAATATTTTTTTTTTTTTTTAAATGAAACCCTTTGCATTTTTCTTCCTGTAAAAAGAAAAAAAAAAGGTTACTTTCATGCTATTGGGTACCCTTTAGTGTTAAGCTCCAAGAGCTACGTTGCACAACGTGAATTAGCTTCTGCTGACAAATGGCAGTGTTTAAGTTAATTCCACTGGGATTTGGGTTCATATCCTATGGTTCTTATGCCCTGAACAGCTGAACAGTTCTCTTCTGTGTTTGCTCTAGTCTGAATGAGACATGATACTTCAAAATCTCTCAGTATTCCACTAGAAATAGATGTAGAATTTGTTATTCACGTGATGAGTTGCATAAGCCTATGGAATAGTCGCCCATCTCCTTCCATAACTGTCCCTTATGTTTTAATCATGTGAAGCCTTGTCTTTTTTTTTCCTCTTTGTCCTGGGTTTCACTTGGAAATACAAATATTTTTCCTCTCTGATTATTTTTCTCTTTTCATTCTTCCTTCCTGTTTTTGCATTTGAACTCCCATCTGCCCTCACAGAGCTTTTTATTCATTTGAAGACAATTAATGAGGACCTTCTAGGTTACTCAGCTTCCATTTGTGGGATTTAAGGATCAGATCCTACACCCACGGAAGTTAAAGACTCCTTATTTTTAGTGTAAACAGACCAAGGAACTCAACATCACGTACAGAGCCGAGGTTGAAGCAGTAAGTTGAACAAATAAAGAAGTGCATCAATAAGCATTTTCAAGGAAGAAAAATCAATTTCCTCGCAGGTTATCTAAAAAATAAAGCACAGAAAACTATCATCTAGTTGCAATATTAATCAAGTTCTTTTAGTCACCATTCAGGCGAAAGGACAGGAACCTTAAGCTATTCATATATATATCATTTATTCAGTATACTCAAAGATGAACTTGCTTCTAAAGTATATTTTACAACTTATCCTTTAATTGCATTGATGTTAGTAGGTTGCTTTGCATTGTTTCCATGTTCCTTCCTGTCAATAAATATATTATTTCAAGCGGTAACTTGGTTTTTTTGTACTGGTATGTCCATCCTACGCTCACAACAGAAGGGACTATCAGGGGAAAAGCAAATTAAGCAGAGTTTAAAAGCTGACAAGTGCCTAAAGGTGTTGTTTTGGCTTCTAAGAGTACAGAAAGCAACAGCATTATCACAAAATTTGGGGGAGGTGATTTATTTCTTAAAAATAAGACATTTGAGAACTCACTTTCTTTTCAAGGCACGTTCATTAACCCATCACCCCTAATTAGGAGCCAGCTAAATTGCTGTGAAAACAAAGTCCGAGCAGCTCATCTGTGCCTATGAAACACCCACAAAACAAACTGCAGGGGTGACAAGTGGCATTTAAAGAGGTGAAAATACCGGGGAAGATGTTTTACGGATTCGCAGAGAAGCTCCTTTAAGTGTTAGACTGGAAGAGTAAAAACAAGACAAGAACGGGAGAAGAGAGGGTTTTGGCCCAGGTTTTCAGCAGCACAAAATATTCTGCAGAGGCTGCTGGAGAGTGTTAACTCTGGAAGGTGTCAGAAGCAAACAGCTCCTCTGGGAGCTGCTCTCGATAGCTGGTGAGGGCAGAAATCCTCCAGCATTCTCCTTTTCCCACCGCTTCTGCCAAGGGGAATAACAGGACCCAAATTCTTGGCAGAGGGGTATCCCACTCTGCAGGGATCCAGCTGCTTTCACCCCAGCCTGGTACCACCTCCAAGGCTGACCACAGCAGAAAATCAACCTCCTGGTTTGCTTTTACCCTCCGAAACGTGTCCTTGAAATCAGGGTTTGCTGCACAGTCACAGTTATCGCATCCAAGATTCCCTGAGGCTGCTAGATTTTGCTTGAACAAGCTATCACCTCCCAGAGCCCAAAAACCTCAGCTGAGAAGCACAGGAACTGCTGCCCATGAAAACAGATAATGTCAAGCAGAGAACAATGCCATGATTGTAAGGAAACCACAGACAAGCAAAGAAAATAAATCATATTACCAAAAAAAAAAATAATAAAAAAATTAAAAAAAAATCCTTCTAACAGACAAACCAAAAAGAATTCAATCTTTTAAGACGAGGAACCGAGGGGGTTGGGCGCTGAAGGAAACCCTCCACAGCCCTTTTGAGAGTATGGATCAACAGCTGCCATTCAAGAAGAAACATTAACGTTTCCTCTACACAACTCTGCATCCCACTTGCCATAACTCCACTTCCCTCCCCACGTGATGACAACCAGGCTGCACTGCAAGCAGAGCTGGAGGAGCCAAGTTTCTGAGCCAAGTAAGAGGGAGAGGCTGAGCTCTTGGCAGATTGGGATTCTTTTAGAGCAGTCTCACCCGTCAAGTTTTATTTTTCCTGCCTTTCCTTTGTGGCTGGAGAAACTTGGAAGCCAAAGGGTTCAGTTTAAACCCAGACATGTTTCTGCAGCTGCGTGGAGCAGAGCAGATGAAATAAATTTAGGAAAGGGAGTCCCACTGACTGAAAAACTGAGTGTTCTCAAGCACTTTCAAGGGGGATCACAGAGGGGAGAGGCAAGAAGGAGAAAAGTGGCCAGCAGAGCTCTCAGGCTGTAGAAATCACCATGACCCAGATCGTCCCAGACACAACCAGGAGCTGCAGTTCAGTGTTGAGCCTCATCACGCTCATTTCATCAGCCCGTTTAGCCAAAAACTTCCCTTGTCCTGAAGACAAGGATGCAGTTCAGCCTCTGGAAGCTGCAGGACCCGCCCTAAAGAAATCCCTTCTGGCTTGGGACTGAGTGGGCTGGACTTCCAGGCATCCCAGATACTTACATCCACCAGTGGCACAGGTTTGGGGTTCACTTGGCTTAGCAGCAAGAGATTAGGCCTAGAGATGGGTAAAATGTCACTTCTGAGGTATAAACTCCCCAGAAGATGTTCCCCAGTTGCTCTCGGGGGGGCCCCAGGCACTGCTCCGCTCCCTGCTTGGCCATACAAGCTGCTACACCCATGAAATCCTGCCTGGGTAGGCCCCAGCTCTTAATTATCTCTGTTTGTTATCTCTAACTATCATCACCAGCCAAGTAAGTTTACAGAAGTCTTGGGTTTTTTCCCCCCCCCAGCATAACAAGATCTCCAAACACAAACACTGAAAGGTGTGTGGTGTGATAAAGCACAGGCAGAAATCACCACATCACCACTTCAGGAACCAGAGGAACCCAGAGGAAGCGCTCGGTGCAGGTCTGAAGGAGAGGAAGCAGAAGGAATTCATACAAAAGTCCGGTGGCAGATTTTAAATACTAAGTTTGGCTCGGGTTTGCTTTGTTTTCAGTAAAACCCCACTGGGTCCCTTTGCTGCTGATGAGTAACCAGTTTTTGAATCCTTCACAATTACCCCTGGAAACGTATTCACAGCTAATTGGGTGCTAGAGGCAGAGAAACACACACTAACCTGCCTTCAAAAGTCCACACGGGGGGCCAAAAATATTTTTCATCCTCACAAGCCCTGAGACCTAAAGTATTTTTGATCCCCTCTCAAAACCCCAGCTTGAATTTTCTCCACCGCACCCTCCCGGCATCTCCTTCTGCCCCTTCCCTTAAGCTGGACTGAAAGGTTTGCTCACAGCTCTGGCCAGGCTGTGCTGAAACCACATTTCAACGAAGCCACAAAGAGCTGCCAGGAATTAATGTAGCAGGGTTTTGATCAGCTGGCCAGTTTCTGATGCTCCCAGGTGCGCACGTGTCGGCTCCCGGCTGACGGGACCTTTCCATTTCCCCGGAATCGTTACTCACACTCCAAGACAATTCCCTCGATTGATACCAGAAAATGATAAGGTTCTGCAGAACCCAGAAGTTCTTCGAGTTCACAGCCGGGAACTGTTTGCTCAGGTGGAGCACTCAGGCTGTGAAAGTCCATCTCGGTGGCATTTGTGCCTGTAGCAGGGGTCATTCGAGTAGAGCACTTTTATCTCTCCCATGTCCACAGAGGGAGGGCCTTCCATTGCCAACCACACACTCGCCCGTTTGCAACCAAAAAGCCTCAGCTTTGGGGTTTAATTCCCTGAGGAGGCACTGCTGTATTCCCCACATCACCTCCTCCCCCAGGATCAGAGTCCGGCCGCAGAGACGCTGATTTACGCCATCCAAGGTTTTAATCCCCTCTATGAAACACTGCTACCGCAAAAATACAGCTGCAAAGTCACAATAAAATAACAACTTCCAGTCACTGCATTGTCCCTGGGACCCGAAAAAAAAAATCTAAGGTCTTTGGCCTATATCCTCATTTGTTTAAATTTAAATTGTGATTCAGCTGGCTTTTCGGGATTACCTCAGAATAAGCAGTCTTTGTGGTTTTGTTTTCCAACACAGCAATCGAGTCCCAAGCGCCAGAAGTCATTTGCCCATTCGATTCCCCCCCCAAAAAAAGAACTTTATGATCATTTGATTCCCAAAAAGAATAAATTAGAAGAGGAGGAAACAGGGTAGGGAAAAAAAATATAAACAAACCCCAGAAGGCATGGAAAGAGGAAGGAAAATAAAAAGAGAATCTTGCTCGTGCTGGATCCCTTTCACTGCCCCAATACAGTCAGGGGGAGTGATAAATAACCCTACAAAGCCACAGGTTGTGCTGGTGTGTTAAGGACAATTTTTATGTGTAAAAGCCCAAGATAAGCTGCAGTTTTTAGATGTATTAAGTTCTCTGAGAGTCAGCTGTGGGCAGTGCCACCAAAGGACATCCCAGGCCCCTTGGCTTTGTCCCAGCTGTCACTGCCCAGCCTTTCCCTGGAAGTAATGAAAACTATTTCAGCATTTAGACAAACTTCTCTTCAAAAAAACCTCCCGTGACTGTAAACCAAGTGCTACCTCAGAGTAAACCAAGTGCTACCTTTGCTTCTTCAGCAGAGTCAAAGGCTACTGTAAATAATATCTGGAGAGTAAAGTTTCTGTGGAAAAAAAATAATAATAACCTCATGTAACTATGGGAGTAGGTTCATCAAGTATTTGCAGAACAGTCGACTCCACCTGTGGCTCTCCTTGCTTAGAAACCTGCCTTAAACCTCACTGAGAAATAAGACAAAATTTGGCTTATCTGACTTACTGACCATGGGTCTTACAGACACACCAACTTATTCAGATAGCGTGAAATTAAAATAATAAATAATTCTTAAGCCCCAATGCCCAGGAAGAAAAACAGCTAAAACCAACACGCAGTTTGCAACGTGAATATGGTGAAAGAGACTGAAAATACCAGTGATTAAGTTCAGCAAGGGCAAAAAAAAAATAGCACTCCCAACCCAAATAATTAGAGGAGTTAAAAAATTGTCTGTGCATCAGGGATGTTTTTCACAGGACTGTTTTTGCTCTCTGCTTTGCTCCCTTCAGGAGCTGTCACAGAAGGAGCCAAGTCTCCAATTTCTGTGTTCAATAATAAGGTGTTTTTAGAGGTTCTTTCTCCAATAGGCTGCTCATTTTTCCATCTTCTATAAAAATTAAATAGAAAAACTGGACTTTGTTGTGTTTATTCTGCCCCTTTGCTGGACTGGGTAGTGAAGGTAGGTGATGATTAAAGGGGCAGTGTGTCAGCCAGGCCTTTGAGGGTGACTCAGGCATTAATTCTGGGACTTGATTAGTCATAAAACATTTTATGGGGCCGTTAAATCCTGATCCCTGCCAGGAAAATGACGGCTTGACAGGCACAGCAGTGTCGTGCATCAGTTCTGGGGAAAAGGGGTGTTGTGTATCTGCTTATCACAGCCATCAATTAATAACCTGAGACTGCAATTCTATCACAGGCTGTTCATTTAATCCGGCCCCATCACCACTGGACACTGCTTTGGGTAGAAACAGCAACCAGATAAACGACTACAAAATACTTCCTATGGCTCTGTGGCTTCCTGAGCGAGGGAAAGCTCCTAATTACCCCTCGTGTTCTTTGCCTGGGAAACCTAAAGCCTGGGGGAATCTCCGGGGTCATTCCCACAGCTCTCCTCGTGTTGCATTCCCGGAGGCTGAACTCTGCCAGACCCAGGGCTGGGAGGTTTGCCCAGCCTAATCTTCACCGAAAGAAAAGAAGATAAAAACCTTCCAGCAGCAGGACTTCCAGGCTCGCAGTGGAACCCAGAGCCTTGCAGTTTATATACCTATAAACTACCAGAATTTAGTGGTTGTGCTCCGAGACTGAGCAGCAAAAGCAAAGCCCTGCAGGGGACAGGAGACAGGCAGAGAAGCACAGCCATAGTTCCTGCATTCCAGTCTGTTTTAGGCAGGACCTGTGCACAGGATTTCTCCAATGGGGGCAGTTCCAGGCACGCTCAGAGGCAGAGATCTCTCTGCTCGGGGAATGCAAACTCAAACAAGGGGGTGAGTTTGGGCACTTCCAGCTCAGGCAGCCACAAGGTGGGAAAGTTTTAGGTCGCAATTTAAAGCACAGGCAGCTCAGATGGAATTAAATCCTGCTTTAAGCACCCAATTTCAGTGGATATTCTCTTGCACATTCCCCTATAGAGCAGAACCTTTGGCTGGAGAGCTCAGGCATTACTGTGTGTAAAGACCAGCTAATCCTTCCCTGGAACATCAAAGCCTTGCCAAAGGAGCAACAACAACTTCTGGCAGGCTGCACGCTGCCAGTTAGGACACAGTCCTACCTTTTGCAAAAAAAAAGATAAATAAATATCTCCTCTCTCTGAAAGTCACTCTCTTGCTTCTCAGTTTTGACTAGCCAGTGGAACAAAGACTGCCATTCCAAATACACTAAAATATGTAAACCACTCACGGTGTCCTTAGGAAAAAATCTACCCAGCTGCAGGTCTCTGAACTGGCAGCTGTGTGAAGGACCTTTGAGAAACGCGAGCATTTGCTGGTGCCCCAGAGGGGAGCAACGTGAAAACGGCACCCAGAAATGCTCTGCAATGTTTTTGTACGTCCTTCACTAGACAACAGAAGTCTCTGGGAGATACAGAACGTTGGGGCACAGGCAGGCAGGGGCTGGGATGTCTGCCTTGTATTATGAGGGCAGGGCTCCAGAAGTGCCCATCGGCGTAAAAAGTGGCATTAATTCCCCGTTCCTCCGTCCCTGCGGGGCCAGGCTGCCCTCTGCTGCGGGAAGGGCGCAGGGCTGGCAGGAGCCCTGGATGCTTTTGGCACTTTGAAAACCCCCCCCGGAGGAATGGAAAAAGCAGAGAGCCTTCCAAACCAGGCCCCTGAACTGCCTTCCAGGACCTGCCACAGACCTTGGCAACGAGGCGGGGGGGGCAAACCAGCCATGAATAATTGCATTTTGTTTTTATGATAAACACCAAAAAGACACCAACTTCTCGACAGCTTTTTATGCTCTTCATAAACCATGCAGCCCATCCCACAAATAAGACGCAGCTGATGATCCCTTATGGTAAATCAGGATTCATGGACTTCCGAACTCACGGCTGCTGCAGGAACCCAGAAACTTCCCATTACAAAGCAGAGGAGCAAACTGTCTAAATGTGGTCATAAACAAACACTTCTCTGGGCTGCAGGAGCCCTGTTCCATATGAATATTCTTCAGATCGGGCAGAGAACAGCTCCTGTTAGGTGACCTGTGGGGCAGTAAAGCAGGGCTCAAATAACTCCCATGAATATTTCACACCAACACATCAGCATGTTGGAACTTTCACTGGCCATTAAATATTCAGCAGCCGAAAGGAAAGCTCTCCTCGTGCCTGTCTGGTGCTCAGCCACATTTGGCAGTTCCATGCAATAGATCCATGGCCTTTTTTCCTTTTTTCCTTTTCTTTTTCTCTCTTTTTTCGTTTTTGCCTTGTGACAATGGGGAAACGCAGCCTCCAAACCACGAGGACTGTCAAAGTGGAATTTACTGCAAAGGAGGAGAACAGAGTCTGCCAATTTGTCCAGCAGGTATTTGCAGATAATTTACCAGAGATTCTTTGCTTCTCAGTCACATACTGCTCTGTAAAAACGCAGTCAGGCTTTAATTTGGCTCAATGCTACCAGTAGTTCTTAGATAATGGACTGGGCTTGCTGAAATTCATATTGTTAGTAAGTACATGGCTTAAACAACAAACGCAGAGCGTTGAATTTTATTGTCATAAGATTTGCATACCAGAAGAGTTCCTTTCTGCGCTGTTTATTAAAACAATACTGAAATGAGGGAATATTTTGGTTGAAGCAGGGTTCGTTTAACTGATTCAGGCTACAATCTTTAAGCTGGAAAGACACTCATTCACATCTACATAATAAGCTGCTTTACCTGAGAAAAACTGACAAGACCCTCTGTTGTTCGAAGGCTTCTTCTGCCCCGAAGGGAGCATCACTCCCGTGCCGTGTCCCCCGGGAAGGTTTCGTCCCGCAGGAGCAGCACTGCCGTCACAGGGCTGCCTGACGTGCCCAGTGGACTTCTTCAACCCCAGGCCTGGCCAAAAAGCCTGTCTTCCCTGTGGCGCAGAGGCAGAGCAGCCTGAAGAAGGGCAGGAGACGTGCGTGTGCCTTGGGAGAGGTCGGGTGTTTCAGGTACGGGAGCAGTTCAGCCCCACCTGCACCACCCGGTTCGGTTCGCTCTCTCTTTGCATCTCATTTCCGCAGGGAGGGGGACAGGGACGCCAGATCTACGCCTCTTCTGAGTTTCTCAGGGCCACGTCAGTCACTGGGAGGTTTGGGGGGGGTGTATGGCCACCAGAGCTCCACCTGAGCTCGCTCAGACTTGGAGAAACCCTCGTGCAGATGCTGTTCTGTCCCCTGCTGCAGCTTCCTAAACAAGCCCCTGGTTTCGTTTGCAGCCCCGTGACGCCCAATGCACCTGCCCCCCAGGTCACCAGAGGTCCTCAGGGGATGGAAGACACTGTGTTAGACAAGCATATGATGTTTGTCGAGATTCAGCCTCCCGAAATCAGGAAGGGCAGTGTCTGACCAAGAAAGGATGGGCCCGGTATTGCTCACAGAAGGTATTTCCATTTTAACGCTTGTGAAATCCACAGACCAGGCAGAAAATGCCCTAAAAGCAAGTTCCTTCCTTCAGAGGGCGCAGCCAGCATGACACCCAAGTGTTATCAGTGTTCTCTCAAGAGGTTGTGCCCCTTCTTCAACCTGAAATAGCAACGCCAGGTTCCCCTGCTCGCTTAAAGAACCTGACTTGGACTGCTGCTGTTACCCCCGTGTTTCCTCCTGCAGGTCTGTGCTGCCCCCAGAGATTACCAGGGCTATGACAAGGTCCTTGGCCTCTGCATCTGTCACACCGACAGCCTGGAGGGGGTGTGTAACTCCCAGTGCAGGAGGCAGCAAAGAGACACCCTGCAGTTCACCTGTGCAGGGAAAAGAGCTCAGCTGTCCCTCACCCACAGCAATGGAAGCAAGGTAAAAACTGGGGTAACTTCCACAAGCTGCCTGCTTTTGCCAGGCTCCCCAGACTCTTAGCAATCATGGACCAAATAACATTGTTCCTTCCTTTTTCTTAGCAAATTATAGAATACAACAAACAAAGTACCCTTTAAACACGCCCGGAGTATTTTTGTACCTGGTCTCATGTTGCAGCTGCGAGAAAAAGGAGTATAAAATAATTCTTGACCTCTTTTTCTCTTAGGCTGCTGTTTTCTTGGAAGACTTAAGAACAGTTCTACTAAGACCATATTTCTCTTTAAAAGATGCCTGTGCTTCAGAGCCAGGCAAATCCACCCATCCAACGTACATCGTGGAGATGAGTGGTAAGGGAAAGAATAACAACAGCTGTAGCATTAGCAGGGTATTTAAATGGGCTTTAGTCACAGTAAGCCTGTCCAGGGTATTTAAAACACAAATAATAAGAAATCTTGCTGCTTATATGCCGAGAGCACGCAGCAGTATTAGTTTATCACTCCATGCAAAGCTTATCCTACTCAATCCCAGAACATCTCTTTGAAATGTGTGTATTTCCAGTAGTAGAGGAAAGGACAGATATTCAGAGATTTCCTCCCGTTCCCCGAATTACAATAAACAGAGATGAAGAATATCTTTGCCAGTCAAAAGGCTCCCTTTTCAGTCCTTTATCTGTACAGATTTTTTTTCTTTATGCTTCAGATTTTCACGTGCTTTTACCAAGTAGAATCAGAAGCAATTAAACATTCCCCCCCACTCCAAGGATTCCCAGAGCCAAGCCAGAGGCACTTTTTGCACAGCCAGGTGAAAATTCAGTAACAACAATAGGAAAGACTCGTTTGCCCATGTGCCCTTTGCACATGTTCATTGAATTCAGCCAAGTTAAACCAGTTGCTACTTAAGGAACAGGTCTTGCAACATCAAACAAACCCTAAAGGCTTTGAGTAAGGCCCAAGCATTTTAAAGCCCTGCCCTAGAATGAGAGGAATGCAATAAAAAGTATTCAGTTTGGGTTTAGATTTTGCCAGTCGTACCTGGGGCCTTTGGTGGGCAGACAGTCCATAGAAGGAAAATCAAAATTCAACTTGCTGAAACCCAGAAATGACCAATGTTCTTTTGTGCCACTTCAGGGAGAGGATTTTTCGGGGTGTATAATCCTGACCCTCAACTATTTCACAACTTCATCATGTCGAACGAGGCTTCGTCACGTCATAAAAACCATCCTCCTTCAGCAACAGCTCCAGGTGAGTGCTCCTGCAAAGCTCCACAGCAGGTATTTAATACAACTCCTCTAAGACTTAACTGTGCTTTGTCACATCGACCCTGACCCAGGTAGGACATAACAGTTAAAGCAAACACAACTCACCATCTGATTCCTGGAGAGAGCTGCCCGTGGTGACGCCAAACAAAACCCTCCTCCTGAGCTGTTCTGTGGACGGAAAAGCTCAGCCATGATCCAAACTTAACAAGGTTTGTGCTGTTGCAGATGAGTCTGGGCATGAAGAACTGGGGGTTTCCTGGGTGCAAAGCCTGGGCCCTTCCAACTCCACGGCACAGGCTGCATTTGCTGGCATCCTGAATCCCATCACATGCATCAGGGTGAATGTCACCATCCTGTTCGTTGTCTCCAAGGAGCATTACCCAGTCTATGATGTGTAAGTACAAATACAGGAACTCAGCCAGTGCCCTTTTTCACACCAGCTGCAGAAGGTGGAGCTTTCCACTTTTTTCAACGCAGCACTAAGAGAAAACGTGAGTAGAAAGAATAGAATTCTCACCATTAAATGCGCTTCGACGCATTTTTCACAGAGAGGACTGTGGCAGGGTAGGACACAGCATGTAAGTCATTCACAAATTAACATTGGCTTATTAAAATGAGCAAAATTAAATCTATACATGCTGTTCCTGATGCTCTTTCTGACCTGTGCTCACACTCTTTGCAACCTCACTGACTTACCCTCTATAGCCCTTCTAACTGACTTTAAGTTCTCTTTTTTGCAGCTATTAAGTTTTAGGATCTTCTTGGAGCTAAGCTTTAGGTTTTTATCAACTAGTTCCCACTTCTCTGAGAGCCTTGGGAGCTCTGCCTTTGGGGCAGTTATTTGTTACGGTGGATTTGTGGGTTCCCTTCCCTATGGCCTATTTTGATTTAGTTTCTGCCATTCATCCAATTACAAATAACACCAGGGATATGTAATCAATAAAAGAAGCTACATCTGGTCTCCACGTTGATCAAACACCTGTGAGGGTTCCCAGTAATTATTTTTGCACTGCTAAATAAACATCCTTTTTCAGGTTAAACATCCTTCTTAGGGTTAATTGCTGGTGCTTCGTATTTTTTGTGAGGGAGAAAAGTGGTTGGAGCAGCCAAAATTAAACTGAGGGTGAGCAAACACTGGAGACGTGGGAAGAATAAGAGGTTCAGTGCCTGAACTCACAGAGATGCTCAGCTCTTCCCTGGTGTGATGCACAGCAGCTCTGCCTCAGTAAATCCCTGCTGTAATGATGAGCCTACACCCAAAAAAACAGGAGTAGTGAGGAAAACTCTTGTACTTTCCCTCCTAGAAACAACCTGTACAACACAAACGCTGAGTTTGACTGGGGAGACTTCAGAAGCCTCGGGGAGGAGCTCAGAGAGGCCTCCCAGGAATTCCTGCTCTTCCTTTTCCAGTTCCAGGACCCCGGGACCTTCGTGCTGCGGCTCAGCAGCAACAGGCACAAGAGGATGGTTTGTACCCAGGAATCTTTGCATTCCCGGTGCTGTCCCTCTTGGCACAGCACTCCATGCTCCACCTGACTGTTTGGAAACACAGGAAGTTTTAAAAATAATAGTATCTCTTTTTTTATATATATATATATATATATATATATATATATATATATACACTGTAGAGGTGAGTTTGCGTTTATGTGGGTTAAACACGGGGGTTAAATGATGCAAAGCCTGGACTCTGCAACAGCCAAAACAACCCTTTTCACACAAATCCTTGTGCGTATTTGAGTTAGAGGCTATGACACCTGACTGGCCTCTCCGTTGCAGTACCTGAGGGTGATGCCACTGGGAGGACAGTGCTACGAAGAGGGGCCTTTCCTGCCCACAACACCCAGGTTTGCTGTCCAGGTGGGAATTGCCATGAGAAGGGAGCTCCTCCTCAAGCCTGACTGGGCAGCGATTGCCGGAGCGAGCACAGGACTCCTCCTGCTGCTTGTTGCCTTTGTGGCGTTGACAGTAAGTGAGAATTGCACTAAATTAGGGGGGTTTTAAAGGATATTATAGGGTTTTATGCAAGAATCCCACAAGTGACCTCCTCCCTTGAGCATGACCTATAAAGCTGAAAATCAGAATGACTCGTAACTCAACCTCACGTTTTACATATGGGGTAAAATTGATCCCTATGAATCGATCCAGTGCCATCAAAGCCCCACTGTTTTTACATCTTACATGGGCCACTTGGAGACATTCAAGTGGAACTTCATTCCCGTTTTCTGATTCATCAGCAAAACAATTTATTATTTTTTTTTTTAAAGTCTGACTAAAACTGCCTCAAAATAAAGAAAACATAAATAAGTACTGAAAAGCTTTTACACAAAACTGTCGGCCATGAATAAGTTTCTCCAGCATTCAGGTTTGCTTTCCTTCTTCACACAGAAGTCCCAGTGACCACAAAATACCCGAGATTCAAACCCCAAGATGGTCTTTCAGACTGTGAACCCCCCCCAGAGTCATTCATTTTTGTTTCTAGCGCATTCTGAATTCAACAGGATATTTTTTTTTTTCCCTGCAGCCAGACTGCTGAGGTAATGAGAGAAAATGTGATTTATTCGGCCAGCAGATGCAAACAGCAGATAACTGTACTTCCTTCCCCTTGGATTCAGCCTTATCTGCTGGGATTACTAATTCTTCTGGTTTAAGAATAAATTAATGATATATTTAGAAACCAGACTCTCGGGGTCTTTGCTCAACGGGTGACGATGGATCCTGCTCGTTGAGCGAGGAACACGTGGATCACACCAACGGGACGGGTCCAAATAAGAAAAGGAACTTTCTTGTTTAATTTTGTCGTGTTTTGCAGCTTCTCTGTCAGGGCCTTGGCTGGTCCCAGAAGGGCAGCGCCTTCCCTGCGTTCCGAAGGCAGCAGCTCCAGTACAACCTGGACAGCTACTCCTCCGACATTCCGAGAGTCTTTTCCATTAGGAAGCGTCACCCCTCGCTGCAGCAGCAGCAGGGCAGGGCGGCTGGGGCCTCCTGTGGCACCCATGGCACAGGTCAGGGGACAGAAACCCTAAAAAGCGGTGGCTTTGCCTGGTTCCTGCTGCCGTGGAGCCGCAGAGCCACGTCCAGCCCTGGGCAAAGGGATTCCCAGGCATCTTTGTTCAAAACCAGTCTGGAATTAAAAAAAAAAAAAACACAAAATAATAAAATTAATAAATGAATGTCCACATTTCAGCCTGTTTCCTGAGGAAAGGCGAGGGCTGGGAGCCTGAAGAACAGATAGACCTGGAGTCCTTTAATACCAATGTTTTCTTTGAGCTTCTGCTGAGACAGTCCCTGTCTGTCACAGCCACACTGGGCCACTTCAAAGAAGAGGTAAATCCTGTTCGGGGCTACTTTTTATCTAGAAAGAACCTAAAACACGTAACTTTATCTGTTACCGTTTTTCACTAACCTTTGGCTATTAGGTAGACGTTTTATTTCAACTTTCACCTTTCCAAATATATCCTCATGTTGTTTATAACACGTAATAGAGTGGGAAAAGTAGCGACCTTGAGGCAGAACATTTTGGTTTTCTTATGGTACTGACCTGACGTAATTTTTTGGAAAATGACTTCATCTTCCCGCTTCAACTTTTCACCCGTAAAACAAAAATAATGTGGATTTCCTGGTCACACACACTGGAGAGCTGCAGATTAGGCTGAGGAGAAATGAATAAACGAACATACAGTAACATGTGAGCAGGCTACTTGAATTTTACAATAAATACCTCGGTTGAAAGCGATGGAAGAGCATTTTACAGCCCGAGGGATGAGTCTGCCTCTAGTTCTCATGTAATTCCACGCGAGGTCTAAAGGACAGCAGAGGGAGCTGGATTACAACAAGCACTTAACAGATAAATAACGTGGAGAAATCCTTGTACCCTAATCGGAGACAAGGCTTTAATGTGTTTGGACTGAGAACTGACACCAGCCTGTGCTTTGATTCCATACAGAGGTCTTTATTTTGAAGGGAGACTCCAAATCGCCTCTTACAGCCCTAATACGACCTTTCTTCTCCTTTTGTTTCGGACCTCAGGTAAAAATCCTGTATCGGCGGCTCACGAGTGAAATGTCTGCGCTGAAAAACCTTTGGATCAAGACTCTGAGCATCCCAGGAAAGGTGGAGGCTGAGAGCACAGGGACAGAGGGTTACGGAAAGGCAAAGCAGCAGGTAGAGCTCAGCCCAGCAACATCTACACACAGGATAACAAATCCTCAGGACTCCCTTTTTTAAAAATTTCAGGCGTGGTCGTGTAAAACGTCACTTTTAAAACTGCAGAAATTTAATATTTTACAGGCTGCAAAACAATTAATGGGAATATGTGTGAGCAACTGGGTCTTTACAGCGTTTAAGCTGCTGCTACTGCTTCGTGCTGACACTGAAACTCATCTCTGAAACATTATTATTATTTTTTATTATTATCATTTTCTTAATGTGACACATCCATGCACCCCAATTCTTCTGGGGGGTCGTCTCTGCAGAGGTTTCAGCTACAAATTCATCTGCTTGAGGGTGTGTGTTGCAGCTTCTTCTTTCACGTCAGAAGGTGTTTAAATCACAACTTATTGCACTGTATCGCTTAATGACATTAACTTTGCATTGAAATAGACAATGAAACCTGTCAATATTGCAATATTTTTGTCCTTATGTCAATATTTACATCAATATGTCAATATTTTTAACAAGGAAGATACACTGTGATTTGTTTCATTGATTTTTTGGGAGCTGCAGTGTTCCATTGTAACTAAAGCTCTGTTAAATGAAACCATTTCATGTCTCGAAAACAAAAATATACTCATGGTTTCACTTGGAAAAAATATGCGTGCAACACGGTAAGGAGTTGCAAAAGGGTAATTTTCATTTAAGGACTTATTTTATCTCCTGTTAAAAGGATGCCCTGAGTTTTCAGCCTGCTCAGAGCTGGGTAAAGGCTGATCACTTACGTGCTGGATGACTGTAATCCAGCATATCGGAGCTGTCAGCTCAAACGGACACCCCAAAGATCAGTTTAAATTTCTAACCTTTGCCATTTTAACGGAGGGCAGAAGGGTTGCCAGCTCTGTTTACAGCTGGATTTAAATAATAAATAGATAAATAAATTAAATAAAGGAAAATACATTTGGATTTTCTATCCCACCCAGGCAGAAGAGGAGGTGCAGCGAAGGAAAGAGTTGGCTGCTGGGTACGAGGAGAGCGTGAGCAGGCAGAGGCAGCTCTTGCAGGAGGAGCTGAAGAGGCAGGAGGAGAACTGTGTCCTCTTCAACTGTGCCCTGAGGGAGGGGGTCAGGCTGGCAGAGGTGCTCACAAAGGAGGTGGCTCACGAAGGAGACCCACCACACGACTGCACGAGGTACCAAACAAACTGCCAAAGTCCTGCTGCAGCTTTCCCTTCCCGGCCAGAGAGTCCCCAGTGACCTGGCTCTGGGATGCCACAGCAGCTGTAGCCACTGTGCCATCCCGGCTCTGGCAGCATCAGAATGGTGTGATGAACAGAAAACAGAGAAACAAAGTGGTGTTTTCACCCCATCAGCCAAAGCAAATCCTCATCGAGCTCTCTAACTGCCAAACACGGATATAATTTGTATACCCACCAAAGTTCTCCCTTCACTGCTCCGTTTAAACTCTCTTACCTCGCCTTCAGGTGGCAATAACTATTTTGCCTCTTGAATTGCAGGCTGTTGGCCCAGGTAGAGGCTGCAATCAGCAGGATGTCAAGTGTAATACTGAAGGAGAGTCACCACCTGAAAGCCTGGGGAGTGCTGGGGGAAGGGACAGGAGCTGCCCTTCTGAACCAGGATCAAACCAGGACACTCACCAAGGAGGAGCTCGTGGGTAACTGCAGCCTCTGAAAACCTGTGTGAAGTTTGTGTCCGTGTGTAAGGAGGTGTGGGCAGGGCAGTGCAGCAGAGGTGAGAAAATGCAGGCCAAAAAAAGCAGCCAGGACACAAAGGAACCCAAGGCCAAGTCAAAAAAGAGAGCATTCAGAAAACTTGAATTCCTCCTTGAAAACTTGAAGTCCTCCTTGAATTCCCACTAACAACTTGTGAACTCAGGGGTTGTTACTAAAGCAAAGCCATCAGCAGAAGGCTTCTATGTTGTTTCTTAGGGAGAATGCCAGATTTGCATTCATTAAGATCTTTGGGTACTGGCTAATTACCTCCCAGAGATAGAGGTGGCAACCAACTAATCCATGGGCAAGTCTCAATAAGTTCAGTCAATTTGTTTTCATGTTGTTGGCTGTTTTCTGATATTCTCACCTGTGTTCTGGTGTGACAAACTGCAAAAGACACCCAGACACCAAGATCCCTCCCTTTCTTTCACCCTTTTAAGAGGAACAGAAGTAAAAACAGGACAATGAAACCCACCTTGGATGTTTCAGTGACTGCTGCAGACTGAGGCCACGAAATCTAAAACCCTGAATGGACATTTAGGAAACATCAATCCCCTCGCTGTCATGGACACGTGGCAGAGGGAGAATGGAATAGCCACGTACTGCAGGCATTTCCCCACAGGCACCTTTCTGTAAAAGGAAGGAGGAAGGCTCAGTTTATTTATTCTCACCCCTTTTCTGCCCTTGCAGATGGTTTTTAAAAACCAGTAACCCCCCTCACACACCTCCCACCTTGTGCAAGACCTACAGGGTGTTTCTTCTCCCCCCTCCCCACCTATTTTAGGCCCCAATGGCACTGCTGGAGCACCTGACGTGGTCTACATGGATCCCATCACGGGGCTGTTGACTCCCTTCCCTCACTGCTCCCTCCTGCTGAGCAGTCACTGCCCTGGACCAGTTCCCAGCCACCATTTCCTGCACCCCCAGACTGGAAAGGTGCTTCCCCAGGCTGGGAATGTGGGTTACGATCCCACCAGATCCAGGCTGGTCTGTGCTGCTGATTCTGGCTCGGGTAAGTGCCACAATCCAACAGTCAATTGGTCCAGCTGCCTGTTTGTGGAGAAGAGTTATAGTGTGGGGGGGTGGTGGTTAAAGCAAAACAGAGGACAAACCAAACAGCCAAATTTGCTACGCTCAAACGTACTTCTCCTATAACAGAGCCTAAAGAAAATCTGAGAAAGCTTTTTATCAGCATGGCCC
This sequence comes from Cephalopterus ornatus, assembly GCA_013396775.1. Taxonomy (NCBI): domain Eukaryota; kingdom Metazoa; phylum Chordata; class Aves; order Passeriformes; family Cotingidae; genus Cephalopterus; species Cephalopterus ornatus. Next base: position 199,574 of record VZRE01010279.1, on the reverse strand, counting down.
TGGAAGGTGGCGTTGTTCAGATGGATGTAAGACCTACCGTAGAGATGTATTTGATGTCACAAGGCTTGGAGACAAGGGAGTGTTGAGATATTCCTAATTTCTGACAGATTTCAGCCCCTCCACTCATTTTAAACTACAAAAACTAAATGCTAAGAAACTTGCAGCTTTTAGGGAACGGCCAAAGCAAAAGAATTAAATTTGAAAAGCCTTCACATACTTCACGTAACCGTGTCAAATCTCTCCCGGTCCTACCCGTAGGTGGGCGACACAAGCCCGAAGTGCCCATATTTCCCTACATTCCTTACCCAGTTTGTCCCAGCACTGACCTGCCCGTGGAGACGAGGCTCCCAGCCCTGTGTCCTGAAAAAACCTTCAGCATGGGAGGCCTCATGTCGGATCCAGCGACGGGGATGGAAGTGCCAGTGCTGGGGGTCACGATCCACCCCGACACGGGGCAGAGGCTGGCGGTGGGGGGGACGTACCTGAACCCCCTCACGGGCACGTTGGCACCTCTGGAGATTTGGGGGCCCATGACAGAGCCAGAGGGAGGCAAGATTGTCCCAATCCTCGGAGTGGGTTTGGATGCTAGCACTGGTAGGTCTTCTCCAGACACTAATCCTTCTCTCTCCTACAGCTCTGTTTTGCAACTGATCGCTTCATAACTCACTAAAGCTACCTGGTGGCTCTGTAAGAGATGCCTGAGGTCGTCATTCCTTAACTCTGGCACAACCACTGAAGCTGATTTGACTTAAAAGGTGGTCCCACTGCTCTACGGCAACATAAAAAAGTAGCGTGAAATGCATCATTTAGAAGCTTGGGGAGGGTGAAGCTCTAGATTTTTAAAAAGCGTTTTCACGCACCTGTACTCTTTATCACTTATTTTGGAATATATACTGGACCCAAAAGGAGGAGCGGGGACCTTCATCTTTTTGTAAAGTAGGAAGTAGGGGACTTATTTAAGAACATTTTGTGAGCCAAATTAGATTTTAAATGACCTCAAAATCCCCTCCCCTCCATGTGTCCCATTAGACCTATTTCTGCTTCCCTTGAAGTAAACGCTCAAGGTGCCTTTCCCTGACAGGGAAGGGCTGGACCCCAGTGAGGAGGTGCCAGGTGATGTTCTGTCCTTGTTTCTCCTGTCCCTTGACCGCAGGAGAAGTTTTACCTCTGGGTGGGCTGGTGGGCCCTTCTGGACACCCGATGCTCCTTGGAGATTGCTTCACTGAGCCTCTGAGTGGGAAACTCTGCCGGGTCCAGGGGGTTCACCTGCAGCAAGGCAAGGTCGTGCCCCACAGCGGAGGGTACCAGGCTGTGCTGGAGGCCGACTGGCTGCTGGCACAAACCCGAGTGCTGAACGCCCTGAAGCATTTCAAGGCATTGTTTCCGGAAGGTTCCTGCCCGGCAGCAGGCAGATTAGCAACTCTGAGGGCCGCAGCAGAGGAGCTGAAGAAGTCTTTCTCCGCCAAGTGCCACCACGCCGCGCACCGCTTGCAAAGCCTGGGGGAAAAGCTGGAGGTAGCTGCGAGTGTCAAGAGCAACGGTGGGAAACTGGGTAGGTGCAAAGCAAGCAGCCTGTTCCCGTGCCATCACACCAAAAGTCACGGTCGTGAAACCGTTGTGACTCCTGGGGAGGATCCCAGGCAGGGCTAAGACTCGGACTTGATGATCCTTGTTGCTCCTTTCCCACGTTTTCCGTGATCCCATCACAGGGTTCGGCCAAGACATCAGCACCTCAAACTTCTAGGAGGCTTTTTTTTTTGTCAAAATACCTGTGCTCCAGCAAACCTGATGATGCCCCCAGCCAGGTATTAACTGGAAGCTGTAGCAGGAATAAGAGCACTGTAAAACCCTCTGGAAGGGAAAGCAGATCTTTTCATCGCAAACCTGTTCAGTTTTTTTATGTTTTTCGTCTCTTTTGAACAAACCAGGCGTGATCAGATACCCCGGCACAGAGATGTGGATCCCTGCAGTGTTCGGAATGGAAATCCCAGATCCCGGTGGATCCAGTTTGATGGTGCCAATCCTGGGGATAGACTGTGACTGGAATACTGGGCAGCCTTCCCCACTTGCAGGAACCATGGAAGATACAAATGGAAAAGGTAGAGAAGGAAATCCAGCTGGATGATGTAAACAGTAAATAACAAAGACATGTTAAATCACCCTACCAAAACAGATCAGCTTCTACCTCCACTCTGAATGGAAAATGTGAGATTTGTGGTCTAAAACTCTAAATATTACACTTAGTTTTTCTTTATCCACAGGCCTTGTCCCCATCACTATTGGCGCCAGGACCATAAGTCCAATTACAGGTGAAATTGGGCCTGTTATAGGTGCCCAGAGAAACCCCTGGACACACAACGTGATTCCTGCTGTTCAGTCCCTTGGAGCTTTACCAAGGAGAGCCACAGATCCAGATCTGGTAATGAGAGCTCCAACAAACTCTCTTCACTTGCAAGTTTGTTATCCAGGGGGAAATTCTTTGTCGGTGCTTTTCTACTACAAGTGAAATTTCCACCCTATTTCTCTGCCCCACGAGTAGTATTTACTTATAGTACAAGATGACAAATACATTATTATACTTCTCTTTTCGTTACCTGCTTTTTTTCTTTCTTCTGTCTTCTTCTGGTGGTCTTTGTATCTTCTATATCTTTAGAGCCTATTTGATACCTTCCCCCTACCCCAAGATACTGGGACACTGGTTTGGATGTGAATTCTAACATGCACAGACTTAGGACTGCAAACACTCATCCCCTGTGACAGCAAAGCTGGATATATGCTGTGAAAGGCATTGAGTGGAGATGTCATCACTGGCTTTAATCACATTTATAACCCTTCCTTCAGCTTCCTGCAAAGCTGAACTGTTGTGTCTGTCGCTGCTTTACAGCTGGACTTTCTAGAAAAGGAAATAAACTCAAGGCATTTATACTGGCACTGCAGAAGGAAAAAGGAAGAAGGGCTCCTTAAAAAGCTGAACTCGCTGTTTCTTGAGGTCCTCGATGCTGTAAAAGAGGGGAAGGCACAACAGGTATGGTGCATTTTTTTTTTTTTGGGAGCTGGCTCCAGGAAAGTTCCTTAAAAATTCCTTAGGGATTCACAGCTACCTAAAAATTCAGATATCACTGACGGGATGGTGGTGTTCTGAACACAAGTTACTCCCCTCCCCGTTCAAACCCAAAAGGTAAATGGAGCCTTGGCTACCTCAGCGTGGCTGTTCCCAGTGTGAGGAACTGTGCCAGGTGCCCCCATGGAACGAGCAGCAGCTGAAATTCAGCAGTGTGTGACCAGAGCGAGGGCAGCCCAGCCCACAGTGGCACCAGAGACAGGGGATTGGCAGCAGTTTCTACACAATCAGAGTAACTACAAGGCTACAAAAGAGCAATAACCCAGGCAGCCAAGCTCTCGCTCTCTCTCCAAAGTGCATCCCACCGGGTCCTCATCTCGCGAGTTGGCAACATCATCTAAAGCTCCCTGTCCTCTTCTGTTTCTTACAGACACAACTCAAGGAAAAACTGGAAGGCATTGAGGAAATGTGCCATTTTCTGAAGGTCTCCTCTCTGCAGGAAGCCGAGAGACGAGCCTCCAAATATTTCAGTAGCCGGGGGGCCACTGAACTGTCCGTGCTGTTCAAAGGTACAACAGGGCAGCTACAGTCAGAGAGGGGAGTAGGGTCATACATTGCTCTCTGTGCTGTGTGCTCCCCCTGACAACTTACCTTAGGCCTCAGGAATTACTTGTGTCCTCCTGAAGCAAGGCAATACAGAGGTAGGATCTGAAAATGGGGCTGTTATAAAAGATAAAGGGCATAGGTGTGAATCACACAGAGGGAAAGCTATGTGAGATTTGCCCTGTGAATTGCCAGTAGATGCTCAGATGGGTGCTTCTGCTAATGTTTGCTTCTTACAGCTGACACAGACGAGAGAGAACGGGAAACACAGGTCCTGCAGGAGATCAGGAAGGCACTGGAGAAGCTGATGGAGCTCACGGAAAAGATGCAGCTGGAAGAAGAGCGGATATTCCTGCAGCTGAGAGAGGGAGAGAGGCACAGGACCAACATCCCAGGCGCTGAGGCAGCAACAAAGCTGAGGGTCAGAAAGGTGAGGCCACTGCTGGGCTGGGCTGAACCTGGTCCCCGCCACAGAACGTTCTGTGTCCAAGGGACACTGCGGGATGAAAGCTCTGAACCCACTGTACCGAGATATTCCCAGTGCCAGGAACACCACCAGCGCTTCTCCAGGCAAGTTCTACACAGCAGGCATCTCTTTCTACCCAAGCAAGACCTGCTGAAGTGAAACCAAAGCTTTTCACTGGCTGATCAGGTGCCAAATAGGCTCTATCAAAACATATCGCCAGGAAGCTTTTATTTTAGCTCTTCTTTGCATCACCTGCAGCTTCTGTGAGTGTTCTTTGGGGGCTACACGGTCACAAGTGCTCTAGAGCTGCCACAACAGCTTTCCAGATGGTGACTGGCCAGATTATGAGTGAGAAAGGCAACGAAAGCCAGGGTTTGCAGTTATATTTTGTATTATTTCTTCCAGCTCATGCTTGCCCTAGCCTCTGAGTCTCAGGAATGGATCCTGAAACAACAAGCCAGTGTGGAGACTGCACACACCAAACTGGAATATTTGAGGGATTTGTCAATCATCCAAGCACAGCAGGCAAAGGTACTGCAAATAAAAGCAGTTGTGTTGCTGTCTAACAAAAGCACAAGCAGCTGCCGTGCTCTGAGAACACCATCCAAGAACACCACGGCCAGAGATCAGAGCCCTGCAAAATAACAACAGACTGGCACGGGAAGGACATCAAACACAAGTTAAAAAAATCACACCTTACAGCTTTTCTAGCAGCTTGAAGGATGTGAAAATAAATAAATAAATAAATGAATAAATCTGAGAGCTGGGGGCTGTGGGGAAAGAGCCATTGGAAAAGGCTTTCAAGTTCCCGAGGCAAAGTGCTGTAACACCCCACTGAGCCACTGAACAGCGTGAACTGTGAACTGGCAAATCAGCTTTTCATAAAAAGGCTTTTCTAAAATGATGTTCCTGACAGGCACGAAATGGCCTCTGTCATGCTTTGTGCTGTTTTTCAGGTGTTTTTCTCAGGCTCTCAGCGGTGTTTTGAGAACTACCAGACAACCAGATTTTACGGCATCAGTGGGGTATCACACGGCACACACAAGGAAATCCAACAAAAACTAATCCCTCTGCTCAGGTCCACGGTTCAGATGCTGGAGGAAAACAGCAAAAGCAGTTTATCACCTGAGACACCAGGTAAGAGAGTTACCTGATTTTAGCCTGGCCTTGAAAGACACGTTGGAACCTTTCCACTTCGATTCTAGAAAGAGATTCTCCTTCTGTCAGCCGAAAAATCAGACTTTGGTTCTATTTTTTAAGAGTTAAAGATCTCCTTGGACTCAATGAGCAAAACCTTTATGACGTGTGTAAACTTGCCACAGGGTGGGATGAGCCCTGGAATCATTTGTTAGGCTCAGATTTTCTCTTGCCAGGCCTCACCAAAATTAATGTATCTTCTGCAAAACAATTAATATCTCGCAGCAAATACATTTCCTCATGTTTCTTCTACAGGCTACTCATCAAGGAGCACTTTAAAGGCATCTGCTGCTCCCACAGAGGCATTAAGAGCTGAAGCAAGCCAGGAGAGCACTTCAGCTTCCACAATATCCCCCGTCCTGCCCACTTCACCCTCAGAAAGGATCAGCCACGTGCAACAAGAAGTCCAGACGAGGTGAGAAATCCTTGTTCTGCCCGAAGCGCCTCTGCCCTTTTGGTTACAAACATATTATTCGCAAGTTTGGGAGGTTCCTCTCCCCCCGCAAGGCTCAGATTTGGGGGCTGGGTGCGGCTCAACAGAAGGTTCCTGTCCTCCGGGTTCGTACGGGACGAGCCAAGCGATGACTACACAAAAACAGTGACGCGTTTTCGGTCTGTCTCCTGCCTCTCTGGCTGCAGGTTTCTCCTGGAGAAGCACGCCTGTGAATTGGCACGTCTGGAACTGTCCCTGCTGACGGAAGAAGCCAACACCCTCTGTTCCTTTGGTGAATCCAAGGCCGAGGGAAAGGGACACCACGGAGGAAGCTGGGTAAGGTTGGCATTGTGTCATCTCACAGCTCTCAGCTGATAACACCGGAGGAGAAGTTTCCCACTGTTTGAATTCCTTTCAATTTCCCCACACGGCTTCAGAAAAGGAAGCTAAACAAAATGGTTTGAGAAGAAAGAAATCTTCCGACTACTGAACTTAAATTTTAGTTTTCCCCTCTGAAGTTAAAGGACAAGAGGCAGTGGTCTCATTTTCAGTAATTCTTGGGTACTTCATCAGGCTTCTGGTGGTGCTTAAATGAACACGGACATCTGGTTTTTGGCTCTGTTTTTTACATATCAGGCTCGGTAGGACTCAGTTCTTTTGATGCTCCTGATCACAAAGAAGTTTCAAGTTGGGATGTCTATAATATTTTCAGAGCAGGAAAGGAACAGAAGCCGCTGTCTCAAAGGATTCACTCCTGAAAGACCTGTCAGAACACCACCACCGCGCTGGGCAAGCATTGCATCAGAGGCAACTGCAAGAAATCAAACATCTGGGCCTCAGCCCAGACCTGACAGTGCCCAAACAGCCCCTACACTTCCTGCAAGAAATTCCACAGCAGCTGTCACTTTGTCTTCCTGGCTCACAGACCCCGCGCTCTGAGCTCACCGAGCAGCAGGTGAGTTTAAGGCGTTTTCTTTACGCCTTTGTCACCTCCCTGCTCGGCAAGGATGAACTTCACCTCCACGGCAGGGTACAGAACGTCCCAGAACCTTAAATGGTCCAGGTCTCCCTGGAAATTCTCCACTTCTGGGGCCCATGCTCACTAGTACTGAATATATAGAATATATTTGCACTGCTATAGAAACCCTCTCCCCTTTATTTTCTTTTGCTTGCCAGAAACAACGTTCCAGGGCAGCCCAGCATCCACCAGACTCTGTCACTCCAATGCTGCAGATTTCAGCAGTGAAGATAGTGAAGCTGGAAGCTCTGAGACAAGTGTGCCTGTACAGGGTCCTGGACCTCTACTGCAACCTCCAGGTGGAGGCACTGCACGGTTTCCATGCCTCACCCCCTCCCTGCACAAGATTTTAATTCACAGAACTGTAAGGGCAAAAATGCCCATCTTAAATGAAAATTTAATTTGCCTGCGTGCAGCCCGGCACAAACCCCGCTACTCAAAGCCCTGGGATTACGCCCAATGCTGGACAACAAAAACAACAAAAAAAAACCAAAACCCCAAACCAACCAAAAAAAAAAGTGAATTTCTATTAAAAAAATAATTTTCTCATCTCCCTTTGCTTAACTCCTTCAGCTCCTGAGCTGTCCAGAAGGTGTGACAAGCATCCTGAGCAGTTTTGACCACAAAAACAACGGCGAAGGAGTAGCCCAGGAGGTCGCTCAGAGCAGAGAGGAGCAGCAAGTAGCAAGAGCAGTGGCTTTTCTCCAGGAGCACCACCGGGAAGGGGACCTGCTGAAAGGGTTAAACACGGAGTCAGAGGCTGAGCTGAGGAAGATGCAGGCACAGCTCAGGCTGGAACTTCAAACACAGACGGAGGAGAAGGTACAGCAGCTGCACCATCGGTGCTGCCATTTACCAACCGCTGCGCGGGGGCCGCAGGAAAACCTCTGCCCGGGGTATTTCAGCCACGTTTTATGCGGTTCACGTCTCGTGCTGTCCGAGGAAAACGATGAGAAGCTCCTCTGGAAACGGATGGGTTGTTTTCGGGGCGGTTCACTTCCCAAAGTTCCCGTTTTCAAACCTGCAGTGACAAGGGTGGACTGGATCTCGGAGCTCTTTTCCCACCTGAGAAGTTGGAATTCTGCGGTTCCGATTCCGTACCCGGAACATTTCCACCCCTTCTCCCAGCCTGCAAGGCTTTGTCACCTTGGTTTTTTTCTTCTCTTTCCCAGATAAAAGCCAAAGAAACACAAATCATCCAGGAGACCGAAGGAGGGAAGTTTGGGAATCTTGTGGCTTATTCCATCCTGTCTCAGAGGCACCTGAGGGAAACAGTCACTTTGCTACAAGATTCCTCCAGGCTCAAGAAGGTGGCCCTGAGGTGCCAAAAGGAGGGCACAGGCCTGGAACACCTCGTGGGAGAAGTAAAATTCTCTTGTTGGTTTGGTTTAGAACCTGCAGCTCCCTCCAGCGTTGTTGTTACAACACCTAAATTCGAAAACTTCCAGGAATTGTGTCTGTTTATATAAAAGGGACAGTTAACTCCAGCTTGTAGTGTAGTGTATTATTTCTTTAGTGCTAAAAATTAGTGAAACTATGCTGGGATTTGCTATAAAAAAGAAAAATCAGGCACTCCAGATCCATTTTAACATAGATTTCACTTAAGGCTCCTTTATGAGCCTTAAATTTATTTTCAGTAGTTGTGAGTTTGCTATTTGGGTGTTTATAAACAACAAAATTAAAGGCTGTATAAGACTGACATGTTTTTACCAGATTTCCACTACCTTTGATGGCATTTCCAAAACCTCTGTCCTCAGTGTGTCGTTTAGAAAGTAAAATAGCCAAAGGAGCTTCAGACATTTCATGTTACAGTTCACGTGAGCATTTTCTCCTTCAGGATTTATCAGGTGATGGTGACACCAGGGACGTTCTGCATCTCCTGAAGGACAACTCAGAGCATGTATTTTTAGTGCTGGAATTTATACAAACTGTAAGGTTATTACAACTGAGAGAGAGACACTTCAAGGAAATAGCCAGCAGCCTAAAAGGCTCCGAGAAGGTAAAACTAAATATATTACTAAAGTATTAAACATACTACTAAATATAGTATTAGTTAATATGTTACCTTGCAGCTTTATTCAGAAAATCATAAAGAGTTTGTGCTGCTATTGTTTCTGTGCAAAGGACTTTTTTTCCTTGAACAAAATCCAAAAATGTGGATTTTTTTTTTTTCCATCTCTAGTTCGTGGATGAAGCAAATCTCATAACCGACGAAGCGAGAAAATTCAGAGAGCAGAAAATGAGAAGGCTGCAGGAAGAGCTGAAAGCCTCCCTGAAGGACAGAGGGACCAAGAAGAGTGTTTCAAGTAGCTTTGATCCGTGGCAGGTCAGAAAAGAGCAAATCCCAAATGTTTCCCAACTGAACATGCATCATGTGCATAGGACACGAGATTAATGGTATAATGCTAATGAGAACATCACTGCAGCTGTCCTGTACCACCAGATTCACAACAAATACAGGGAGAAAAGGGTTGAAAGCGGAGATCAGGAATGTAAGAGTTGAAGGGATGGGAGAAGAACAGCTTCCAAAAGCGGGTTATGCACAAAATAAAAGCACGGGGGGGGGAACGAAGAGAAAGAGCTCAACGGAATTTTCCGCTTTGCAGATCAAAATCGCCACCTCGAAAAGAGAAGGAGCAACAGAAGAAAGGGAAGGCCTGTGGCAGGCTTTCCAAGAGGAGCATCTGGACCTCAAAGGATCTCCCATATGGGCAACAGCAGATGAAAAAGAGAAGCTGCAGGATCAGCTGCTCCCTGGAGGGAAGAGGAGGAGGAAGCCCTCAAGGGTGCAGCAGGATGGGGTACTGTGAGACCACCCCCCTTCCCACACACCCTCTCTCCAGCTTTTTTCGGGGGGAATTTGTGCTACTTTCTGATTTTCAGAACTCAGAGATGATGAGGACTGCTACTTGTCACTCCAGAGTGTGAGAAACGCAGCAGCATTTTACGGGCACTTACTCTGACAACTCCTCACTTTTCCTCGTAGGACTCGAGGGAAGAACGCAGCGAAGGAGGAGCTTTCTCAGGGAAGGGTTTTCACCCAGATTTGCAGGAGCTGAGAAGGAGCTTAGGAGGAGATAGAAAGGAAAACATGCAGCCAAAGAGCAGTTCTGCATCATCCATCCCCCAGCCTCTCAGGGCTCCAGGGATCCATCAGAAGGCTGATGATCAGCTCCTCTGCTTCTTGACTAAGAGTAAGTCTGGGCTGTCACAGGAATCCCGAGCAATCTGTGATATTTTCTGGATGATGATGCATTATCTAGGGGGCATTAACGCTTTGGAAAAGGAATGATCAGCAAAGAAGTGGGTGGAACTCCTAAAATGGGGTGGTCATTACCCAAATTCTGATTTAAAACTGGATACGGGTGCTAGGACATAAATAATAAAAATATATGTATAAAAATATAGAAACACAAATAAAATGTCTTACATAGACGTTTATGCATTGGCAGAGCTGGGCTTTTTTTCATCCTGAGGGTCAGCAGGGCTTTAGAGGTTTTCTCAAATTATCCTTGATAAGTAGCAGAATTTCCCCTCCTTTGGATTGAAAAGGTTTCTTGAGGGATCAGGTGAATTCTCACATGTGACCTTAACATTTCAGAGCCTTTTCCAGCAGCTTCTCTACGAAGCAAACAGCTGTTTATTTAGTCATTAGCTTAATTAAGTGGAAAAAGCAAATGGTGCAAGAGCCACACAATTATCAGAATGGCAGAGAAGCGTTTCCCTACCAAGCCCTTTAGAGAGATCCCAAAAACACTTCCACAGTTTTAAACTTCTTGCAAAATTAGACAGTTAGTTAAAAATACAACTTTTGATCCTAACAGTTTGGTTTTTAAACTGATGTCTTAGGCCCAAATACCGTACAAGAAAGTCAAAAGTAGCTTATGGAACAAGGGGAAAGGACACAAATCCCTCTGGAATTATTTGTGGTCATTACCTGGCGTATTCTCTCCTCACAGATATCAAGGTGCTGAAGCAGGCAGAGCACGTGATGGCATCCAGAATCGTTCTGCTGAACCCACGGCTCACAACACCCCCTCTCTGTGGTAAAAACTTCAATCATTTGGTTGACTTTTGGTTCTTTTCCTGCCAATTGCCTCCTTTCCACCTGCTTCACAACAAAATACACGAGCCACACGTGATACCTGCACGAGTAACTTGCCTGCAGATGTGATTTAGCAATTATATAGTCCTTATAATAAAGCTAATACTGGGTTTAGAACACTTAAACGGGTAAATGTTGCTTTAATCAGCCGGAAAAAAAAAAATCCTACCAATTCTCATGAGATACAGAATTTGGCAATTTAAAACAAAAGTCACTATTCATAGAATTCAGGGCAAATAGGAAATTTTCTTTCTCATCGATAAATCTTGTGGCAAAGACAACTTTAAGAAAAATGGAGAGGAGAATTCTGGTAAGCAGCTCAAACAAGAACTACAGGAAGAAGTGTTTGGACTGGGAGCTTTTCTTCCTCATTAAACAGACTTCCACAAAACATTTAAGACACGTGACAAAGGAGAAAACAAGCGAATTGGTTAGTTTTTGGGGAGAAAGATACTCACACATCTGTCCAGACTTCAGTGTCACACCCCAAACAGCAAAATAATTCACCTGTTTGACCGTGTCTGTATAATTCCAATGTGTGAAATGTTTGCTCAGACATGGACTGTTGGGAAAACAGCATTTATTTGGTTGGTTACACAGGTGGTGATGAAACCAAGGGCGTAAAAACCTCTTTCCTTCTGGGTCTGCTGAAAGAGGCGAACGAGGAGCTCCCAAGTGAGGCGGCGGCAGCTGGGCTGGGACAGAGCCCAGGGCTGGCCCAAGGTACACCTCCCCTCTGTCCTTGCTCCTGGAACAGCCAGGACCGGGGCTGATGTGAAGATTTCTGGGTCATCCTTCGGGCAGCGGTTCACTGTGATGGGATTTTGCCGCACAGAAATCCGGGTTCCCCTCCTGAGCTCTCCGGGTGAGAGAGAGCACAGAACCCGCCCTTGCTGCTGAGCAGCTCCGGGACACACATCATTAATGTCCCCTTTTCTAGGCCTTAGCTACCAGGAATTTCTGCAGGAAAAACCACGTTTTAGACGTTTCCCAAGAGTATCACACACTTCATGACCCTTCTGATAATTCACAATGCATCAGCAGGGCCTCACTTTGCACTGAACATCATCTATAAGATGAGAAACGCAGTATACTTGTATTGCAGTGTCTATTCTCACTTTTTTTTGGTCTGATTATCTGATGAAACGCTACTTTTCTTGCAGCAGCAGCAGCAAGCAGGGCTCAGGGAACAGGGGATGCCTCCAGGACTCAGGAAGGGGAACCAGCAGCAGTTGATCCTGCAGCCCTCTCTGCCAGAGAGTTTGTCATTTATCAGTATGGCATCTCCATCCTGCAGTTTCTCAGGCTTCACATTAATGTAGGTGTTTAAAAATCTTGATGTTTAGATACTGACATTTAGTAATCAACAGCAGTTATAAAAGAAATTCTTCAGCTTTAAAATCAATTATACAAGCTATACTATAAAATCAATTAGAGAATGACCACTGTGCCATGATCAGGAATTAAATTCCAGTCTTGTTTGCCCCACGGTGGTGTAGAGCTGTTTTGAAGTCAAATCTCTACCCCACAAGATCCAGTCAGTTCTTGTATTTGTTGTGGCATCTTTCTTGAGCACATCACTTAGGTAATGAAGAATTAATCCCTGCCTATTGCATAACATTGATAACAGTGATAAAGCATCTTCCCTTTATTTATCTCCTGGAACAATAATTCTCTCATTTTCTCGGTACAGTTCTTAGCACACCATGGCTTTAGTCTGGGTGAACTCTCCAGGGTCTGCTCATAAGAGCATCAAACAAATAATCAAGTTGTAGTGACCCCAGCCAGAGCTCCAGGCTACCGGAGCACACTTCAATTTACTTAATTAAAAAACTGGCAAGAGGAAACCCTAAGGTTTTTTTTAAACAGTCTCCATTTTCACGTGGGATTGGGGTTTGGCTCTGTGAACCCACTGCAGACCAAGGCTGGCATTTAAAATGAACTTAGAGCCCATTAATCCCTCTCACTCCGCTCTCAGTTCTTACAAGAAGCATCTCTCCTTCTCTTTGCAGGCTCCAGAAATGACCCTGGGTGTTGCCTCCAGCCTCCCCCCCAGCGATGCCGCAGGCAATGCCTTCAGGGGCTCTTTCTTTTACCAGGTTTGCCCACTCCACATCTAGTCAGCCTTTGCAACAGCTTTGTATCCATGAAGTTCTGGGGCTGGGAAGGAAAAATGCACAAGTATTTCACGCCTTTGGAGTCACAGCGTGCTCGATGCTTTCCAGGAGAAAACATTGATATAAGAAATCCCCAAATGTTAATAATCTCCAGATATATCTGAACAAAAACTAACAGCACTGTAGGATGCCGAGTTTAAGTATATATATTTAATGTTAAGAGTCATACCCAAAGCACGTTTATTAAATCAGCTCTAATTACCCAGTTTCTCATGCCCAAGTTTTACCACTTTCATTTCTCCCAAATTCTCTCTAGGTCAGCTTGATAGCTTGATTGATTTTGCTTACTATAATTAGATTACAGAATGTGACTGCCTAGTATTATTTATTTCTAAAACTGAGGTGTGCAGAGAGAAGCTTTCTCAAGTTCATGATATATAAATATAAACCTGCCCAGGGCAGAGAATGCAGGAGTGCTTTAGATGCACATCACAGATTATTAAGTGAAGTCCCATGACTGTCCTCTGTGTGTAGATATTCCCCTGTACTGATTTGAATCCTTGGACTTACCTAAACTTGAGGCAGAACACTGGAAGAGTTGCATCAGCAGAGCCAGCTCCTGCTGTGCTTCTGTCTCAGCTCTGGATATTCATTTTTTCCCTCAGAATTCCAAGAACAAACTCTTCATTCTGAGGGACTGCCTGAGCTCTGTGGGAGGTTTCCTGCTCCTCCTGGTGCACTGCTTGGCTCACGTCTCTGCTGCTGAGCTCAGCCACGACACCAACCCCCTCTTCCTGAGGCTTTTTTATCAGGTACGTTCCAAGTGTAATTCCATTATACTCGTGTTTGTTAAAAAAAAAACCAACATTTTAAAAGTGAGGAGTTAACGCTTTGTGCGGCTTCCGTGATAAAAGTGGAGGTGAAATAAGTTTTATTATAATAAAAGTTAACTATTACCTGAACTGCCATTACACCTACACAGGGACTGTTCACAGCAAGATTCATATTCAGCACTTGAAGAACTGTTTTGCCTTAGGTGGAGCCAGTGAGAAAGCAGAAAAATCCACCACATCATGCATTAATACCCTGTCTACACACAAACAACACTAACTCAGGAACACCTTTGCTCCACTAACACCCGAGGAGATAAAACCCACACAACCACGTTCTAACCATCACCTGGGAGAACCCAACAGAGGATTTCCATGACCATAGTCCTGACTCAGAGCACAGTTACACCAAGTTCATCGGGGAAAGGAAAAAAGGAACTGGAGCATCCTTCCCCAACACCTTGATGTGATGCAGCAGGTTCTCAAAGCCTTTTAAAAAAAAAAAATATAAAGTCATGTTTGAGTATTTTTTTCCCTCCCTCTCCAGGCACTAAAGGCCTGTCTCAGTGAAATGTTCTCCCTCAGACTTCAGCTCTCAGCAGCTCCCCAGGGCGACAAAGCCCATGGGCTGAGTCAGGTGTTGCTGAAGGAGGAACCATTCTCCAAGGAGGAAGCAAATCTCATCTCCCAGCTCTTTGAAGTCAAAGTGAAAAGGCCCACAGACGTGGAAGCCTTTGAGAAGGTAACAGCAAAGCTCAGCACCAATATTTTCTTACCTGGCTACAAAAAAATGACCATTTAACTGGTTTATGGATGCCTGTGCCTATGTGCCTGCAGTTAATAAACTGGAATAGAGGACATTCACCCTGAACACACTTTTTTAAGCACTGGAACAGGTTGTGCAGAGAGGCTGTGGATCCTCCCTACTTGGAGACACCCAAAATCCATCTGGACACGGGCTTTAGATGACTCTGCTTAAGCGGGTGGGGGTTCACAATAAATTATTTACTTTCATGCAAATCATTAAGTCAGCATGAAAAGCAATGCCACATAAAACACACTTATAAGGAGTGCATAAAAATTAGAATTAGGAATTAACTGCCTTCTCCACTTCTGTGCTCATCCCATGACACGTGAAGAACAACCTCTTGCTCCGCATGAAATCTGAGGAACCACTGCACGACGAGTGGCTTGTGCAGAAAAAAGAGCATTTCCCTCACGGAAAGGACAGCTTGGGAGGGAGGGAATGGTAAGAATAATTTGCCAGGAGCTATTATTTACTATTGATATTTACTATTTATTATTTCACTATCTTGTAACACTGAAATTTGTGAACTCGTGAACTGTGAATTTGCTCCTGTGAAGAGTCTATGATTAAAATTTCGCTACTGGCATTTCTTCCCTCTCATTTCTTCCCGTGGTTTTTTCAGCTTTGAAGAGGAAACCCGCACTTCCTCGTCCCCTTCAGAACTGGAGGATAAAGTGGATGTGTTAACCGAGGAGCTGGTGCAGATCATAGAGGACGAACACCAGTTTTTAAGCAGCAAAGGCAACGAAGACCTGCTTTGTTACTACCTGGAAATCACTAGTTTGGAGAAGGACTGTTTGGTAAAACAAATCAATGCGTTAGAGGAGGAAATAGCCCTGGGCAGAAAGTTGTAGTGGCACTCAAAGACCGGGTGGTTTTGTTCTACCTTGGTTCCCTGCTTTTCTCATCAGGCTTCAGGCCAAAGTAAATCCCCTGTTTTTGTCTTGTCTTCGGTGTATTTTTCCTCTCTCTACTAAAGGCTCATTAAATCAGGAGTGAAAGCAGTTGTAGCGATTTAAGTGACGAGACTTTGGCCGGCACCACTGACATTTCTGGCCACATGCAAGTGGTGAAGAGAAATATTGCTGCAAAAGCCCAGACTCGAGAGTTTCCAGGAATAGAAGCAAAATACAGAATCACTCAGTTCTGCTTAGTGTCAAATGCATTATTTTTTAAACTAGTGTATCAATCTACAAGGCGTGGTGAAGTTCAGCTGAATAGTTACACTTTTCTGACTTTATAACACAGCAAAAGCCATAGATATAATTACCCCAAGTGACTGTATCTACACAATTACACACCAAGAGCAAGAAATAATATTATTTTCCACCACTGAAAGCAACTTGCCCAGCCCGGACAACCTTTACTTGTCCTGGAGTCACCATATCTCAGCTCTCTCCCATACAGGAAGGCAGGTCCTGCACTGTCCAAGCCCAGCTCTGCTCTTAGGCTTGGGGAGACAGTCTCTCCTCCTCCCAAATTCAGGAGTCAAACCCTGAAACACATGAAACATTCAGTATTTGCTGATCAGTGAAGCATCACCACAGCCTCTGGTGCAGGTAAAAAGCAAGTGAGGGAAGAGCAGAGTCCCTCAGGATCCTTCCTTCCCCCACCAGCACAGGGCAATTCAAATAACTTCATGAGTCACTGAACACCCTCAGCATTTGTGATACTTAGATCTCTGCTCACAGCTCGGCTGCCTTGGCCAGAAGGAAGCAAACTGTCCTTCAAAGCAACTTAGGGGATGGGGGGTTTTTTCCCCTTTCTTGACTTGTGTTTCCACCAAAAAGCTTTTGAACTCCCTTCAGGGCATCAGTAGCAGATCAGATGGCTTTTACGGAAAACACAGTTTATTGATATTCGCATTTCCTTTTCAACTCACAAACAACTCACATCAAATTTTTCAATCTCATGCTAGCATTAACATTTAAAAACTTCGATAAATAACCACACACCCGACGCCCCTCCCCAAAAAAGCTTTCAGACATACAGATTAAGACAGGCAGGGATTAGAGACAGTAAGTGCTTTGTATTTTGATCAAGTTTTGCAGTGCCAGCCCTTCATCCCCATTCCACAGTCAGTGCTCCAAAAAACAGCCTAAACCAGGCACAGCCACGGATCTACCGCTTGGTGTTGACCCAGTGGTACCTGTCCACACGTGGCCCTGAGAAGGCAGCTGAGAGCCTGTAGAACTTGTAACCCCTGTGCTGGCCATAGTAGGAGCCATCAGCCAGGTAGGTCATCCAGGGCTGGGCAGGAGCCTTGTAGTAGTCATTGAACTGAGCAGCAAGAAACAGGATCGCATTAAAGTGTGTTTGGGGAAGAGGGGGAACACTCCGCGGCAATTCCCTCAGGAGGAAGCCTAAGGAGCAGCTCTCCCAGCTCTTACAAAAAGCTCTATCCCGTTCCAAGCATCATTTAGGTTGGGAAAAAACCTCCAAGGTATCAAAGTCCAACCATCCACCCAGCACTTCCAAGCCCACCACGTCTACACAGCTCAAATCCCTCCAGGCACACCACCACCACCACCCTGGGCAGCCTGTGGGGAAGAGATTTCCCCAAGATCCAACCTAAACCTTCCCTGGAGCAACTCAAGGCTGTGTCCTCTTGTCCCGTTGGTTGTTACCTCCATATAACCTCCTTTTGAGAGCAAGAAGGTCCTCCCGAACCTCCTTTTCTCCGGGCTGAGCCCTCCCTGAGCCAGAGCAGCAACACCCCCCCGTGCTCACTCACCTGGTACACACTGTTGGGGTTGCTGACAGTAGGGATGGCTCTGGGCTCCCTGTGGAAGCTCTCCTCATCCGAGGAGGAGCCAGAGTGATAGTCCAGGGCTGCCCTCTCCACGGCATAGCTGATGAGCTGCGGGAGCTCAGGGTTCTCGTCCCCGTCAAAGCGCACGACGGTGAAGGGCTGGTTCTTCTCCCCGTACCTGGAAGGGACTGGAGGTGTGTGATGCAGCTCTGCACAAGCAGGGACAGCTCTGAGGGGCCAGCTGACACCAGGAGGTGAGCAGGCCCTCGGATATCAAGGCTCATAACAGGCTCAAGTCGATGACACTAGCACAGAGCACCTGACACGTGGCAGCCACCCCTTCTGAGCTCACCTGCAGCTCACCTCACAGGGGTCAACCCACAGCGTCATCTCCCTGGGCAAGCCAAGCTTGTTGAAGTCCACATTACTCTCCACACAGGCTTGCTCCAGCAGTGGATCTCTGGCCTGGTGTTTGTTTATCCTTATGCACCTGGGTAAGAGCAAAGCACAGGTGGATCTCAGGCTGCACTGCAGCTTGGCAAGTCCTGCTCCCACAGGAGCACACCCAAAAATCACTGCTAGTTTTCCTAACACCTTCAGCCCGGTGATGCAGGTTCTCACTCAGAGCCCCAGCCAGCAGCTCAGCCTAACGAGCTGATTTATAAACTCAAACAAGGCTTTGTTTAAAGCACTGAGTCACTTCACCAGTAGTTTATGAGCTCTAAAGGCAGGCAGAACAACCCCAGAAGTCACTCTAAGGCCATTTGAGTTCTGCTTCCAAGGAGTCACAGGCTACTTAAGACACTTAGTGCATATTGTCCTGAGACTTCCACCTCAATCTCAAGTTACACCTTCACAGGCACACGCTGAAAAATAGGTGCATCTTCACCAGTTAATAACACTTTTTCCCTTGAGCTTAAGGGATAACCAAGTGGTTCCCTTACACTTCTGTATCCCTCATTTCCAATTTAAGGCCTCCAGGGTGCTCAGTACCTCTTGAACGTCACACAAAGTCCCCATTCCCTCTCCTGTTCTAAGGAGTGTCCTCTCACCTGAAGGCTTGTCCTCGGGATGGGTTGTCCGGGTACCAGTGATTCTTGTACTTCTCAAACAGGATGACAGTCAGCCTGGCTGCAAATCTCTCTACTTTATGCTTGCTCAGCTTGTCTTCCCTTTTCACCAGCTTTGTGATGAAGAAAACTGTGGCAGCAATTTCATCTTTCATCTTAAATCACAGCACACGAGGTGCTTCAGCTGTTGGACAGTCATCAGCACAAATGAGACACTACACTAGAGAGATTTAATAACATTAAGGTAGTATCAGATTCCAGGAATAGATGCTACAGAACCTGCACAAGCCAGGGCAGATAGAGCCTAGATAAGCCTGACTGCCAAATAAAGGATAAATTTAGTTTTGGCTATTGAAACCAATTTAATACATTACTAGAAGGCACTTGCACTAAGCAAGTTAACAGCCCATATAAAATATGAGTTTAAAATATAGTACTACGTATTATATATCACATATAGTCAACAACTACCAGAACTTATAATTAATTACACAGCTCTTTTAAATACAAAGAAGACCAAAAACATCACCTTTCCAGAGCAGAGACAGGGAAAACCTGGGACACACTTTATGAACAGCTTCAAAGAGGCTCCAAGAAAATGCAGAAAACCCTACACCACTTGCACAGAGCAGGAAAAAAAACCCCAGCACCCAAAGCCTCTCTTTCTCTGATGCAGTTTGCTCAGGCTTTATATAGAACAGGAAATTCTGTGGCTCTGAGGGATGTAACAACACTCAGGTGTGCAGGAGATTCAGGTGTGTGCCAGTAGATTAACTAACGCTGGTTTCAAAGGCATTTCGATCTGCTTGGCTTTATTCCAATATCTGCTCCTTTTTTTAGGGTTGATTTAGAGTATATTCAACTGATTTGTCCCTCGGCACCTGTGAAATACTGAAGTGAAATATTCACCGTGAGAAAAATAGTACCAGGCTTATTAATTGATGATTGGAACTGTGCTTGTCTGCTTCTGGCAGACTTAAACACTGTCTATATGAAACCCTCACATTTTGTACTCTTTATTGAGCAAATGGCGTGATTCTGCAGTTATCATGTCATTAATCATCCCAGGGATCTCTAGAAACATATTCTCATGACAGATTCATTTAGGTTTTGAGTTGTTTCACCCACAGGGGGAACGGCTCTGTTTAAGAGTCCACACAGAAGCAGCGCCTCAAAGGCGAGAGTTGCGCCCATTGTCTAAAACTTCAAAGCGAAGGTCGCCAGAGAACAGCTGATGTGTCCCTTTTGCCTTCTGCTGCCTCAGGAAGTTGTGTCTCCAGCGCCAGATCTCGGGAACTGCCAAGACAAAAGAACAAACCAAGGCAAAAAAGAGCTGAGTGTTTAAACTGGCTCGTAACGGGGCTGGAGAAGTCGCAGCCGAGCAGGTCCAGGGCTCACATCTCAGCCCTGTTGGGAGTTGATTGTGCTCCAAGACAAACACGGAGTGTGAAGGCACGAACTGGCAGAAGGGCCCAGCTTTGCAGAAAAGTGCCTTAAACCAAGAATATTTTTTTGGCTGTTTCTGGGTTTCCTCTCTCTCCACTCACACAGTTCCTTTGCTCTTCAGTTTATTTCGGCATCCCCCCCACCACCGAAAAAAAAAAAAAAAGGCTCACCAAGGCTTTTAGTAGAAACTCAGGAATGAGTAATAAAACACCAATATATAATAAAATTATATAATATATGCTAAAAGAATATAATAGTACAAATACAGTATAAATACTGAATAAATAGTATAAATATAGTATAAATAGTATAAATGTAGTATAAATAGTATAAATAAATGTAATAGTATAAATAAAACCAATATAATAATACATAAACCCAATATAATAATTTATAAATACACATGTTACATGTACATATTATAAATACATATACATATATATACATATATGTGCATATTATATACATACACATTAAATAAATATAAATATATATTAAAAATATATAAATAACACATAGCTATATATAAATATATAGGTTATATAGAAAATAATATAGAAATAAATTAATAATAAACAAATTAATAAATAAAATATCTAAATAAAAGAACTCCATACGTCTTCTCTCCCTTTTTCTCACGGATCAAAATACTTCCCTAACAAAAAGGGGACCTTTCCACAGCTGCTCAAATGGAAGGGAAATCAAAGTCTGGGATGGATAACGAATCCTCAGAGCCCTCAGCAGTGCCAGGATAATAAAGAACCCCCGGTGTTGTGACCACAAGAGTTCCCTCATCACGTGCTCTGCTCTTGGGTGCTGGGGATGACACAACGAGGATTTCATTCCCTGCACCAGCCCTGAGTCATCCCTTCCCTTTCACATGTAGAATAAGGGAATCACGTTGCCTGTTCCCTGCTTTTTTTTTTTCCTTTCTTTTTTGGTAGGACAACAGGAAACCGCTGCTGGGCGCTGCCTGGAAGAATTCCCACACCACATTTTTCAGCCTCTTTCCAGGCAGTCTGAGGAGGGTTTTGCTCCCTGCTGCCTGTCTGCATCCAGCACCAGAATTAGCTCCGGGCAGCAGATGAACATTCTGGAGCAGGAGAACTGGCTGTTCATGCCTGAGGCCTGAGTTTTATTCCCGAGATTAAACTTGCTTTAAAAACGTCAGGGAGTCGATGGGTCGCTCTCTGATCTGAACGGATTCCCCTGCGAGCGCCGCAGGCCATTTTTAGGGCCACATCCGCGTTTCTTTGGTTTTCAAAAATCTGCTGCACGGTGACACGCCAGAACAACAAAAACAAAAGTTCTCAAGGGACCTGAAACTTTCGATCCCACAGATTTTGCTGCAGTGGAGAGGGAAGTGGATATTATAAAGAAAAAAATGGAGGCAACTACCTCAGATCTGGGGGGTTTTAACTCCACCGACGGAATTGGTGTCCAGGAAAGTACCAAAGAGCAAGATTTGCCACCTACAAACGATGGATAATGCACATAATTGTAATTTTTTAAGTTCTTCTCAATAAATTTAGTCCATGCACAGTCCCAGACACACAAACTGTGACTCCTCTGCGATGATGCTGTTTTTCCTGCCAAATCTTAGGAAGCTGCTATTGAGTCTGATTTCCCTGGCTCCATGCCATTTTTTGTAGGGAGTCCATCCTATGCCCTGGAGTGAATGATTTGATTGTGGTTTCCATGTGGATCTGAGCCTGACACGGTTCAGCCCCAGGAATTACCCAGTTACTGCCCTTTCCTCAATAAATGCTGCTTTGGATCAGTGAGACACAGGAGTGGACGGGACTTTGAAGTGTCTCCTGCCCTCCTGCTTTCTCCAACGTGTCCAGGCAGGCCCTGGGAGCGGGGAAATCCCGGGACAAAGGGGTGAAGTGACCGGATTCCACCAAGAGAATCCCTCCACCGCCTCTTTTGTTGGGTTATTTGTTCCCATGGCTCACACGTAAACTGCGGGCCAGCAGCAAACAAACTCCTCACCTGAGAAACCAGGGTGCAGCCATGCAGTAAGGTGACATTTCTTGGGTGCTGGGAGGCCAAAGTCAGGTGAAGTTCCACACATTTCCAACGGCAAACAGGGGAAAATTTAAGCAAAGCTCTTGGCATTTCATCCAGTTGGCTCTAATTAGTAAGGCGGTCATCGACGCAGAAGTGAGAGTTCTGAGAACTTTTAACTTGGTGTTTTTAACATCATGCAGGAGTTCAAGCTTTTTGCTGTTAATGGCACAGGAACCAGAACAGCGGGGAGTGCTCCTGGCTTCTCATTCCAGCGACCAGAAAACCTGGTTTAATTAGGCGGATTCATTGAGCTCAAACCCTTCACAGCGCTGTCGGCTGTCTCTGAGCTCAAGAAAACACGGCCCTGGGTGCTCTGTTTGGTTAATAACAGCTAAGAAACAAAATGTCTAAACCAAAATTGGCCCAGTCCGTGCCAATGTGAGACCTCTTAAGTAGCAGCCAACTGATGGTGCTCCCAACTCATTCCCGAACAGGAGGAGCAGCCCAGCAGATTTGGCAAAAAACTCGCTGGATAGCCAAGTGCTCTGAGAGAGAAACGAGACAAATGAGGAGACAGCCGTGCCTTTTGTTAAATATTATGCTGTTGGGTTTTAATCCTTATTAGGAAAAGAAAAAAAGCCAAACCACTAAAAACTACTGTACCACAGTGCCTTGGACATTCATGGGACTGATCCAGAGCTTCCTGAAACCCGTGGAAATCTGTCCAAAGACTTCAGTGGGATTCAGCTCAGGCCCCTAACCCAGCACAAGAATTCTTAGCCAGATTAAATTATCGGTCTCCTGGGTCCCCAGGCAAGCCCAGGCACGAGCTGTGAGTTTCTCCAGTAACTGCAGGCCAAGAGCAAACACTGTTCCCCTACACACACTCTGGCAGGAGCCACCCCTGCAAAATTTGTTTGCAGTTTACTTGCTTAAAAGGTTTGAGGACATGGAAGTAATGAAACAAGTGTAGCTCTGTAGTAGCCACTTGATTTCTGTGGGTGACGGATGATTTTCAGCGGGGGGGGGGCGTGAGAGCTGAACATTGGGCTGAACAGGTCAAGGGCAAGCAAACAGAAATGTCTTGGTAGACCCCCCAAAAAATAGGGAGAGAGGTGAAGAAAGTCACAGCTGGGTGAAGAGGTTCAGCCTGTGCCTCCCGCTGCAGCCCAGCGCCAGGAGCACAAGGCATTCATCCCTTCGAGCTGTTTTGGCACTTTTGGGGCCTCCTGGCATGGGTAAAACCAGGCTGGAGCCCCGGTACCCAGATACGAGCCCGGAGGGACGTGGCTGGAGCGCCACAAGTGCCACCGCAGCCTGGACCACCCTCAGCTGGAGCCTCGCAGGGGCAGGGCGGAAAATCCGTGTTTGTGTCCCGCGTCGACTCTGCCCATGGAAACCTCCTTTGCAACCAAACTTGCCACGGCCAGGGCCACCTGGGGGACACCCAGTGCCCCTGGCCGAGCCCTGGCTGGGTGGCCATGGTGACACAGTACACAGAGGGCGCAGGCTGGGGACACTCCAAACCCCCGGGAAGAGCCGGGACACTCCTCAGGAGCCATCCCCAGGGGAATGTCTGCCAGGGACGCACCGCTGGCTGCTCCTGGGGAGGGAATCCAGAGGGAAGCAGCTCTCCATTGTTTTTTTTTCCCTTTGCATCACGTCTTTTTAAAGCATTTTATTCCAAGAGCAGGATGACTGCAAGGTAAGCTGCTTGGGGGTAAGTCTTGAATTCCTTTTGTGCGTTTTAACGCTAAGGGGTTTATGGGTGAAGGCTGGCAAAATTGATTAATTTGCAGGCAAACTTATCCTTGTAACCTCACAGACTCTGCCTCATTCCTGATTTAGCTTGATAAATCTCCATAAAATTGTTTTATCACATTATTAATTGCATACACATCTGATAGACACGGGGCATAATTGATTCTAACACCTTACATAATTTATTCTAACTCCTTACACAATTGATTCTCACTCCTTTTACACACACTCAGTTTGTTCTGCAGAGCAGATTCACTGATTTCTTTAGCTACCACAAATTAGTGCAGAAAGTTTGAGTAGCCTCCTGACAGCATGACCTGCGTTCCTGTATTTTTTGGGAGGGGGAACTAGTGAAATTCTGTCATCCTGAAAACCTTTGCGTGGCAATTGCATGAATCCCAAATTATAGCACGTTAACCCAACTGCCCAGCTACAAACCAGGTGTGATGTTAGTCACATAAAATGGATTATTTTATCTTGACCCAAAATTGCAGCTGCATTTGCCCTTCCAGCTCTGGACACAGCTACCAGCAAGGACTCCATGCCAAGGTTTTCCTCATCTCCCCTTTCCATCGATAATAATTTATATTTTAGTCTTTAATTGCTTTGTCTTTGCACTCCTGAAATTATCTTTGTGTTGCAACCACTGCAGTTTTAATTATTAAGCACAATTAATTTGTGGGATAAAGACTTTGTGTTTAGTAGAATAAGGGTGATACGACCAATGTTCTGAAAGCAAGAGTATATTAATATAATTATTGGCAGTGCTTTCTTTTTGTTCTAGGTTTGAATTCCATGAGCCCACGAAGCAGTGCTTGGTTTGTAGGCAGTGTAATTAGCTGATTGTACCCACTGCTCCACAATCACTAACTTCACTGCCATCAAAACAAGGCACAGGATTCCCTGCTCCAACCTCAGTCCAGAAAACTGCACTGCAAATCCTCCTTACCCTTACTCCCAGAGCAGAATTATTAATGATATTAATGATATTTATTCATTTGCAGCTTTATTTCCAGAATTTTACCTGTCCAACAGAAGAGTGTGGTGTATGTTGGTGGTATCAAGTGAAATCTTAGTTTTTGTGTAGCTGGTGGTAAAATCCTTGGGAGCTTTGCTGGACCTGTCTGTTGTGTTTAAATTGATTATCTTAATTGCTTATGCACCAAGACTGGACTAAGGATTTACCTTGGTTGCATCCTTCAGACATTGGGAAAAAAAATTTCACTTACTTTTCATGTTTTATTTAACAACCCAGTAAGTGAAGGGGGGTTTTAAGCAATGATTAAATATTAAACTCACTGGATGGATAAGTGATTTTTACTCTGACCACTTGGCTTAACGTTCAGGAATTTCAATAACAGTGCTGGAACCTGCTGGGGGAGGGTTTGTTATTTTTTTAAACAAAATCCCAGTTTTCATCCAAGACGGGGTTGGAAGGCTTTCCATCAGCCTGGTTACCAGGCAGTGTAGTTAGCTGATTGCCCAGAGCAACAATCACTAGCCACACAGCCAGGTAAAAAGGTGTGGAGGATCACCTCAGTGGAAATCAGGCACGAGGGAATTCTGATGGCACAGTCCTGACTGATCTCCTTCCAGAGGCATCAACAGCACAGTGATTTAGGCGAAGGAAATGTGCTGGGCTCCTGTCACAGGCAGGAGACACTGTGACACTGCTCTGCACACAGGACCCTGGAAAACACGAGAACAAAATAAAGGGTATTTTCTCCTGCACCTTTGCAGCCCTTGGCTCCCATCCTGACCTCTCTTACAGTCTAAGGCCTCTCTTCTCACATCTACCCCCGTTTATTCCTGTTGAACAAATAAAATTGAGGCCCGTGGTGGCAACTCTTTGGGGCTCGAGCCTGAACCCGAGTGAAGAAGTCCTGAAGACAGAAACTTCTGCTGGAGCCTCTGGAAAATCAGCGTTCCACCCAGACCATCAATGCAATTCACACAAGCAAAGGAAACTACCACAAAGGTCTGTAACAACATTTTCAGCCTGACACTGCAATTTTCTTTCCCTTTTTTTTTTTTTTTCTGATTTTAGTGAAGTCTTCCCCATTTTTAGTGAAAAGCCTGCAGCCTGGGGTTGGGAAGCAGGCCAGACGAGAGCAATCTGCGAGAGGTGCAGGAAGGTGCTGAGCTCTGCAAGTCTTTTTCTGCAAGTCAGCAGCCCTCCTTTCCCTATTAATAATTCCAAAAGGCATCCCATCCATTACCATCAATTAGTCTGCTTTCTGTATTCTGGCTGGAGCCAGCAACAGTTCCCTGAATCTTGCAGTCTTTTATTTATTTATTTATTTATTTTACTTTAGTAACAATAGATGAGAGCCAAGGTTTGCAGCCATAGAGATGACTGATTGATTTCGCTGAATAAATTACTTTAGACAACTACAAGCCTCACGTAAGTCTAAAAGAAAAAAAAATTAAAATTAACGCACTGAGTGAAATAAGAATAATGTTCAGATTGTTATCAGTCATAGGTGTCACTGAGTGTTCACATCCAGACATGCTGCTCCTGCATCCCTGGAGCTCTGCTGTCTCCGCAGTTAGGACAAATTCCCTGAGCAAGGAGGATCCTGCAGGCTGTGGGACACTGAAAGTCCCGGCCAGACAGCAGGAAGCAAAAAGTGTAGGAGGTAAATGAAGTTTAGGCCAGCTAAACATAGTTATTGGACAGTTTTCAACCCCAAAACCACAAGGATAAGAGAGTGTGTCTGAATTTCTCGGTTTCACGTACCAAGGGGATCTTCACAGCCTGTCCACTGTTAGCTGTTTGATTTTTTCATGGCTGTCTCTAGGTTTTTATCCCCTGAAAACACTAAAACTCAGCGTATAACAAAGTTACTGAACTGGCTGCTCTGCTCCCTAAAAAGCTCTCAGAAACTTAATTTGAGCAATCAAAGGAAGAACTCCATGCAGGGATTTTTATTATTATCAGTAGTGAACTCAAGATTTACTGATAGACACTGGTTTTGCTCGGCCTGGCCGGATGTTTGTCAGGAGAACAAAATCCAGGAGTAAGAGGTTTGAATTAAATTAATGCACTTCTTTCCTTCTGCTGTAATTCCCAAGATACAAAGCAGCGATTAATGAGTTGAAGGTTAAACATCTGTCCTTCTGAAGAACTATATATCTGAATTAATACAATTTCATTCCTCAATTGTAGAGAGTAGAACTGAAACTTTAAAGCTGATGAGTGCAGTGATTTGAGAAATAACTCGGAAAACAAGATTTCAAAGGATACTCTCAGAAATGACGTATTCATTTTAGACATAAAAGCCTACTTTCTTCTTCCTCCTTATTTGAGCTTTCAAGTTAGTTCATATTAAGTACCTCCTCTTCTCAAAGTTTATTAAAATGCTGAACCCAGTATATCTGCTCTGCCCAAATTCTATGCATTTAAAGCTGGGTCTGCCTTTCATTTCCCTCAGTCTAAATAGTCAGGTCCTACCTGGGGCGGAGCGAGGATGTTCTGGATATTACTATCATTAATAACTGCTCAGTTTTATCCTATACTAATATATATTATATTAAGATACAGACATTAAAATGCTGAAAGTCTGCTGCTATTGTTCTGTGCTTTACTTTCTATATATTTTCCATTTTTTTCTAAACGGTGGTTAAGAGAAGGAAGTGGAAGCTTCGACATTTTCTGAAACTTATGAAGACCTTAATCTTGCTTTAATTTTGGCTGGAATTCTGAAAGTCAGGGAAAAGACCAGTTGACAAAGTGTTTCCATATTTCTGAAAGGGCCAGGAAGTATCAGAGAGGCTGTTCCTGATTCACAGACATGACCCAGTCTGCAAAGCTCCATCCCTGAGATCCCTGACTTCTGGTGACCTGGAGTGGACTGTGCTCGTGATATTTTAAAGGATTTTCCTCTGTTTAAAATACTGATTTCAGAAACAGCTTCTCTAACTGAGCTCCCAAGAGCGGGTCTAGGTTTGAAACACATAAAACCCACTGATTTTAAAGCAAGCATCGATCCCGGTGCTCTGTCCTGCAAAAAAAAAACCCCTTGGAGCCTGAGCCGTAAAATCCGTGGATGGAGAACGCTGCAGGAAACAGGTGCGGAGCAGCTTCCCGGCCACCAGGAAACAGGCTCGGGGGGTCATTAATGTTCGAAACAGAGCCCCCCCGTTCTGTTCGCGCTCCCGGAGCGGCTTCCCGAGGGCAGCTGCGCATCCTTAGCCCAGGGAGGATGCGCCCGTGGGTGGATCTGGCTCTGCCAGCGGGGGCGGCTCCCCACGCCCCGGGGGGGTGTGTGGGACAGGTATAAAACTGGGGCGGGGGAACACAGGGAGGGATGAGGAGTTTGGCGTGGGGAAGGAGGGAGAGCGGCGGGCGGAGCGCGCTCAGTTTGGGAGCGGAGAGAGGNTCCCGGCCCCGGGCGGTGCCGCTTCCCAAGCGCAGGGGCTGAGGCGAGCCCGCTGGCCCGGAGCCCGAGGAGGGGAGGGAAAGAGGGAAGGAGGAGGTGCCGGCTCCCTCCCGTCCCCTCGGTCCGCGGATTTGGGGCGATGCTGGCGGCCGCGGCGCTGTGCGCGGCCGCGCTGGGCTGCGCGGCGGGGTCGCGGCTGCTCCGCGGTAAGAGGGGACTGCGGGGGGCCTGG
>VZRE01010279.1:160691-171266 GCA_013396775.1 Cephalopterus ornatus | reverse complement strand
GCTCGCCCCTGGCGCTGGGAGGGTCGGGATGCACGGGAATGTCGCGACACGGGGAGGGTGCGGGGGGGTACTCGGGGGAAGGTTGGGCTTGGTGGTCTTGGTCTGCGATTTCCTCGGGAGGGGCAGGACTGAGCTCTGCTCTCTGTGACCAGGGACAGGACCTAGGGAATGGTCTGGAGCTGTGTCAGGGCAGGTTTAGGTTGAATCGTAGGAAAAGGTTCTTCCCCCAGAGGGTGGTTGGGCACTGACCAGGCTCCCCAGGGCAGTGAGCACAGCCCCAAGGCTGCCGGAGCTCAAGAAACATTTGGATGATCCTCTCAGACACATGGTGTGACTCTGGGGTTGGTCCTGTGCAGGGATAAGGGTTGGACTGTGTGATCCTTGTGGGTCCCTTCCAGCTCAGCATATTCTGGGATTCTGTCTCTTCCAACTTTCATGACTCTATGACTTCTCCCTGCCCTGGGGAGCTCACTGAAGCCAGACTTTGGGGCAGATCCTGTGTAGGCAGTGAGGAGATAAGGGGAAAATACAAGGAGCCCTTTCAGCACTGCTTACAGTGACATAGACAATGTCCCCTGTAACTTAAACCCTATTTGGGATCCTAAAGAGCAGCAATCAGACACTAACGAACTAGAGTAGATTTTTCCTTAGCTGAAAGTAATTACAAGTTTGGCTGATGTGGCAGAGGGGGAAAAATTGCATTTGTATATCAGAAAGGCCCTGAGTGCAGCTTGTGACCGTATTTCTAGACAGTTAGTGAAGCTTTTTAATAACAATGTGCCGTCTGTGTTTTTCTCATGCCTTTCACAACAGCAGTGGACATATCCCTCAGAAGAGGTAAGGAGGCTTCGCCTTTCTCACCAAGCCTGTATGAGTGTTAAGTTCCCAAGAGAAATACAGGTTATGCCAGAAATGTGTTCTCTAATACTGCTGTTGCAGTAAAAAAAAAAAAAGATGTTCCTGTTGTAACTTCTGTGTAAAATGTTAACAAACTGATTCTGATTATTGAACTGTTCAAAAATTCCAATATGAAAGGTCTTTAAACTCTCACTCTTACAGTGGTCGTGTAGGAATATAGAAGAATAAAGCAAAGCCAGCAAATAACCCACAGAGGGGTTTATGATGACCTGTCCTCTCATCCCGTTTGTGCTGAGCACGTTACAAATGTTGCTGAATGTTTTCCTTCTGTGTAAACGTGTAGGTTAGCAGATTGTGTCTGCGAAGAAATATTTACTCAGTAGAACAAAACTGTTTGTTTCCCCAGTCTAAATATTGGGACTGTTCTGCTGAGGAACACAGGAGTGCGTGAATTCAGATGATGTGTCTTTTCACTTTGATCTCCCCTCGTAACCAAAATAAGCTGTGCTGCTTCTGCATGAGAAAGTCCTTGGCTTCTGGCAGCCTGAAAACAGACATTGTTTACTTCCTGGGCAGTCAGCAGCGTTACACAGAGCAGAGGGAACTGGGCTATGGGAACATGTCTTGCTCACCACAGTAGAGACATTAAAAATTGAAAGAGTAAGTTTTTAGATGGGATAATGGGAAGGAATTCATCCCTGTGAGGGTGGGGAGGCCCTGGCACAGGTTGCCCAGAGAAGCTGTGGCTGCCCCATCCCTGGAAGTGCCCAAGGCCGGGTTGGAGCAACCTGGGCTAGTGGAAGGTGTCCCTGCCCACGGCAGGGGGTGGAACTGGGTGAGCTTAAAGGTCTTTTCCAACCCAAACCATTCCATGGCTCTATGGCTGCAACATACGCTCCATGAAACGCCATAAACCCTAGGAGATAAATTCTTGCTATTTCCCCTTGTGTAAGGGAATCTCTGATTTAAGCTGCCTAATTTCTTAAAAATAGCAATAAATCAAAGAAATTCTCTTGGAACTCTTGCAAGGGAGCTCTGTTCTGAAGAGGCTGCATATGTGAGCTTGCTCTCTGGCCCAGCACTGCTGCTCTGGGAGGAGCTCACAGAAAAAGCACGAGGCAGCTGAGAAGAGCAGCATGTGAAAGGACAGTCCTAAACTCTTGGATGCAGTAAGAAAAGCTTGGAGATGCCATTGCCAGTCCAGCAGCACCAGTGGCTCTTTACTGTGTTGTGTTTTCCGTAGAAACAGTGCAAAACTCACCCAGATGGAAGCATTAGCACTGAACTCTGGCCCTGCAGGCAGAGAGCTGTGTGACAGGTTCCTCTCCCTCCCTGCAGGACAGACAGTTTGCCGCCGTGGGACGCAGAAGCCCTGCTACAAAATCGTGTATTTTCACGATGCCTCCCGCAGAACCAGCTATGAGGAGGCTCAGCTGGCCTGCCGAGCCGACGGGGGACACCTCGTGAGCATCGAAAGCGCAGCGGAGCAGAGACTGATCGAAACGTTCGTCAGGAGCCTCCTGGCTTCTGATGGGGATTTCTGGATAGGGCTCAGGAGGAAAAAGGAGGAGGAGGACAACGGCACAGAGTGTCAGAACTTCTACTCCTGGTCGGATGGCAGCTCAGCCAGGTTCAGGTGGGTACCTGTAGGTGACACTGGGAGGCAGAAGGGTCAGGGACTGTCACCTGCCTTCAGCAATCACAAAGGATTCTGTCAGATGAACCAAGAAATGTTGTCCCAACTGCCATTTGTGATTCATCCCATCCAGATATAAAGTTACCCCACTCTGGAGACTCTTTATTGCTCCATATGACACCTGGAGTGTCTGGCTTGGGCTAATTGGTGATTTTTGGTTGCTAAAAGGAGGGGGAAAGATCAAGTGATCTGGTCTTAAATCTGATCAGGCAGCCACAAAATAAGTGCTTTGGCCTGGAGGTTCCTGCACTTCAGATCCCCTGGAGTTCATCCCTGAGCAGTGGGCTCTTTCCCTTCTACTTGCTGAAGGAATGACATTTCTTTTTTTTCCTGTGAGACAGTTCAATCTGAGAGCTGCAGGATTTATTGTAGACGTGAAAAGTTCAAGTTTTCACAGCATTTGTCAAGATTTCTGCCTCCTTGTCTTAAGGCAGGAGAAACCACAGCATTTGTTGAAATTAAAATATCAAAGCAACGACATCTACACCAATTTGCATTCTTCTTTCTATTGGACATGTGTAAAAATACCTTGCCAGTGACCTTCTTGCCTTGGGAGCTCATCAGATATTTTAGCTGCTCTGTGAAGAAATGAATAAAACTGCTTTTAGTGCTGTTGCATATGTTGAAGTTCCTCTTGTGGTTCGGATATTGGGGGGTGGATAATGGGAAGCTGGAGCCAGATCTGCTGCTAAGAAACAGGCACAGCTTTATTGCCTTTCGTTGGTGAGACACAGCTTATTTATGCTAAATGATAAAGCCAAGGAAAACACCAGGGGAGGAAGGAAGTGAGGGAGGAATACAGCACTGGAATGACTGAAAAAACACTGCTTTAACACACAGGGGTGTTTTCCCGTGTGGAATGCCTTGGGATATGTGGAATTATCTCTGTTGTAGGGGCCAGCCTGGCAGGCAAAACATGGTTGGTTCCCAAATAGTGGGTATGGAACACTTGTCAAAGTCACACCCGGTTTAGAAGAGTTCCTCTGAGTTGCAGAAGATGCCTCTTCAATAACAAATGGTATTACGGGGTGCTGAGCCTCCTTCCTGTGTACTCCTGGAAAAGCCTGCACAGTTGTCTAGTGGTGAAGTTTATTATTAGAACAACAAAAAAAACCTGTCTGCAAGACAGTGCTGGTGCATTTCTAGACAGAGAAAACCAGATCCTGCTTGAGCTTTTTCATTTCCTCGTTAAATAGGTGTTGAAATTCTGCGAGGCACCGAGGCCAGACAGCAAAAAATAACTGTGTGACAGATGATTTTGCAGAGGTCTAAAATTGTTTGGGGAAGTCAAATTTCTCCTGAGGGGTTTCAGGGCAGAGAGGTGCTCAGCCCTCTGCTCCTTAATGTTTAACGCCCCGATTTGCCGAGTTTTTCCTTCGAAAAATCAGAATCCTAAGAATAAATCAATGTATTGCCAGGGGAAGGGCGGGGTGAGGGGGGGGGGATGTGCCGTGCCCCTTTGGGCTGTGTTCCCATCTGAGCTCCTGGGAAGTGACGTGTTGGCTGTGTTTTCTCAGGAACTGGTACGTGGATGAGCCATCCTGTGGGAGTGAGATCTGCGTTGTGATGTACCACCAGCCATCTGCCCCGCCAGGTGTCGGGGGTCCTTACATGTTTCAGTGGAACGACGACAGATGCAACATGAAAAATAACTTCATTTGCAAATATTCCCTGGGTAATGAGTCATTCTGTGGCTTTGAAACCCAACCCCCCCACCCCCCCACCAGGAGAAGGTAGGAGGAGGCTGCAGGGACACAGGGAAAGCCTTTCTCAGCTTCACCGGGAATTTCTGCTGGGAGATGGGTATCTTTGACTTTATGCAAGTCCTGGGGGAAGCAATCTCAGTGTTAATATCTGCAGCCACTTGTGAGTTCGTATAAGTTTTCAGAGGATTTTTATGAAGTGTTAAGTATCTGAGGTCTCAGGTGGGGCCTGAGGGAGAGGGAATACCGGAGGAGGGTGGTCGTGTTGTTGAGTGCGCTGGTCCCCCCACTCAAATTGTGCATTTCTTTTCTTTCAGAGAAGCCAACAAATGCTCCAGTGGAGAGTCCTCACAGAGGTGAGCTGGAGTTATTTGTTTGGGGCTCTTTTTCAGTGGTGTGTTAACTTCCAGTGGAAACACTGTGTTAGTCGTTCCCGACAGACTGAAGACTTCCCAAGCAAGAAACTTCCCTGCAAGTTTGCACTTTTCCTTGTGCTATTCCATAACCCACTCTGTGGGAAAACAGTCTAGCTGCTGGTGACGCAGGTCACCGAAGCAGAGGAGGGCCAATACCCTTTACACATCTTTGCAGCTCTCAGTCTCTTCCACCCTCACTTTTATGATTCTTAAGCTCTTTCAGAACCAAAAAAATCTGCAATATTAACTCAGCTGCTTCTTTCCAGATGTAGCCACGGAGCCCTTGAGCCCAGTGTTGCCAGGAGAACCCCGTAAGAGAGGAGTTAACGTGACAGCTGTAGGAGCCAGAGGTACGTTGTGCATCCCACACCTGGGCTGTTCCCCCTGGCTCTGCAGATCCGCATTCCTCACGTGGGGCTGCAAACGGTTTCAAGGGTTTGACCCAAAATGTAGGAGACTGGATACGTAGTCTGAGAAAAAAAACCCACCCTTTCCTCAGATACTTCCCCTTCGATACAAACCTGAACTGGCTGCTTTGGCCACCGAAATGCTCAAAATCTTAAGCTGAGCAAAGTGTTCTGGGTCTGAAGAAGGTACTTTGTATTGAACTGCTCTTGAGGGGCTAAATTGTTCAATATTTTGTTTGTAAGTATATGAATAAGTATGAGAAACTTCTAATTCCTTCCTACCACTGACTCCTTTTTACCCCTAGAACCTGTTCAGAGTCTTGCCTACATCCTTATTCCCAGCATTCCTGTGCTGCTGCTCCTGGTGGTCATTACAGCCATCTCTTCTTTTTGGCTTTTTCTGAAGAGGTAAGTGGCATTTTTATGTTAAAATCAACTGTGATAGCGTTTCCTGGCGGTAATCTTACAGCTGGTTTTGGCACCCTGTGAGGTGCTCTGCAGAGGACTGCCTGCAGCCAAAAAAATGTTTAAAAAGTGGAGTGGGTGCTCCAGGCTGAGTTATTTTCAAGCAAAATTTTAAGTAAATCACATTTATATCATACTACTGTGTTCTCAGACATAGTAGTCAGGGAACAGTGTAAATAAGAGAACGATTTGCATGTGTTAGCACTTCATCTTTCTTATTAAGGATTGGAATTATAGATCTGAAGTATCAGATGTTCCCCTTCAAAAGTGAAAAATGCGGAGGTAAAAGGAGCAAATAATACTTATCAATAACCTCTCCTTGCTTTCCCTGTGTGCACAGTAGCTCTGCTGGGGGTGCTGGTTGTGGTTTTTGGGAACGTCAGGGTTGGGTTTTGCTGCTTCAGTATCTCCGGGGGGGAGGGTCAGGTTGTGCCAAGGGACTGCTCCAGGTGTGCAGCATGGAATGATAAATAATTCCCAATAATTCCCAAAGCCTGGGCTCTGAGGGTCAGCATTAAATTACTGTAAGAGGTGTGATACCGCTTTGTCTTTGCCTCAGGAAAGGCCATAATATATATATATTTTTTTTTTGTTGTTTCTCTCCCTTTCCCAAGGAGGGAGGAGCGAATGGACACGAGCCCGAAGGAGGACCCCTGGCTGTCCATCCCCGGGGGGAACAGCCCCAGCCTGGACATCTACAGAGTCATCAACAAGCAGTCGGAAGCAGACCTGGCTGGGACCAGGCCTGGCACCAAGAATTCCTCCTTCCGGGCAGGGGAGCACAGGGAGCTGGGCAAGGACACTCGGGAGGCAGCGACCAGCGCCTCAAACAGCGGCTTTGTCACCAACGACATCTACGAGCTCTGTGGGGACCGTGTGGGCAGGAGCAAGGAGTCCACCTGGGTGGACAATGAGATTTATGGATATTGAGCGAACAGACCAAAAAAACAAAACAAAACCCCAGAATTCAGATGACAAAGTGAATGTTGAGACAAGTTTACCTGCCCTGTCTATGCACTTGTTTTAATAACAGTATGTGTGGTGTCTATCCTGGTTTTGCATTGTCCCCATATTCTTCTCTTTTTTTTTTTTTTTTTGCAAGGATATGGGGTTTTTAATGATCCAGACTGATAAGAATGTATATATTTTGCTTTGCATCAAGCCCCCTTTGCCCTGGGAATGGCTTGTTAATACTCCTGATTCACTTTTGTACCAAAGATGTGCCTTGAAAACTAAAGGGCAATCCAAAATCCTTATTTATTTAACTGACCCCCTCATCCTAAAGGTGCTAAAAGTTGCCTGTTGGGTGTGATGGAGCCCTGCTTTCCTGGAGATGGCCAGCGGGGAGTGGGGAATGAATTCCTTGGTTTGCTTTGCTTGTGTGTGCAACTTTTACTTTACCTATTAAACTTTATCTCAAACCACAAATTTTCTCACTTTTACTCTTCTGATTCTTTCTCTCATCCTTCTGGGAGGAAGGGAGTGAGGGGAGACCAAGTGGAGGGAGAACGACCGAGCACATAAAGCATGTCAAGCAGGAACACAAATATTACACATCTTTTCAGGTGTTTCTGGCTCCAGAGGAGAGCAACATTTTGCTGCTGATCAAATCTATGAAGCACCTAAAATGAATTTTTTAGCTTTTGACAGGGTTCCCTTAAAAGCTTGCTCTTCTCCCTTGCGTGGAGATAAATAAATAGGAAAATGAAGAAAAGGCAATTTTCACAAGCCACCAGGAAACAAAGGCTTGGCAAAAGGTGTTTTATGCGTGGCTGAAACAACACCAGGACTGAGTGCAGGGGTAGCCACGAAATCTGCTCTGCCAAAGTAAACAGGCACGAAGAGGATTCTACTGCAAACATTGAAATATTGCAGTTTGTTGCTGGTTCTCACTTCTTAAAGGTGAGGCTGATGTGCACAGAGGCTCTGTGCTGCACATCTGCAGTGTCACAGCGTCTGCCAAGCCCCTGCTGTTCCTCCACCAGAACGTGGTGCAAGATGAAGCCCCGGAAGAAGTAATCCCTTCAAAAAAAAATTTAATTTTCTAGGTCTTTTGAAAATGGCACCACTCTCTCCCAAAAAGCAAAATCCCTCTACAGCAGAAGAGGCAGGGCCGGGCACTTGCAGTGTCTGGAGTTTCCGATGCAGTAATTAGTGCTCTTTCATCAAGGAAAAAAAAAAATCTATCCGTTTTGACTCTCACATTCTTGGTCTCTCTGCTAGGCACATGCTGAGCGTTTCAGGCATTGAAAAACAGAAAGTCAGAGGGAGAAGCTTGCCGGAGGTTGGAGATTCTAGGTGTCTCAAGCCGTGTTTTGGCAGCCGAGTGCGTGGGGTCTGCTCCCGGCTCCCCGAACTCGGGCAGCGAGCCGCGTGTGCCCAGCCCCTCTGCAGGGCGTTAAGGGGAGGCGATTTTAGGAACTGGACGTCCCCTGTGGAGCCTGGGAGCCGCAGGACGGTGTGCGGGAGCAGTGACCACACGAGGGCATGTGCGCTCCACGTCTGTGTCCTCCACGAGCTGCTCCATCCTGGGCATCCTTTTCCTGGGATCCCTTTCCCTGGAGCACGGCAAGAAGCCATCAGTGGCCGCTGAAAAGCTGCTTGGCCGAAGGATGTTTTTGTGCCTGCGGAGTTTTTAAGCGATGTTTCTGGACCCTGAACCCTCTGGCCGCCAGCGGCATTGGGGTTTGCAGCACCAGGGAGCTGCTGCAGGAGTTTGCTCTTTGAAGCACAAAATCTGACTTGCTGATTGATTTTTCGCACCAGGCTGAGGCTTTACATGTGCAAAAGTGGCTAGGAAGCAAATAATTAATACTAAAGAATTTCGTTTATAATAAAGCGACTGAGAATGAGTATCAGGCAATATTTTGCACAGTGTAGAAAAAGTTACTTTTAACACACCAAGCTCGAGTCTGTAAAAAAAATGAAGCCCCTCATAGCAGAGACATTTCGCAAGTGGCACTTTGGGATGACACCACTTTCTATTCAAGTAGGATTATGGAAAGCTTG
This sequence comes from Cephalopterus ornatus, assembly GCA_013396775.1. Lineage (NCBI taxonomy): Eukaryota > Metazoa > Chordata > Aves > Passeriformes > Cotingidae > Cephalopterus > Cephalopterus ornatus. The sequence goes on along the minus strand of VZRE01010279.1, from coordinate 162,712 downwards.
CTCATGTACCTATCAATCACTTAAAAGGGTGGATGTCTGACTAAGTCAAGTCATCAGTTAGTCATTGCCAGAACTTCTGAAGGGGAGAAATAGAACAGTGAGAGCACTATGGTTGTTCTCCATGGCAGCCCAAGTCAGCAGCGTCATCTCCAAATGTCATTCCTCAGAGGAATCTCGTGAACAGGGAAGGACAGGCATTAATTTTTGCGCGGAGATCTTTGGCTCCCTTTGCAGAACAGTCATCTCTGTTTGACACGTAACAAATTTAACCAACTTTTCACAAGCGTGAGGCAGCCTGACGTGTAAAACCTGCATGAAAAAGGGAAAGCGAGAGGCAAAAGTTTGTTCCTTCAATTCTTCCACTTGTTCTTCTCATGGCCACGCTCTGTTTTGAGCTGTGTTTGCATCAGAAAAGGTCTGTGACCGTGTTGCTGATCCATAAGACACGAGGCCTCTTGTTCCGTCGGCTTTTGGATGTGCCTTGTTTAGTCAGTGCAACCCAGCAAAGATTCCAGGGGTGATTCCTGGTACCCGAAATGAGTCCTCCAGCATGAGAGGGGGCAGAGGATAAGAGTGATCAGAGAGGGACAGGCATGAACTGGGAGAGCAAAGATTACTGCAGAGTTGAAATGGCATTTTTAACGTGAAAGCAAGCTAATGTGTAAGTGCACAGACAAATCAGACCTGGTGGACTTAGTACTGGAAAGGGAATTTAGCACGAAAGGTCTTTAACTTTTTTCACACGTTGTCAACTCTGAAGGTCCTCTAACCATTTCATGTCAAAGGGCCTAAAAAAGCTTCCAGTTCTGTGTCTCCAGGTGTGCAGGAAATAAATAGAGGAATAGTTTAGTTATAGAAGGGACCTGCAAAAATGATCTAGTCCAACTGCCTGACCACTTCAGAGGAAAACAAAAGTTAAAGTGTGTCATTAGGGCATGATTCAAGTGCCTTTCAAACACTGACAGGCCTGTCAAATATTGACCTGCTCTCCAGGAAGCCTGTTCCAGTGTTTGACCACCCTCTTGGTAAAGAAATGCTTCCTAATGCCCAGTCTGAACCTCCCCTGACACAGCTTTGAGCCCTTCCCACAAGTCCTGTCATTGGATTCCAGGGAGAAGGGCTCAGCACCTCCATCTCCACGTCCCCTCCAGAGAGCCAGGAGGTTGTCCCTCAGCCTCCTTTTCTCCAAGCTGCATGAAGCCAGAGGCCTCAGCTGCCCCTCACAGGGACATCGTTCCTCCTCCAGCCCCATCACCAGCTCCATTAACCTCCTCTGCATGCACCCAAGCACCTTCTGAAATGGTGGGGCCCAGAGCTGCACCCAGCACTCAGTATTGAGCGATGCTGAGCGGGATTTTGGGGGCCTGATGTACCAACAAGAGGCATCTTTGTGATCTGGAATAAATGGGCCCACTGGAAAAGCTGTTCAGTGCCAGGGAGAGAGGACTTCTGTCAAGAAACTGCCTTAAGGACCTCCAAAGTCTGATCCAGCTGCAGCAGCTCAGGGTCTCAGTGCATGGAGCCCCTGATTTAGGGCTGGAGAGACACCTGGGGCTGACCCACTCCCCCCCATCCTGCTAACGAGCTGGGCCTGTCTGGAGAAGGCTGACAGGGGATCTCATTAATGCATATAAATGTCTCCCGGGGGGGGGGGGTTGACCCCTTTCTACAGCCATGCTGTGGGGCACCTACCGAGCTGGAAGAGCAGGATGGGGTTTGGGGGGCACAACTAGGGAGGGGATGCCTGCACCAAGCCGTGGGGGGAGCCTGGGGGACCCACCGACCCTGAGCACCACTGCCCCCTCCTCATCTCTACCTCCATCTCCATTCTCATTCCTATCCCCATCTCCACCTCTATCCTTGTCCCCATCCTCGTCCCTGTCCCCCTCCTCATCTCTATTCCCGTCTCCATCCCCATCTCTGTCCCTGTCCCCCTCCTCATCTCTGTTCCTGTCTCCATCCCCATCTCTGTCCCTGTCCCCCTTCTCATCCCTATCCCTGTCTCCATCCTCATCCCTATC
>VZRE01010279.1:141156-159787 GCA_013396775.1 Cephalopterus ornatus | reverse complement strand
GGGCCCCCCCCGGGGGGTGGACCCGGCCCCGCGATGGAGGTACCCCCGGGGGTGGACCTGGCCCCAGGAATGGGGGTACCCCAGCGGTGATCGGGTACCCGGCCCCGGGGATGGAGCCAGCACCGGATTGGGGGTACCCAGCCCCAGGATGGGGGTACCCGGCCCCGGGGATGGAGGCAGCACCGGGGGATGGACCCGGCCCCCAGGCTGGGGGTACCCGCCCCCGGAGCCGGGTATTCCCTTGCGCGCCCCTCGCCCGCTTTTGTCCCTCCTTCCGGCACCTCCCGCGGCGAAAGGGATATTTTATTTTATCGCAGCAGCCGGGTTGGTTTTTCCTGCTTTCATCTTCCCCGGGAAGGGCAGGATAACGCCTCCTCCCAGCCCTTGTGGCTCAGGCCGCCGGGCGAGTGGTCGGGGATGTCACCCCAAGGATGTCAGCCCCAAGGATGGCATCCTCCCGACCCCGAGCATCCTCGGGGTGAGCAGGGCCGGCAGCTGGTGGGTGAGTTGGGGAGCGCTCCCTGTGAGCAGAGGAGGTTCAAACCTTGTGCCGAGCCCGCCGTCATGCCCTGGGTGTTTCACGGTGTCCTGACCTCGCCGGTGCTTGCAGATGAGCGGTGCTTCTCCCTGGTTTATCCGTTCCAGCAAAGGAACTTGTGTGTGTCCTGAATCCTTCCATCCAGCATCCTGCAAGTTAACCGAATTCAACCATTTTTAGTTGTCTTTGTTTAGCCGCCCCCGTGTATTACCCGGTGATTATTGTTAATACCTTGTGCTTTACCTAAAACAAAAAATGATTGTCAGTCTGGGTGGATAAAATGTAGTCATGTTCACTTTAAAAGGGGGGGAAAAAAAAGAAGGTATCTGGTGAGAGTAATGGCTCTGAAAGATCAGCTTTCTCCTCTATGTTGCTCTTAGGTAGTTTTAGTCACTACACCTAGAGGTAAGGTTTTTGTGAGCCTGTGTTCTGGTTGCTTTCATTGTTTGCTGGAGAAGAGCTTGCTGTGCTGCTCTGGACCTGACAAAAGTCATTTAAAATGTTGCCTGAAGTACAAAGTGAAAACTGGAAAGACCTGCAGTTTTTTCATTGCCGTGGTCCTGTGTGGTAAAACCATTCCTTGCAGGAATGGGAAAATGCTCAGCTAAGGGAAGCAAACCCGTGGTGCTTACCCTGCCCTGGCCGCGCTGGGGTAGAAGAGCTTTGCATCCCAGGGGTTAAAAGACATTTTTCTTATTTCTCAAGCTCCTAATAGACTCAGTTCTTTTTAAGTCCTGCCTTGCTGTTCCTGAAGAGCCAAGCAAAGCCCTAGCAGTGTTAGTGTTCCCTTCCCAAGTTCGTTGCCAGATGCCAAAACTCGTAAAGGCTTTGCTTGAAGATACTAAGTTGTCGGTTGCTCTTTGGTTCTCGTTTCTTTGGCGGACTTTGTGATGGGGGTGAAATCTTTATCTTTATTTGTATTGTACGAAAGCGTGTTTGTTTAGCATTGTTCAAAATAACAAAGGTTACAGAAAACTTAGAGCTCAGCAGCTCCCCAGCTCTGGTATGGTTTTATTTCACCCATGGCCTAAGAAATTGCTGAATTCCAGTGCATTCTAATACAGTCTTGATTTTATTTTTTTTTTAACCAACTTTTCTGTCCAGTCTGAAGCCTCTTTACCTTCTGTGTGATTTTTTTACAGCAGATTTGCCCATGTTGGAGATTTGTGTCAAGGTCTTTGATTGATTTTTTTTTTTTCAGTGCAGCGGCATTGTGTTTCTGCAGTAAGAGATGCAGGAGTGTTTATCTGGAATTTAATTGCTGAGTTAGTTGCTGGAAGTACTTACATGGCCTTTGAGGAAGGGGAACCCTATTAAGATTACTTCTGGTGATGTCAGAGGAAATTAATTCCAGCCAAATACTATTTGGAATAAGCACTTCCAGTTTGGAGCACCTCATCTGATTGTTAGATCACTGAGCACACAAAGTGGAAGTCCTGCTTATTCACGTCTCCAGAGGGAAGGCAGGTCGTATTTCAAGCTTGTTCTAAACTGTTGCTTAAATTTCTTGAGTTGCAAACTTTTCTGTGCCTTTAATAAAATTCCAGTGGGGGAATATTCAGTTTTTTAGGAAGGGCTGTGCTTGTGTTCTGCTGCAGGAAGGTCTGTGCTGTGTTGCTGCTGAGACTTGCTCAGGAAAGCTGTTTCAAAAGGACTCTTTCCTTGCCTGAGTTTCTCCTGAACATCCCTATTTTGAAACCCTTTAAATTCAGAACCAGTTTGTTGTTGGGCTCAGTATTTTGCAACAGTATTTTATATTGTTTCGACCATAAAATACTTGCTTTTTGTTTTACACAACTCTGCCTAGCCAATAACCATCAAAGTAAAAAGGATGGGATCTTATTGCCTTGAATGTCAGCACTTACAGATTACTAACAATCCATCCTTTTTATGGAAAAACTACATCCAGGAATGCAGAATTGCGAAGCACAGGTGGGAATGGCGTGAAAGCAGACAGGAGGCAGAGGACAGGGGTAGTAGATGGCGTGTGCAAAGTCAGAAATCTCATCTTCAACCCCGCATTGATGCAACCCTAAAATTGCACAGTGAGTCCAAGAGAAGCGTGAAAGTCCAGGAAAATGGGGGGGGTTGTGGGAATAGAGGTGACGCCTGAGTCTTTTTGCTGCCACGGCACGCAGGGTGCCCCAGAGGGGGGTACAGGGCTGGACTCGACCTTTGCTTTGCTTGTTTGTGTGTTTGTTGCCATTTCAGTTGAGGGCACGTGCTTTCCTGCCATGCTCGTTTATCCTCTTGCCCAGAAATCCTGTGATCCCAGGGTAACTTCTGTTAATGAGGCGTGGAAATAAGCAACATTTTTACTTCCCCCCCCCCCGCCTCCTCCTCAGAAGGAGAAGGAAAAGAGAACAGGAGTAATTGGAAGCAGAAAGTTGAAGAAGATGGAGATCTGCTTCTGGTGAAATAGGGTGACGTGTGAAATAGTGAAAAGCTCTTGGAATAGGTGAAGGTGCTACTTGGAAAAAGCACTTTGAGGGTGAAGGCAGGTCTCTGTGAGTAGGCTGGGAGAGGGAGAGTCGTGTTTCCCACCCAGCCCCAAAACTCTGTAACCAACACCCCCTAAGGATTAGTCACCTCCAGAGGGACACTGGCCCTTGGTCCCCAGATGAAAATGGAGCTCTGTGTGTCCCTGTGGATCCCACTCCACCTCTCCCTGCCTGCTGTGTTACAGGGACTCTCTGTTTTTCTCTGACAAAATGAAACTTAAACCAGCTGCTGACGGGAAGTGTGGTGCCAGCTGAGCTGCTCAGGTGTGCTCAGGTGGGACACAGGCAGGGACAGCAGCTCCCTGAGCCGGGTAACACACGCTCTGGGTGAGTGAGTGGAGCGGTTCTGGGGGGAAAATGACCCTTTTGCCAAGGAAAAAAGGCTCAGGGTGCTGATTTCTCTGTGGGCTCCCTGGATCTCTTGCAGGGGGGAGAGGGGAGGAAGCAGAGTGGGAGCTCTTGGGTGGATCAGGCTGAGCATAAAGTGCTTCACCCCAAGGTAGTGGATGGTTTCATAGACCTGTGGCACCCCAGCACTTTGCTGTTGCAGTTTGGGGTTGCTCCACACTGCAGGAAGTTGTGCTTGTTCATTTTAGTTCGTTTATTTTAATGCAGTTTATCTGTTTTAAGGGTGTGTTGGGTTAACAACTCAAATCTGAATTTCTAACCCTCGTGAAGCCTGAACTGACACGGACAAACCTCTGTTTGGATGTGAATTTGGGGAGAGGATGGGGGAGTTGTGTTGTGGTTTGGTTTTTGTTTTGAGTGTTTGGGCTTTGCCTTGTTTTTCTCTTTTAAGAATTAAATGAATAACATACAAACAATGAAAACTGAAAGCTGGAGTAGCTGAAGAGTGGAAGGACTTTCATCTTCTTTGACAATCATTTCATCTTCACTTCTTGGCAGCTTCAATTCCCAGATGTCAGATGAGGATTGAGCAAACTCCAGCTTAGTAAAAGAGGGAAGGAAATATGTGCTAATTCCTAATATTTTACAAATTAGCAGGAATCACGAAAGTTGCAAAGACTTTTTTGGAATGTAACTCCTTAAGCAACAAAAACTGGTGATGGGGGAAGGGAAGGAAAGGAACAGGATCCCCCTTTTGTTTTCCTTGTCAGATGAGGTTTGTGCTAATATTATATATTGATATTTGGCTGGGGTTTTTCTGTTGTTTGTTTCTAGCTGTTGCTAGTAGTTGTTGGCACGCTGTGTATTTAGGAACAAAACACACTCTTTCTGATAGGAAAACCATTCCATGGCTTGAAGGAGCTTCTCCACCTCTTAAGAATTACATCCCTTTTCCTGTCATCGTGACCCAGCTGAGATCATGGACACGAGTGAGCTGCTGAATGCGCTCTTCCTTCTCACATCATTATGAAAGATGGTGCTGGATTTTTGAGCGTTTCCAAGTGGTTCTTCTCTTAAATCCTCTCTGGTCCTGGCAGGATGTGTGAAAGTTAAAAGGCGCAGAATAGACTTGAGATATTTAATCTGCATTTGAGTGTGGAAGAAGAGGTGGCAGCTGCTACCGTGCTGCTTCTCCTATAGAAGATGCACATATATAATCCTCACGTAATATGCACATTTGAAATAAACACATATATAATGTGCACACTGAGAATTGCACAAGGATTGCGAAAAGCAAATTATTTTTTTTTTTTGCTTCGAGTAGGCTCTTGTGTTCAAAAACCCGCTGAATGGTACCGAGGAACTCCACATCAGAAGACAAATCGTGGTTTGATGCAAGGGGGTGGGATTTTTAAACTAAAAACCTGTTTAAACTGGAAATATAGTTTCTTCTTCATTAGTTTGTAGCTCACATAAGATATTCCTAATTAGCAGAGAGCTGTGCTTAGGGTTGTTTCAAGTGTCTGTGGTTACACAACACACACTTTTATGAATCCATTGGTGGTGGCCGTCAACTGACTGACGTGGCTCCAGAAGTTCGGGGTTTTTGGACAGATTATGGATGCAGCAGCACAAAATTCATCTTTTAACATGATAACAGAGGTAGCCAGTAGTTTGCTGGGGGACCAGCTCATTCCACAGTGCTCCAGTACTTTGTTTTCCAACATAAAACGTGATTTTTCAAGGAGTTCAGCGTTAGCTGAGTTAATACAGAGCATTTTATGGTGCAGTCAGGATTATCTGGTGATGTCTCGGTGAAAACATTCCCGTGGCAGTTTTCATCCAAGTCCTGGGCACGTGGCAGTGTTTGTAATTTTTGGGGGGCTTTGCATGGATGGACAACAGGAGGTTACTTTGTGCATTAATCTTCTGTGACCTGCTCTACGTCTATCTACGCTCACTTTTTATTTGTGGCTTTGGGGAGGGGAAGGAAGCGTTTCGAAACTCCTGAAAGAGGGTTTTTTCTGGAGCCGTTTTGCTCCTGAGAATTGTGTCTCCCCCTGAAGACTTGTTTTCCTGAAGAAGGTTTTGGTTTCAGCCTTTCAACAGCCTTGGAGAGCTGTTTTATTTTGAGCAAGGGGATGGGGTAGGAAACTTCTGGAAAAGGAAGAAAGTAGGAAACATTGGAACATGATTCACTGTTCTTGGCCAGAAAGTGCAGTGAAGGTTGTAGCAGGATCTGTGGCCATGCTTCCCAAACTTACATGACCCGCTCCTTCTTTATTATTCTTTTTTAAATGCTGCCTTCCTCTAATCACATTTTGCTGGTGGTTGCTCAGGAAATAATAAGAGCTGCTCAAGGATTTTAACTGTGTAAAGACCAAAAACAAAAAAAAAATGCACTTTATATGAATAAAGTTACTTCTTAGGAACTGCCATTATGTAGTTGCACAGTGTCACTGACCTTGGAAAACACAAAAGTGCAGTGGGCACTTGTTACTGAGACTCTGAAGTGGAGTTGGAAGTACTTAACCTTCAGAAGGGAAGAAGGACAAATGACTTATCTTGGGTTTTCCAGGGAAGTGGATACTTTATTTTCATCTGGGAAGGCAAAGTTAAAAAGTGTTGCTGTTGGAAGCTGGGAACCGCGGAGTTCAGGGTGAGAGGCTTGAGGTCTCCTGGAGCTTTCTGTCTCCCAAGACTGGAGCTCCCTCGTTCCCGGAGCGGGAGGTGTGTGACAGGAGTGTCACCGTGCTCCAGGGGAATCCTGCCCTTGGTTTGTAGGGAAGAAACAGCGGGCTGCAGTCCTCTGAAACCCCAAATAACTGCAGAGGTGCGGAGAACGAAGGAGGCAGCGGCTCGTGCCTCTGGCCGAGCGCAGAGGCAGGGGATAAAAGGGGAAGAAGTGAGGCACGTGGGTTGTTTTTAATAAATATTTCCCGATAGCTATGGCTTAGTGGCTTGCTGTGATTGCTTTGACGCTCTGCAGCTTTCTGGGGAAGCGATTCCTTCTCGGGCCAAGAACTGCACAAAATCAGCAGTAACCAGGAGCCCTTTTATGAGGCGCGATCTTAAATTGGGCCAGGAGGTGAAAGGTGTGTTGTGGGGGGGGATTTGTGATGGGTTCTTTTTCCCCTAAAGCTGCAGGAATGATTATTTGAGCCTCTGCTGGCTCGTGGCATCAGGTCAGACTGAACAGGGCAGAGTGAGAAAGGGGCTTCACTTCGTTTTTGTGTGAACGCCAAGCGGAGCTGGAAGGATTAGGACGAGAACGGGGGAATAACAAACAGGAGCAGGATCCACGTGCTTTGATTTGTGTGGGTTTTGTGTCCTCACAGTCCAGAGGCAGGAACTTTCAAAGGGAGACCTGTGATTTTTATTTTTGTTTTTAGGATTTGCCACCTTCAGCATCGCTGTTCCGTATGTTTCTCAGCTCCGTGTTATGAAGAATAGAGGCTGTGCAATAGCTTGTGATTAATGGTGGAAAAATTGTAGCATGTGGGCCTTTTTTGCTTGTTTTTAATGGCTGCATGTGACAAAATTCTTATAAATGTTTATTGTTTCCTGATAAAATTGTTTGAGGGAGTTCTACATTGTTTTAAAAAATTGCTTCAGAGTTTCAGACATTGTTTAAAAAGAAAATCCCACAGCTACCTTTTGAAAAATTTTTGTTTGTCTGTTTTAGATAAGTCTTGTTCTGCTTCAGCTCCGCAAAAGAGCATCCTGCATCTTACAACCAAATTTTCCCTGATTACCATTTTTTCACTCATAGCAGAGAATCTTATTTTCCTGTTGGTTGGGGGAGACAAGGGACTTCTAAAGAGGTTGTGGAGCAAAAGCGGAGTGAAATGAAGTCAATAAATAGTTAATTGTGAATTCAGGTGGGTCCCTAATCAGTGTTACTGGAGATAATGAGGTTCACCTCCTGTGGATTTTGTCTCCTGCTCAGCAGCTGTCTCCCATGTTCAATAGTTTGTGAAATGCTGTTATAATTGGGAGCATTTGTGTGACTTACATTGTTTGCTCCTGCTTCAGCATTAATAATGTGATATTCAGGGTGAATAAACACTGTTTATATATTCAGCACTCTTTAGTATTTTTATCCTTCGCACGGTTTTGAGAGTGGCTACGTTTTTACTTTCTTCGTGGCTTAAATTTTCTCCTTGGTTTAAATTTTCTGACTGTCTTCTATTTGAGACTCCACGTCCCCTTAAACATGTGTAGTCACCTTCCCTTTGCAGGTATTGGTTAAAAACAAGGTCAATAGGACCAAGATGCGTTTTGTGAACTAACTGAGATGTGTTTCCAAGGTTTGACTGATAAATATATCTGCAGAGGGTTTTTTTTTTCTCTGAAGGGGTAAACTGCACATGTCCTTTTGTAGTAGCGTATTAATTAACAATTAAACATGTCGCAATTAAACACATCACACGGATCCACCTCCGTGTTTTGATGATTTGTGTTGAGCCAGCGGGTTTTTTCTTACTTTAAAATATCACTTTGCATTTGTGGGATTCAAATTGACTCCAGCAATGGACACCACGAGGCTTTTAAAGAGGGTTTTTGTCCCTGTCAGCACTTCCCACCTGCTGTTGATATAAGAGCACTGGCTTCCATCATCTGCTCTGTGTCTTCCATTCCATGTAAAACCTGCCTTTTCTGACACATTTAATGCTGTCAGCCTGTATTTTTTGGTGTGGAATTGGTGATTCTGAACTCCCAGATGAGCAGAGGGTTTCTTGGGTTGTTGCATCGTCCCCCGTATAACGAGGACAAAAGTAATGAGGAAAATGTGGGGGGAGGTTTTCATCTCACTTTTGCTTATTTGTCTGCAGGTGGCAATAAAAATCATTGACAAATCTCAGCTGGATGCTGTGAACCTGGAGAAGATCTACAGGGAAGTGCAGATAATGAAGATGCTGGATCACCCACACATCATAAAGCTCTATCAGGTGGGGTCAGTGGTGGCTTTTCCCTTTCCTCCCCATCTCTTTTGCTCCTGGATGAACTCTTCAGTGAAAGATTCTGAAGGTTGTTAATTGTGATTTTATTTAATTTATTTTTTTTTTTTTAGCGCCCGTAGTTTGTACAGGAAAAATACAGGTTTGTTTTGTAGTGGTTTCTCTTCTGTTTCATCTTCTGCTCCTGCAGCATGTGGTAAAATGTTCGAGGCTGCTGGCATTTCTGCTCCAGTTCAGTGCTGCCTTTAAGGCTTTCCTGAGCTACTCCCTTTAGGATCTCCCTGTTGGTGCTCTGTTTAACAAGCGGAGATACACACCCTTGCTTCAAATAAACCTGGCTCAACAAAGATCTGGGTGTGCTAAAGCTTTGAGTTTAAGGTCATCTGACAACATCCCTGAAGGAAAACCGAGCACAAGGACTTGGACCTGTGGTGGTGGAGCTGTGGATGAAGATGAAGATCCCAGTTTAGCTTTAACTTCATTTTTATGTGAAAGAAACTGGCGCTTGATCTTTAAAATGCCGATCTGCCAAGCAGAGATGGACCTCAAGGAGTTAAATAAAGTGAATAAAGTAGTGTCTCCCACAGTTCCTTCTGAGGGAATGGCAACCCACAAAAACGGTAGAGGAGAGTCTGAGAATGGTTAAATTAAGTCTGGAGATCAGCAAGATCATTTAAAGAGGGGGGTAATGATTATGTAGTGATTTATCCTTCACTATTAGTGGATTGGCTGGTCAGAAATGCAGTTGATAGGCGAGTTTATTTTTAAAATAGCATTCAAATTGTCTCGCTTGGCTGCTTTTATCACGTGCCCATCGCTGTGCTGGGTCCACACTACGAGTCTGAGTTGTCTCACGTCAAGGAACTGCTGAGGCTTGTCAGAGTTGGGTGATGGAAAAGATCAAATTCACCAGGGTCTTGTCCACAAACAGCTCGTGCTGAACTGTTTTATTGAGGTTGGTGAAAGAGACCCAAAACGTGTTGAAATTGTTGTGTTGTGCTCAAGGCAAGTCCAAAATGGCTTTTTGAAGTGGAGGATTTTTCCCTCTTGGCCCATATTTTGATGGTGCTGTTCGCAGTTGGAAAGATGGTGATAACTCCATGTGCAAGGCAAAGCTTCTGGACCTTCAGCAGAAGAATAAGGACCCATTTTGGTGGTTTTTTTTTGCTTTTTGCTCTTCCCACAAGCTACTCACGTGTGATTTCTTCACCAACAGGTGATGGAGACCAAAAGCATGTTGTACCTTGTGACGGAATTTGCCAAAAATGGAGAAATTTTCGGTAAGCAAGAGAACATTTTCCTCTTCAACATTTTAATGCACTGGCTAATTAAGGATCTGTCTGGGTCTGTTGTCAGAGACTTAATATTTCTGTACATTTTTTTTCTGAAGTCGTAATTTTTCTCTGATTTATTGATTTCTCAAAGTGGCTTCTGTAGTTGAGGATGGGATATTCTGCTGTGGATGTATTTGCCACTCTTATATTAAGATACTTTAAAGTGTGTTCCTCAAGGTGTGGGGGTCAGGAGTTGGTAACTGGTTAATGTTCTTTTAATGCCATGTCAGGCTTGGTATTAAATAGCCTGGTATTAAACCTGATTGAGCCTTTTCAGCTCTGCTAAGCCATCACTTCATGGTGCTGACTGCTAGTTCATGGACAGGATTGTTTTTGACCTGCTTCAGTGAAATTCTCTCCACTCAGCAGCAGTTTTGTGTAGCCACGACTTTCACCACTTAATGGCACTGCAGTAAATAATGTGTTTAGCCTCAACCCAAAATGCTGTCATATTTTGGATGGTTTTTAAAAATATCTTTTAACTTAGCTAAAACATGTGAATGAAAAGGGTTTCATTTGTGCTTAAGACTTCACAGATCTACAGAGTAAATATTTGGGAAAACACTTCTCACTCCAAACAGCAGCTAGATGTGCAAACACTCCTACATTAAATATGTACAGTAACCATGCAAAGTGTGCTCTGGTTGTGCAGGAGAGAAAGCAGCAGTTTCACTGACATTCTCCTGAGTGCTTCTTGTGCAAACTTGCACTAACTGGTGCTCAGTTTAACCAGAGTGACCTAAATTCTGCGCTGGGGTTTGTCCTGCTCGCTAGGGAAGCCCAAGTCGTGTTCTTTTGTCCTCAAACTTAATTCTGCTGAGGGCGAGATTCCCTTCATAGCTAGTCCTGGTGGTACTGCAGTATCCAAGAACAGAGCACAGTCTCAGGTGTTTCCTAGGCCCTTTCAGCACAAACACCTCCCTCAGCAAAGCCAAACAGGAACTGAGCTTTTTGTGGGTTTTTTTTTTTTTAATGATAAAGATTCTTCCTAATATTTAATGTGGATTCCTCAGCTGAAATTCCAGCCACCGATTGTTGCATTCATAAGATTGGGAATACCGCGAAATCCCCAGATTTTCCTTCCTGAGCTTGAACTAGGTGAGGGATCTCTTGACTGCCTTAACCTGAGCCCAGCTCCCAGGAGGGTTGAGGTGGGAAGGGGTTTGTAGGGAATGACTGTCCAGCTCTGCAGCTGGTTGCTCAGGACTCTGGATGGAGGCTACAGTCTTGAGCCATCCTGTTCCAGCATCTTGACCACCTGCAGAGAAAAAGAGCCCTTGGGTTTAAGTTGGATTTCCTGTGTTTCGGTTGGTTTCTGCTGCCTTTTGCTGGGTACTTCAGCTTTGCCATCTCCCTCCTGTTCAGTGTTTATACACAAAATAAGATTTCCCTCTGTACCTTGTCTTCTCCAGGCTGAGCCCCCACTGATCTCTGAGCTCTGCAGACCCTTCATCGTGTTTATTAACCATCCCTGTACTCACTTTGGTGTGTAACAGAGCTTTAACATTCCAAATTTAAAGTGGGTGCAAACCTAAATGAAGGATTGTATCTTAAATAAAAGCATTGACCACTGGGTTTGCAAGGCAATGTCCGAGCCATATGTTTCAAAGTAAATACAACTTTAATCTTTCAATTGTCCAGCGAACAATTGTTCTTTGGGCTGCTGAAAAGGCTGGACAGGGAGCTCGGGGCAAAAGTCCTGCTGTGGATCCAGCTGAACCTAAAATATCTTCTGGTTTCTATTTGATTATAGTAAAATATAAAAATCCAAACCCTGCTATAGAAATGTGTAGGCAGAGGGTGACACGAGGCTAAGATTTGTCCAAGGGTATGGAATTTGGAGGTTCCCCCCCTAGCAGGGGTGGCTTTGCTGTTTCAGACTTTGCAAGAGCTTATGTCCCGTAAAATCCAGGGTTGTGGCTCTGACTTCCAGCGCTCTGCACACACAATATTCGAGCAAGTGCCCACGTTCTGAATGTCTCCGGGGAGTTTCAGCTGTCTTGGAGTGGTTCCTGTGCCCAGGGGCTGGCCCCGTGCCTGGATCCCAATCCCAGCCTCCCCTGTTTGCACACTGGTTAATGCACAAACGGGACCCATCACCTGGTTGGATGTGCTGTGCTCTCCTTCCCCGGGGCAGAAGGGGCTGATTTCAGAACCAATGGTCTGTTCCACGCAGAGCTGGTGAAATACTGAAGGGCCAAGGTGGTGTGGAATCTTTAAATGAGTCCTGACAGGCCAGAGCCTTAAAAGCAGAATGACAGCTTGGATTCATTAACTTGTTTGCTGCATTGCTAACAAATGATGGATTAACAGCTTAAAGAGCTGGCTGGTGCTCAGGGTAATTTAGTTTGTGCCTTTGATATCTGACTTCACCTTGATATCATATGATTTGTCAGTCACTTTGTGACTGAATGATATTTAGCTTGCAAATATTATGATCTCCCCTTACCGCCAGGCTTTTGTTTGTTCTTGTGCTTTGCCAAGTTAAACCAGCTGAAAGTGTTTGAAAGGCTTGGGTGGGTTAGAAGCTCCGAGGAGAGTTTTCAGATCTGCAGGTTCCAGGGATCAGATTTTTATCATGAGGAAAACAGGGAAGTTTAGCTGAAAGTATTGCAAACAGTTATAAAGCCCCCCAAACAACATGTTAATTAAAAATCCCCCAAAACACAAGCTAACAAAGCCAGGTCTGGCATTGTGTTAAGCAAGATGATCCTGCTTGGATCACTGATGTCACACAACTGGTTCAGAAGATACACTTAATTGCTGGGTATAAAATCCATATGCGTTTGCTGCTCCTTGGCCATTCTTTGTAGGACGTCAAAGGCAATTCCAAACCCATCCTAACAGTTGATTCCTTGATTTTTTTATGCTTGTAAGAGAAAGAGTAGAATTGGCTGGCAGAAGCTCTTTCTGTCAAGACTCACCCAGCTGCTGCTCCCCTTGTTTTTGTTCCTGAGGATAAATGAAGTTGTTGCTTTCAGGGCTAACGTTGGTTTTTACAACGTAATCAGATACGAAAACAAAATGTTCTTTTCTGCCTGTGACGCAATGAGGACGAGGGGAGGTCAGGATGGGCACTTTATGGGTACTTGTTTTATTTCCAGAAAACAACAACCAAAAAAAATAAATGCTTTCTGCCACTGTGCAGCCTCTGTTGAGGTTTCAGAGGGAGAAGTGTGGCGTGGAGCCTGCAGGAACTGAGCAGCCCAAAGCCTGAAGTACCTTGTGGTGGTGAAGCCAGTTATTCCAAGCACTCCCCATGAGCTGTGTCCTGTGAAAATACTGATCAGGCAGCCCTAAAAAGAAAGGAGCAGGGCGGAGTTTTGTGACGCATCAACTGCAGAGTACTCTCGTGTTTTGGTTTTTTTCCCCCCCCATTCTTTGGGGAGGGTGTTTTCCGTTCTCTCCGAGGGCAGGGTGGGAGGATAACGAGCTACAAAAAGGGGTGAAACACCTTCTGAGCGCGATTTATTCCATTAATTCGAGGGGAACCCCTGGTTTCCAGGGCTGTCCCTGGCTGTCCAGCCCGCTTAAGCCTGGTTTATCTCCCCAGATTACCTGGCCAGCCACGGCCGCCTGAGCGAGTCCGAGGCCCGGCGCAAGTTCTGGCAGATCCTGTCGGCGGTGGAGTATTGCCACGGCAGGAAAGTGGTGCACAGGGACCTGAAGGCTGAGAACCTCCTGCTCGACAACAACATGAACATCAAAATCGCAGGTACTCCCGGCTCAGGTGGCGTTCAGTAGCGCCTTCGTTTTGTTAGGGCCACTCCCTCAGTGCTGCCCAGCAGGTCCCTGCTGTGCCCGAGGCACAGAAAATCGGTGATACGTGTGATACTTTTTGCATTTTGTCCAAGTGCACGCGGCCCAAATGTTTCCTGGACTGTCCCTGTTAAACTTTCAAGACAGAAGAAGAAACAATTTTTAGAGTTACGGCGGACGCTTCTCGCGGGTGTCGTGACACGTCTTTAGTGCTGCCAGATGTTCAGGTTAAAACAGAGTTAATCAAATAACTTCTTTCAATGTTGGGGGAAAAAACCTCAAAATGGAAGCTTGTTGATTTTTTTCCCCCCTTTTTGCATGCATGATTTCATTTTAATTATAAATTTAGACGCAGCAGATGTTGCTAGCGATGGAAATCATGTTCGTTACAATTCCATGAATCCTTCTGTACTGATTTTAGCCCGGCAGGACTTGGGAAAACTAGGTAATATCTTGATTTGGGGGGAGTGTTGAACTTCAGACATCACTAATATGGGAGCAGGAGGGGAAGGTGAGGAGCTGGTTTGGGAAGGAGTGAGTTTGCTTGTCCTGAGAAGGAGCTGTGACTCCACAGCCACTGAGGCTGAGAAAGGCAAAATGATAAAACATTTCTCAATGTTGCTGCACCATTTTACCCTTCCTGGCACTTCTGAAATGGTGAAAGGGTTTTGGTGTACATCCTTGAGCTTTAAGCCAGTGGGTTCATCAGCACTGCTGCTGTTTGGGGGGCGGATTTTTCCTTTCTTCATTTCTGATTTCGTCCCTGGATTCATCTCCAGCAGCTCCTGGCAATCACCTGGAGGTTTATGGCTGACAGACAATTTATTTACCAGGACAGTTTATACCTTCAGTAAATACTGTGTCTGAGGGCTGCAAGTCACCCACTTGCTATGAGTAATGGAACTAAATGGGAGGGAATTTTTGTGCTATTGTTCGTCTGAGCTTTCTTTCCTCGCCTTCTCCCCATTCCCACCACCACACTCTCTGCCTCCTGATTTCTCTCCCCATCCCTGTGCTGTTCTGGAGGTTGTTCTGTTCAGCCTGGCACAGTTTTTCAGAGCTCCTCAGGGGTCTCATCTGTGCTGTATCCAGAGTTATTCCTTTCCTGGATGTCCTCAGCGCTGCGGGGATGTGAATTCCTGCCCCCCTGAACACCACACGGGCTCACAAAAGCACTCCTTCAAAGGCATCTCGGGAGACCCGTTAACCAAAGAAAGGTTAGAGCCATGAACTGCTCAGGCACAGGGAATTTCAATGCTCAGGTTCTCCAGAGACTCAAATAAAAGCACTGATAAATGGTAGTTAGGAGATTCCATCAGCTGCTGCTGCTCTTTCCTGCCTCAGCTACTCTCCTGCTCTACTTCTCTGCTACAGAAAGTTAATTACAGGTGGTCTGTATGCAAATGAGCCCATTAGCTGGCACTGGTTCTTCCATGTGTCTTTGTCGGGCTTTATCAGGTTTGCTTGCATGATAAAGCAGGAAAGCTAAGACCGCTTGGAAACTTTGTAGTGATTTGTGCTGAGTCAGTTGTTTGGCTTTTCTCTCCAAAGGAGATAGATGATGAACTCCCCAGAATGTTTATCTGTGATTTTGGAGTTATCTGGTGCTGTGCAGAGCCCTGAGAACACTCTCTTCCAGTCGTTCATACTCTTCATGGCCCATTTATCAGACTGTGGAAGAACAGAGGGCAGCCAGGATCCCAGCTCTGATAGCTGGAATTAGGCTCTAATTTGAATTAATCTAGGAATTGAAAATTGGCACAGTAACTGATGAATTACTGTGATAAAGCTCCGCACTGTCAGTGTTCACCCAGGGTCCCAGCACTAAGCATGAGGCTGTTCCTTCCTGATCACTCCAAGCAGCTAAAAAAATCCCTGTAGGGATACTCCTGGTCATTCCAGGCTCTTCCTGACTTCCAGTGGTCCTCTTGATTCATTCTGGTGCTTCTGAGACTTTTATTGAAGTTTTTACTCTTCAAGAATACAATGTTTTTTGGTCAAATACAGAGAAGTGCGTAAAGTTACCTCTGTATTTCAGCTGCTGGGAGGAAAAGATTCAAAAATAAATGTTCCTAAAACTGTGAGCTGATGAGATTGCCACCTTTGATTAAAACAGGAGGCTGAAATTTAATAGTTTAGTGTTAATATTGCTGTAAAAGGAATGGGGTATAAAGAGTTCATAGGATTTTTTTTTCAGTCTTAGTAACTGGACAAGAAGTGGAGGATGTGTAAAAGACTTGAGGGGAGAGCTTTGACGGACTCGTTTTCTAGAAGCTATGAGGTGGCTGGGAGCAAAACCTTCCAGCTTCAATTTTAGCCTAAGCAGCAAAAAAATGAGGGTTTTAATGAGATAGACTGAAGGTTGCGGGTGAGGAATGCCCCTCCAGGCAGATTTCTTGGGTTTGACACGGAATTTGTGTTCAGCACCAGCAGCTCCTTGGTTCTTCCCGAAGTTCCTGCCCTTGCACAGCCGGATTGGTCATGTCACCACTTTTGCTGGTTTTTGAGGGGCTCTTAGGGACTGATTTCAGCTCCTGCTCCCTGGTAACACCGTGCTCTCATGGGACTCAACCTGCTCGTGGTCCGTGCGGTGAAAAACTCCACGTTTGTGCCGGTGAAATGCAGGATGGGACAGGTGAGCTGCTCCCTGCGTGCCTCCAGCCCCCCAAAGCTGCCGGGCTGCCGAGCTCCAGCGGCACAGGCCGTGTGTCTGGACCAGCCCAGGTAGCAGCGACTGTTATTTTGAAGCAGGTTGTGCTGCTGGTTTGTCTTGCTGGTGGACAGTAAAATATGCATTGACGTCAGAAGTGGCTGCTCAGCATTCAGGCCGTGAAGTGGGTCAGGTTTGTGTCTGACACGCTCATACCTTGCCTTTATCAGCCCCTCTCTCCCCATTATCTCCGTGGCTCACATTACTGCTGCAACAAAGGCTGCCTGTGGCTCCCTGCAGCCCGGGCAGATTGAGTTGTGCTGGTAATTTCGGGAGAAGGGATTAATTATAGCTCCGAAGGCCGGATCCCCTCGGAAGGATGGCGGAGGGACAAATCAGAGGCTCCCTGCTCCTGCTGGATGCACGGCACGAGTTGCAGTGGCCCTGGCAGGGAGCTCCCATTTCTCGGATTGCAAACGGGGCTGAAACCTCAGGCTGTTTCCATTTTTAACGGGAAAACAGATTCCATTCGGATGATGCGCGCGTTCGAAAAATTATACCTTCTAAATTCGAGATTATCCTGAAGGGGGTAATAACGAGATTGAGAAACCAAATACCGCAACTGTGCAGAGCCAATATTTGCAGATTGCACAAACACAGAGTTTATTCAACTCAACACAATGCTGCAAATGATGGGATTTTTTTTTAACGTGCAGATTCAGGCAAATGTTAAGAAGATCACTCCATTATATAATCTCAGTCCTCTGGTAATGAGTCCAGTTTCAGCCCTTTTAGAATTCTGTGGCTGGCATATGTTTTCGGGGTTGGGGGTTTTTTTATTTATTTAATTTTTTTCTTGAGGGCTGGCACATTTTTCCCTTAAACATCAGTAATGTTTCTGTGGAATGAAAAATCTGAACAGTGTTCTTAGGTTAAAAACGGCCACCTTGGATCCACAATGATTGTGGCAGATCAGCAACTGCAAAGTAGAAACAAGGTGGAAGAGAGAGGATGGGTGATGAGTGATTTGTCTTGTGCTTTAATTGACTCCTGGCCATTCTAACTCTCCAAAAAGTGGGACAACTAAACTGCCGGTGGAGTAATTAAAAATTGAGGAAGCCCCACGGACCAAGCATCCAGCTGTCCTGTCTAAATCCTGAACTCTTTTCTTTGAAATGGTTTTCCTGGGTACTCTCAGTTCTAGAGTCCTCTAGAAATGGTTTCACATCATTTGAAAGCACAAGTGTGGAAAGCATAATAGAAACAAGAAAGGTGACTATAATGTTATGTACCCTAACAAATAATGGTGATCTTCCTGCCCAGGGAATCACTTTGTCCAACAATGGAATATAATTTTAATAAGAGCCAGCTGCTGAAATACAGAACACTGTTTGTAAGTCCTGTGTTACATGAAAAAGTCCCGTGTGAGTCAGTAGCCTCTTACTGGGTTTTGGGTTGTCAGTGCGTGTTGTTTGTTCAGCAGAAACTCGTGACTGAAGGACACTGGCGTTGAACTGGTCACGAAAAAGGGAACAAACTGAAGTTTTAGAACTGCAGGTCAAAGCCAGAGTGAAGGAACCATTTTCCAGGCGCGTGGGACAATCCTCCTACCCCAGGCACACAGAGTGGTGGGGAATTCTGCGCTGGGCGACTGATCCTTCTCAGCCCTCAGCCCCAGACCCCAGCGCGTGGTGTGGCTGCTTACACAGTTCATCCTGGGCTGCTGCTTCTGGTGTCAATTTTATAGCCCTTTCATTCATGAATTTGCCTAATAAAGCTCAATGGTCTGTGCTGTCACAAGACCATCAGGTGCCAGCCAAGTGCTGCTCTTCCACCCAGTTAAGCACTGTCTGGGCACTGTGAGTTCTGTTAATTCTTCTGCTCCTGCCGGAGAGGGAGCAAAGGTAACAGCCTGGCAGGGATCAAATCAGTCAGTCCCAAGATGTCCTTGAGGTGCTTTTGGTAACCATAAACTGTAAACTATTGTGTGTTGTGAAATAAGTCATGTAAAGATAATAGTAACACGCACCTGAGGCTTGTCTTGCATTGGTCAGTCACGCTTAAAGGTTCTGTTCTTTTGGCTGTTCAGGTTTGTTAATTTGAAGTGATTTCCAGGTGCTCGCATCCACCAAAGGGCTGCCTTTGAAATCCAGTGTGGACAGGCTAAGAGTTTCACTTCCCTGAGGATTTGAAATCCTTGTGTTTCCAAGCAGGTCATGCTGTCTTTAGCTGTGCTTACAAATACATGTACTTGTGAATCTGATACAAAGATTTATGAGGGTGGCACCTGAGTAAGAGCTGCAGTTCAGAGATAAAGTCTGATATTTATCTGCAGTTTTAAGAGGATGTTGAAAATATGACAAATCCACGATAAGTGAAGGGAGAAATCAGATTTAATGACACCTACACGGAATGGCAAAATGCTTCTGAGGGAAGAAATTGCTTCGTGTCTCCTGAAGTTATTGTCAAGGTTGCCAAGCCAATTATGTGTGAAGAAAAGTCTTCTCAAAGAGAATAAGGGGGAAAAAAAATAATTCACA
>VZRE01010279.1:110233-141149 GCA_013396775.1 Cephalopterus ornatus | reverse complement strand
AGGTTTAGTTGTCGTCACAGTTGAAGTTGCCGAGATGAGGTTGGGGGATGTGGAAGGAAGGACGGAGCGGCTGTTACATTCCATGTTTTCCTGTGGGGATGTGGAGCCTGGGCTGACCTTGGCACCTCCAGGGCCGGGTGACGCGCGGGGGTGTCGTGGCGTCACCGCCCCTGGGCCCGCGTTGCGTGTGCTCTGACCTTCACACGGGTCCCTGGCACTGCTGACGGGCACCAGGGCTGCCTTTGGCTGTGGGCAAGGCGCTGGAGTTCACCCCTGGGTGTCGGGTTTTGTGGCTTTGATGTGTGACGCAGGGATGGCGGGGGTTTGACCTCTCGGCGGTTCCACTCGGGCCGGGTATTTACAGGAGCCTTGTAACAGAGTACGCTCGTTATTTGCTCTAAAATCCCCCTCAGTTCTGGTGCTCCCATAACTGCTGCTTCCGCCTGTGTTCCTTTTCGGGGTGGGGGGGGTGTTGCAGGAAGGGTTCTTTTAAAGGATTGCTGGAGCTCCTGTTGTCAGGAAGGGAACCGCATTCCTGGTGAGCTCAGTGCCAGCAGTCATATTCAGGGCCCACCTTGCTGCTCTAGAACAACTCCAGGTTAACTTTAAGCCTGGTAAGCTTTTCTTTAATGCCTCTCTGTTGCTTCGGTTCCAGGGGTTCTCCCGTGGCTTTATAGCCCGTGATGTGAGGGAGGGCCAGACTCTTTGCTCTGAGCACCCCAAACTGTACAAGCGGCAGTAGACGAAGCCTCGGCGCAGCCTGCGCCGCGTGTAACCACAGCGTTTATCGGGTTTGCTATCTGCTGAGCAGCATTAACATACCTCTGAGGTATTCAGAGCTGGGACTGCTAAATCAACAGCCTGATTCCTGTTTGTCACCACTGTTGACTTTCACAGCGCTGCTCCAGTGCCCCCCAGCACTCGGCACTACGCTGGTGAAAGGGGAGAACCATCGGACTGTCTGACTCCGAGTCCTGGTGCGCTGGTGGCTGTCATCTTGCTTTTCTCACTGCTGGGTTATTAAAAATGGTGACTAATATTAGTCCTGAGGGACCCACATGTTTTATTACGCCGTAAAAAGAAACATTTTAAAGAACTGTTTGGCTGTGGGATGGTAGTTTGAGTTGTAGACAGTCCCAGTAGCTGTGTCCTTCCCAGCAAAAGCCCCTGTGTTTTCCCAAGCTTGTTGCTTTTGGCAGAGTTCCTTCCTCCCAGCTCCAGAGTTGATGCTTTTGTTGTCAAAATTTTCTTGTGTATTCAAGGCTTAGAGAGCACCTCAGGAAAGCCCAGGAAGTCTCAGACCCAGTGCTAAATCTCAGTATATCTCTTGGCAAGTAAATAAGCTCATTTGTCTGTGTGACTGTCAGTTTGTTGAATTTTAATGGTAGTTGTTTATAAACTTGGATTTAGCAGGCTGGTGCGAGTTTACAGGTTGTGAAGTTTCTCAGGGTTGTGATAATTCCACAGTTGTCATGAAAACAGCAGTGCAGGACACGCAGCATCCCGATATTTTCAGTGGTGGGAGCCCTGATGAAAGGATTTGGGATAGGGCCTCTCAGGAATCAAAGAGCACGTCATTATTCTTCGTGGTGCAACTGGAGGCTGGAGTGACTCTTCCCCCCCCCCTTAATTTCTCCACAGATTTTGGCTTTGGGAATTTCTATAAGAGTGGAGAACCTCTGACAACGTGGTGTGGGAGCCCCCCATATGCAGCCCCAGAAGTCTTTGAAGGCCAGCAGTACGAGGGACCCCAGCTGGTTTTTTTTTTGCCTTTTTTTTTTTTTTAACTGGATTTAAGTCAACTTTTAGGAAGCTGGAAGAAAGGAATCATCTTTGATTTATTTTTTTTTTTCTTAAGCTGCAGGCGAGCTGTTTCTCTTCAGGTTTATTTTTTGAGTGTCACAAAATGCTTCTTAACACTGAGTTGGAACTGAGTTTACTGTCCAGGTGGCTGTTAAATGGGCATTACAGGTGGGTGTCAGCCCACTGAGGAAAAACTGCAGCTCCTCCAAAAGCTCCCTGAGGGAATGAGGGAACTTTGCCTTTTTTTTTTTTTTCCTCAGCACATTTAGTATTTTCTGTGTTAAGGGGGGGTTGAACTTGGAAGTCCTTTATGAGGTTGAAAGGACTCTGAGGCACTGAGACACAGGAAAGGTGACTCTTTGGAGCTGGAAACAGGAGTGTTTGTGCCACAAATGGTTTTTACTGCAGCAGCTGCCTGGTTTTGAGTTGGTGTCTCCGTGTGTATCGTCCTAATTGAAGGGGATAGATAGAGAGGGCAATCCCTGCTCTTGTGCAATGGAAAAGGGACTAAAACCAACTGCACAAGTTCTGTGCACCATTCAGAGCCTGCTTTTCGCTCCGAATTTGGTCTTGTTTGGGGCTTTTTTTTTTTTTTGTTTTTTATTTTATTTTTTTTTTAGAACGACTGATTCATATCTCAGAGCAACCACAGGCAGCACATCAGGTTTGCAGTGAGAACACTGCACACAGCATCACACAGGCACTGACATTTTGGCTGCACTTGGTGGAAAGTCACCTTCTTTTGGCTGCTAATCTGATTTAATCGAATTGCGCTGACAAATAAAAGCTGTTCTTTTAGGTCCATATGTTTGTCTGTGTGGTTATATCTGCATAATAAACCTAGAGAGGAATGGATTTTTAAAAGGCTCCAGCCTTTCTGAACCTTTAGCAACTGGTAAACACAGAGCAGACGTCAGCCAGGCACTGTTTGAACATCAGAAGGGAATCTCTGAACTCTGGTAAATATTCCTTACAGGTTTAAGTTCCTAAATCATTAAAAAAAATCTGCCTGCCCATGGGGAAGCGGATAAAATCATCATCTTCACTTCTGTCTTGAGTTAAGGATTCTGTGTCTCTTCACAGTGGTTCTGAGCTTGCAGGAGGGATGGAACAACCCACAGTTCAGTTTTCGGCAGCTTAAGGAAGGGACTTTTTAAAATATATATATATATTTAATTTTTAAAAATCTCTCTGCCACTTGCAAAGTTTTAAGGTGAATTACCTGCCTTTCCCCCCCTCCCCCTTGAGAAACCCAGTGCTGTGCCAGCTGACTGGCACGAGGCTCTGCTGTGGTTATCCCGTGTAGTGGGGGTTTTTTGGCACAAACTGCAAGCCCCTTTTCCAGTGGCAGTGCCAATCAACCTGCACACTTTGAGGAATAAGCCTGAGCACTGAACTGAACATTCCCTCTCTTCCAGAGCATGGGGGTGGTGCTCTACGTGCTGGTGTGTGGAGCGCTACCCTTTGATGGACCAACTCTCCCCATCCTGAGGCAAAGAGTTCTGGAAGGAAGGTTCAGGATCCCCTATTTCATGTCAGAAGGTAACTGTGTGTCCTCTTACCCTCTTGAATAAATCCCAAGGTAATCTGTGTTGCAGCGCAGCAGAGGCTGGTGCAGCTGCACACCTGGGGCCGTGCCTCTGGTTGGCCCCACCGTGCATTTAAAGCGCTTTTCTCCTTCTTGATGTGGCTCTTACTCTTATTTTAAGAGATGGTTTTAGCCCTCAGGAGCCGTGGTAGGTAGCAGTGAGGCAGTTCCTCTTGGCATCTCTGCAGTGCTGGGTCTCGGGTACCACCGAGCAATTCTTTTCTAACACCGGTGATTCCTCTTTTCCCAACAGAGTGTGAACACCTGATTAGAAGAATGCTGGTCCTGGACCCATCCAAAAGGTTGACCATTGCTCAGATTAAGGAGCACAAGTGGATGCTTGTAGAAGTCCCTGCCCAGAGGCCAATTCTTTACCCACCGGGAGAGGAGAACGAGCCTTCCATCGGGGAGTACAACGAGCAGGTCCTGAGGCTGATGCACAGCCTGGGCATAGACCAGCAGAAAACTGTTGAGGTAAAATACACTCCAAGGGGTATTTCCTGAGTGGGGTCGGGTAAATCATTGACTTGGCAACTGGAGAAGAGAGGAGGGGAGATCAGAATTGGAAGTTAAATTAATTTTGAACTTTTAAGAGGGTGGTAAATGGAAATCAAAAAGAAGCATGAAAACAGAAAGCAGCTGAATGTCTGTCTCCTACCCCAAGTCATGCTTGTTACCAAACATAAATGCCAAGACTCCCTGTGGAGTTAACACAATCCTTTCCTTTAGGATGGTTGATCCTTTAAGCCGTGGTGGAGGAGCTCAGTCCTCTCTCTGGGCTCAGCTCTGTGAAGGGTCACAGTGGCACCTGACTGGTGGCTACAAGTCCTGCTGCAGCCCAGGATGGATCACTGAACCAAATTCTGCTTTGGAACCTTCCTAGTTCAGAACAACTCAGTTAACCCATCCCCACTGCCCCTCAAATATCCCACCCCAGCCATTCTTTCTTTCTCCCGGTCTTGCAGAACCTGAAAAACACAACTCGTGTTTGGCTGCCCCCCACACTTCTGCGCCTCTCTTTTTCAGTCCCTGCAGAACAAGAGCTATAACCACTTTGCTGCTATCTATTACCTGTTGGTGGAGAGGCTCAAATCCCACCGGAGCAGCTTCCCCGTGGAGCAGAGGGTGGATGCGCGGCAGCGCCGGCCCAGCACCATCGCTGAGCAGACCGTGGCCAAGGTAAGGGGAGGGCCCTGAAGACATTATTCCCTCTCAAAACCCACATTCCACTTGGAATCCACTGCTGTTTTCCTGATTTCTGCGGCGTGTGGTTTCGTTCTGCAGAGTGCAGGTGGCGGCTTTGGCTCTGACGGGGACCCGCGTGGTTTTGACCTCAGCCCCTGCTTGTGTTTGGTTTTTTCCCCTGGTCATATTTGCTTCCATTTTTTATGAGTTTTCAAACCTTTTGCTGGCAAACCAGGGGTTAAAGAGTTAGAGAAACGCCAGTTCTGGAGACTGCGCGACACTTGGAGTATCTTTAATGTGATTACCAAACGAGCTGTTGAGTTTATGGAGAGCTGTGTTAGCGTGGGGGCTAAAAGCATGCAAGGCTCCACTTAGTGTTGTAAACACAGTCGCTCTAAAGGGACCTGTTGAAAATAAAATTGCTTTCTCCCCTGCTGTTCTCCAGCTATGCTTTCTGTCTCCCCTGAAATGAAGCGTGGCAAGGAACAGTAAAGAGGAGCCCGAAAGAAAACACGTCAGGTTAAGATGCCAATTCATTGTAGTATCTTAAGTACCTGATAAAAATGTCACATTATCTTGAGCCACTTAATGGCTGAAGACTCAGAGATTTGTTCCTAAATGATGTCATTTCTTTTGAAGATTTGCACTGCTTTTTCCTCCAGCAAGGGCCCAGTTTCCTCTGTGTGCACAGAGCCAGTGTGGTGACTAATTGATTTAAGTCTTAGAGATGTCATGTGTATTTTATCAAGAGCGGTTCTGGGGGCTCTTTACATGTGGTGCCTTTGCATGGCTGTCCCCTTGGTCCCCTCCTGATTACACTGCCTGAGTCAGCACAGGCTCTGAGGCTACTCAGCCTGCTTCTTCCAGAAGGAAAGGTCCAGTTTATCCCAACAATTCCGAGATTTTAATTTGTTTTTCATTGTCTTTTGTTTCATTGAGATACACAGGCACTGTACAGCTCTTCTATTAATGCATAACTGGAACCATGGAAGACTTGGCTTAAGATGACTCAGACTTAGCGTGGTCTCAAGTAAATATTCTCTCAAGTTCCCAGCCTCCTGGGTACTGTGCTGCTGCTGGAGGGAGCAATTGCCCAGATTCCAACTCCACTTCCAAGAGAAATCACAGCCATGCTGCTCTTTTGTTTTTTTGCTTCAGGCAGCAAGACACTTACTTGGGTTTGGATTCTGTCGAGGTGAAAGCCAGACAGCCTCAGCTACGAAAACACAGGTCCAGGAACAGCAGCAGGGCTGACAAAGATTAAACCAGCCATTTTCTTGGAGAGCAGCTCCAGTGATAGAAAGTCAGAGTATTCGAAAGCAAATTATTAATTATGAGGTGTGTTAAAAGCAGGTGGAGCCAGAAAAAGGAGGAATAAAACACCTCCTGGAAGGGAGATCCTCGTTGCCCTAAATTCCTGTACTTCAGAGCCCCATCAGCACTTTTTCTTCAGTCACAACCTTGCAGCTGTCCCGAGGAATGGGATAATTTGTTTTCACACATGGTGGCACCACAGCTCCTGTGGAAGGCTGGTTGTTTCCTTTCGGACAGGCGAGTGGTGTCGGTACTGCAGTTCGGGGAATAAAGGCTAGGGAACAGTGAAAAATCCCTGTTTTCCTCGTTGTGCCATGCCTGCCTTCCCTGGGCCCCTCCAGCATTATGCCCCTCTGATAAAACATCTCCTTTCACACCCAGCCTGCTCTGTTCTTCCTCAGGCTTTTCCCTGCAGGAATCAGGGTGTGTTGGTAGAGTCATTGAAACTACCCCCTGTGCTCATGGCAGCACTGAGGGGGTTTGTACTGAAGATAAAAAGGAATTGTAGCACCAAAGGGTCCCAGGTGCTGCTAGAAGGTGCTCACCTTCAAAAAGTAGCTGGTGGAGTGACATTTGGGGGTTGTTTGTGTGGGTTTTGGGGTGGTAATGCTTTTTTTTCTGGAGTGTACAGAGTAAGGATGTCATCCATCTGGAATGAAGAACTAAATCTTGCACTTCTGCTTTGCCACTTCGGGCTTCGTGCTGTTCCAGCTGTGACCTTGTGTGTTGTTCTCCGCCTAAAACTGTTTGGTTTTTTGAGCTCTTCCAATCTTTTTTCCTTTAGGCCCAGGCTGTGGTACCCTCGGTGAACCTGCATTCACAAAATGCAAGGCTCTTGCAGTCCCCAGGTCTCCCCTCGGCCTCAGGAGCAGAAGCCTTTTCCTTCCCTCCACCCAGCTGCCAGGGAGAGACAGCGTTTATGGAGGAAGAAAGAGTCGAGACACCAAAGGTAGGGCTTGAAATCACCCCGTCCGTGCTCTTGGGTTCCTTTCCAGAAGTCATTAAGGCTAAAAAAGATTGTTGCCTTTCAAATTACTGCCTAAAAGCACAGCTAATGGTGTGCCTGTATTTCCTTAAATTGGAGTGTTTGAGCATCAGACTTGTAGGTATTCCACATTCTTTTTCCACTTTTCTTCCACGTAACTCTCCACAGCTGTGTCTTTTTTCATCCTTAATCTGCCTCTCGTGTTCTTTGCTTACATTCCAGCCTTACCACACTGTATTTGTGTAAGAAAAACCAACCTACAAAAGTGTTTTGGTTTGGGGTTTTTTCCCTTTTTCTTCTCAAATACATTTTCAAGAGCCCTGAAGGCTCCTCGTGTACAGTTTCTAATGCAAAGGGGTAACTGCTGAGTATCTAAATAACCTACTCAGCTGCTCATCCCAAAATTCAGATAAATGAGGACAGGAAGGTACAATGGAACCTGAACCAGGAGCTTCAGTTGGCAACTAAAGCAATTAAAATACCATGAACATAAAATTCCCCTCTCTGTGCCAGTCTCACAGTAAGCCAGCAATAAGTCACATTTTTTTTTTTGCTAATTTTTCCTGTGGAATGGTGAGTATCCAACAGGACCCTTCTGACTGTCGAAACCCATCAGAAGTGCAGCGCCTCAGGGTGCAGCAATTCCCCATTCCGGGCCATTCCTGGAACTGGGAATGCCTGGAGAACCCTCGCTGGAGCTCCAGCTGCTGGGGTTTGTTCCCTGACATCAGGCTGGAGTTCGTGTGGGCTCCCCACACCTCCAGAGTGAACAGACTTAACTGCACTCACCTAATGGGATGTGACAGCTCCCGGGCTTCACCGGTGGATGGATCCAGCTGGAGGCTCCAAAGGCTCTGATCCCCTTGGCCATGCAGCTCTGAGGCCTGTGACAGCCCTGCAAGGAAGGGGAGCTAGCAGTCAGGAGGGGGAAATGGCTTAAAATAATTACATTTATCTGAATTTGTTGTTCTCTCTCACACCGCATCCTGTCGTAACTTGAATTTCAGCATATTTATTTTGCCTGTTGCCAGCTGAGGGTGGGGGGTGGTGATTTCTTGCTTGCCAGTTTGAAGCTTTTATTGCACCCAGTTAGTTACCAACACTGGGAGTGTGGCCCTGGTTCTCAGCACTGTTTTAACCCACCCCTTGTGTGGTCTCTTACAGCTGGAAAGTGAAAAATCAGTTCAAAGACATTTGGAAATTACCATTTCAGGCTTTACTTTGCATCCCCCTTTGCTTGACAGATGCAATTTGGCCAGAGTAGGTCAACAACTGGTGAGGTGTCAGATCACAGCTGACTTGGGAATATTCAGTGTTTTCAGTATTGTAGAACATGTCCTCCAAAGAATTCCAAGCTCTGATCCCTGTGCCATGGTAAACAGCAGGGAGCCAACTGCCCACGTGGGATTGGTTCTCCTCTTCCTTTCCAGCACTTTTGCTGCCAGATCAGACCAAGGCATTTGAATGGAAAAGTCACAAATGGAAAGTAAGGTGTGCAAGAAATTAAGCTCAGAGATATAACCCACTGCATGGAAACACAGGCAGCAGATCCAGGATTTTCCTGTGCAAGGACCATTGTTTTAGTGGTGCTCTAAAACATTTATGGCTGTTTCTTGATGCTGCTTTAAAATATTTCCCTACAGTGCCACCCTATAACCTGCTTCAGGGACCATTTGTGAACAGCCACTGTTAATGCAGGGAAACTTCTTTTCCAAACACACCTGTTTTAAAAACACTAAAGAACTTGGAAGGAAATTCAGGAATGGCTCATCTACGGTTTTACTTAAAAATCACCTGTAGCAGTGCCAGGTTTGATGCCAAAGGAATGTGTTGTTTCATCCCTGTTTTCCAGGACACTAATTGCAGAACAAAACTGCAGGATGTGGCAGCTTTAGACCCAAATGAGTTGCATGTGATAAAGAATTAGTTAATGTACAGAAAGATTCCTGGCAGACTGGTGTGGAGAATAGAACCAGAATTAAAACCCTAGGAATACTTTAGGTTGGAAAGGTGCCTCTAAGGGCCCTTCAAGTCCAACCTCCTGCTAAAGGCAGCTCTGACTTCAAAGCTGGAGGAGGTTGGTTAAAGCTTTTATCAAGCTGAGTGAATCCAAGGAAGGGGGATTCCAAACTTCTCTAGGCAACCTGTGTTTGCAGAGGAACAACATTAATCAAACGCACTTCTGCTGGGAAGGTGCATTTATGGAATTACTCCTGACACGACCCTGCAAGAACTCTGCAGAATGAAACACAAGGCTGGCTTTTCCCGGGGTGTTTATCTGAGCATGATAAACGAGCACAGTCGGTATAGTAAGGGGGAAGCAAAAGTTATTGTGCGTTCCACAGGTGTTTTATACTTGTGGCTAAGCTGGCAAAGTTTTGAGTAACTCCAAAAAAAAAAAAAAGACCCCCTAAACAAACAACCCTCCCAAAACAAACAACACCCCAAACCCAACAACAAACAAACAAAAAACCCAAACAAAGCCCCAAAACAAACCATCAGCCCTGGAGAACATAATGCAGTGGAAATAAGAGTATTTAGACTTGGGGAGTTGAGTATTAAGGGAACACCAGTGGTGATCCTATGGGGGGTGGGGGGGAAGATTGTTGAGAATTGTGCATGATAAACAAGTCTGACTTAAGTCAGGGCATTATCGAGAGGTTCACAGATTTTAAACATTCCCCCTGCCTTCAGCCCACACCCCAGGCAGGGATCTCCTGCCCTCTGTGCCCAAAACCAAGGTGTCCCTGTGCCCCCCAGGTGAACGGCTGCCTGCTGGACCCTGTGCCTCCCGTGGTGATGAGGAAAGGATGCCAGTCCCTGCCCAGCAGCATGATGGAAACTTCCATTGATGAAGGGATTGAGACAGAGGGGGAGGCAGAGGATGACCCTGCCCAGGCGTTTGCAGCCCTCCAAGCAGCTCGTGTTGGGAAGAGACGTCACACCCTGGCAGAGGTCACCAACCAGCTGGTGATGGTGCCAGGCACAGGTACAGAGCTCAGCGAGGACATCTCAGAGCTCATTCCCTGCTCTCAGAGCTCCATCTAATAAGCTGGAGGTGAAAAACATGGGGTTTTAAGGGTGGCAGGTACATAAGATAGAAGTTTTGTGGGTTTGTTACTTAGCGTTTGCTGGAAAGGCCAAAGGGAAGAACAGCAAAACACCCCAAAACCTGCCCTAGAGACAGTATAAAGTTAAAGCAGCAAATACACAGCTGGCTAAGCTGATGTGCAAACCCAACAGCCTGGCAAATTGGCTTGTTCTTGTTCACATAGCTAAATGTCCCCAAATCAATCATCCCCCGAAGATGTGCTGGCAGAGAACGGTGCGGAAACAAAAACCTCTGGATTCCCAGGTGTTCCAAAATCCAGCAGGATGAATAAGCCTTGCAAGGCTACGTGGCGGGGGAGGGGGAACCAACCCTGAACACTCTTCAGACAAGCCAGTGAACATCTGCAGGGTGTCTGATTGCTGCAAAATAATGCAAAACCCAGGATTAAATCCCCGTTCTGATACTGCAGGTGTTACACGACAATTGCTTTATGAAACTTGATTTTTTTTTTTTTACTGTTTCCTCTAAGATAGTCACTGCTGGCAGGAGCAGCTTGAGCCTGTGCTTTGTGTAAATTGCTGCTGCACTTGCCTTTTATTCTGACCTTTGGGGTTGCTTTTTTTTCCACAGGGAAAGTGTATTCACTGGATGAGAACTCCTCCCTGGGCAGCATCGACTCCGAGTACGACATGGGCTCCGTCCAGAGGGACATTAAATTCCTGGGAGAGACCCCCTCCTTGAAGGAAATGGTGCTGAGCAACCAGCAGGCCCCTCGGATGACCCCCCCTTTCATCGGGCTGAGACCTGCCAACCCAGCCATGCAGGCCCTGAGCTCCCAAAAAAGGGAGGCCCACAACCGCTCCCCCGTCAGCTTCCGAGAGGGACGCAGGGCCTCCGACACCTCCCTCACGCAAGGTAATTACAGCTGCTCCTATAAATTAGTTATAATGACACCTGGACACGGTAGGGAATGTCCTCCAGGCACGGAAGCACCGCTGTGTGACTTGGTGGCCGCTCCTCTCACGTTTCGGTGCTCAGCGGGCACGAATTAAGCTGGCTTTCTGACGAGGGGTTTTCGCTCGACTCTCCCTCCCCAGGAATTGTAGCATTCAGGCAGCACCTCCAGAACCTGGCACGAACCAAAGGAATCCTGGAGCTGAACAAAGTCCAGCTGCTCTATGAACAGATGGGATCAGAAGAGGAACCTTCCCTGACGTCAGCTGCCACCCAGTTGCAGGACCTCATCAACAGCCCCTCACAGGTACCCAGAGCAGAAACCAAGCTCCACCTTTCGGGTGTTAATGCTTTGGGACAGAGCAGGAGAGCACGAGGTGTTCTGGAGACCTGAGAGGGGCTAATTTTACAGCTGAGTTTCCCTGTTCTCCTTTCTGTCCCCTGCAGACCGGAGAACGAGCCTTTGCCATCCTGGTTGTGTCACTGAGTGGCCCTTTCAGCTTCCCAAAACCCAGCGTCTTGCTACTGCTTTTAATCTGAAGGACATTCTAGATTTAACAAAGCCCAGTAACACCTCTCCTTGGTGGAGCTGGTCTGGTATAACGAATGCAAGAAGTGCAAAAGCCTGATTTGCATAGAGAAATGCTAAACACGTTCCCAGTGAGTTATTTCATCGAGCAAAGAGGAACGTGGTGACTGTGAAACCTCTGGGGGAGATTTTCTGGGGAAATCCTTAAAGAGAAAGGGTTAAAGGCTTTTTCTGGACGTGAACCCTGTTCCTGTTCTCTCTGCAGGAGGAACCATCCCAGCAGCAGCAGCAGGAGGCTTCCCCTGCTTTCCCTAACGGTGCACATCCCCCAGTGTTGTCCAGAAGGCAGAGCCTGGAAACGCAGTACCTGAAGCACAGGCTGCAGGTACCACCCCTGCCCTCCACACACTGACCCCAGCTGCTGGGGCTGCCCAGCACACCAGCCTTGTGGCTCCTCTCAGTCGGGAAAATCAGTCTAAATCAGCAGAGAATGGCTGAACTGGAAATTATACTGTATTTTTCTTTTATGCAAAAAGAGTGTTACTGCTGTTTTCCTACTCTGCCAGTGTCTAGTAACTGCTAGGAATACATATTATTGGTGTATCACCCCATCAGCACCTGAGCAGCCACTTCTTAACCCCCTTACTGTTCCACAACCCCCTTTATTTTAAAGCCATTTTCATATTGCTTTAGTTTATAAAAACTTGATTTTTTTTTTTTCCCACCCCGCAGTTTTTCAGCCTGCAGCTTCTCTTTCACTTGGGAAGAAATCCTTCCGTGGGTTTTTGTGCCACAATCTCTCACTCAAAAATACTGTCTAAGGGTTAGAAGGCAAGGAGCAGCACTTGTGCTGGGTTTAGGTAGCAGCTCTGTTGGCAGCTGGATGTTACTCTGCCATAAGGGCAGCCAGTCTTTCTCTGGCTTTCTGGGCTAGTGCACTAAATCAAATGCCATTAAAAGCAGCCCTGCTTGCCTTGCAGAAGCCCACTCTGCTCTCAAAAGCTCAGAACGCTTGCCAGCTGTACTGCAAAGAACTGCCCCGGAGTCTGGAACAGCAGCTACAGGAGCACAGGTAAGAACTTTTCCAACGATGCAGGCAGGTCATTCTCACCCTTGGGAGTAATAAAAGAACTGGAACAATTTCTGTCCATTTAGAAATCACCTGAAAAAGGGAAAGCTTCGCTTCAAAACTTGCAATAAGGACATGGTCCTCCTTTTAAAAGGGCGGACAACAGTCCTGCCACGTGCTTACAGGTTTCTGTGGCCCATTTTCAGCCCCCAGGTTCCCCAGGATAAAATGAAACGCATCTCATTCTTAGCAAACTGAATGAAACAATGCATAGGGTTGACCTAAAAGTTCAGCAGGTGATAAAGGTGGTGATCAAAAGGAGATCTTCGCACCTTTGCCGAAGGGTGAGGGCTCTGACGGGCTGTAAAAGCCAACGGGCAGGATTTTTCCCTGTGTCCCTTCCCTCCCCGCTGGAGCTGTGTGCGTGCCCGGCCTGCAGGACTCTGGTGCAGGCCCCTTGGGATTTCGAAAGGCAGCAGGTAACTGCGTTTCTTGTCCCTGCTCCAGGCTGCACCAGAAGCGGCTCTTCCTGCAGAAGCAGTCCCAGCTCCAGGCCTACTTCAACCAGATGCAGATCGCCGAGAGCTCCTACCCGAGGTCTGCCCAGCTGCCCCTGCCCTGCCAGGAGGAGCCCCAGCAGCAGCAGCAGCAGCCCGCCCAGTTCAGCCTGCAGCAGCCCCTGAGCCCCGTGCTGGAGCCCTCCTCGGAACAGATGCAATACGACCCCTTCCTTCAGTACCCGAAGGTCCAGCTGGACCCACTGCCACCCTCCCAGCTCACCAGCTCCTCCAGGTTGTCCTCCCCAGTGCAGGTGCAGCAGCAGCAGCAGCCACCGCAGCCCTTACAATATTCCTATCAGACTTGTGACTTGCCTGTGGTCCCCTCCTCTGAGGCAGACTACCCCGAGCAGTGCCAGTACCCCATGGACCCGGCCCCCCAGAGCGGTGTAGCATTGCCTGACGGCCAGGGCAGCTCTGCCTCCCCCGAGTCCCAGCCCAGCTACGACCCCCTAACCCTGCCAGAATTGCCTGGACTCTTTGATTGTGAAATGATGGAGACTGTAGACCCCCAGCACAGCGGCTACGTCCTGGTGAATTAGCACCACCGAGGGTGAGAGACAGGACAAATGGGGAGAAGCATGTGAATTTTTTGGTTGGTTTTGGTGGTTTGTTTTTTTTTTTTTTTTTTGTTCCTACCCCAGAATTCGTGGTAATTTTTTAAACCCCCGAATTAGCAGGGGAACAAAAAAAAACCCCCTGGCTGGGAAAAAAAAAAAAAAAAAAAAGAAAAAGGAAAAAAGAAAAAGCAGGAGGTGGGCAAGAGGTGTTTGGCCGCTGGTGGTGGCAGGGGCTAGAGAACAGGCAGTGCAGTTTCATCCCACAGAGTCTGCATGGAAGGAGGCAAAAAAAAAAAGGTGAGTTTTAAAGGAAGGAAATAGCCTCTTAAAAAATCTGGGGAGTTGGTCAGCATTCATCCAACGTTCACCTGGAGGAAGGAGAGCGAGTGCACACTGTACCATACTTCTTGGCAATAAAAGCAATAGTTTCCATTGAAATTCAGGGTAGATTTGGGTCTGCACTGATGGCAACATGAGGTGGAAATGAGGGGAAGTTGCACTTTGGCATCCAACTGCTGGTTAAGCTACTGCTCTGGAACTGCTCCGTGGTGAGTCCGAGATCACCAGGCACCTCAGGCAGCCTCCACTCCCTCCTGCAAGCAAACAGTGTTTCCCCAGCCTGCCAAGGAGCTCCTCTGCTACAGGAACCCGGATCTCTGCTGTGGGACATCTTGACTTTGTCAAAAAGACGCCTGGAACTCACACAGGGCACCACAGAGGTTGGTGGAGAGCTCTGGGTGGGGATCAAGAGTCCTGGAGGATAAAGGATTGACTAACAGAGGGACAGAAGGTGAGAAGTACCATGAGAGAAGGCAAGAGCTGCGGCCAGGGGCATTCAAAAATAATAAAATCCACCTGGGTGGCTTCTGAAATCACCCCCTTTTTGCAGGCAGGCCTTGAGGAGGGCTCTGTCCTGGAGAAGTTCTGGTGGCTGGAAAGGATCCATCTGTCCTTCGGTTGCGTTTGAAGAAACAAGCAAACAAACTGTGTTCTGAAATTTGCAGTATGTGTTGCTGGTGGTTTTATTGAGCTTTGTATATTTGGACAATTATTTAGGGTTTTAGAACTTAAGGATAAAAACAATGAGCTTAAAAAAAAAAAAACAAAAACAAAAAAACACCCCTGTGAAGTGATAGTGCTGTGCCTTTTTCAGTTCTTTATCAGCCTATATGCTTTTTTCTGAAGAAAGTAGACAATACCCCATTTATATCCTTGCTGTGGCCAAAGTCCCTTCAGAGCACACGTCCCACCATGTGGGACATGTTTAACTTTCTCAGTGTTTTAATTGCTCGTGTATATAGAACGTTGAAAGTATTACAGCAATATTTAGCATCAAACTGTTGATGTGTCAGCCATTTCAAAGAAACAACTCAACTCAACGAGCAGTTGGGTCTCCAGAGCTTTCAGTGGTGAAATCCGAGTCATGGGAGGAGGATTGCTTTAGGGGGGTCTGCAGACAGTTGGGATCTCCAAGTCTGGGGGTCGTCTCCAGCCTTTAAGGATCGTGGGACACGGCAGGACAGTAGGTGGACAGTTCAGCCCTTCTCTGAGCAAACATTAAGCACAATTGCAGCTTCATTAAAGCACAAAGAGCGAGAGAAACTGTGCTGATCACACACAGAGAGAACCACCCGTGTTTGCTGGAAAGCTTGGGGAGCTAAAGGTCTTTGATCCTACAAATCCTGGGGACGCAGGGAGGTGGATAATCGGCATTTAGATTAATCAGCAATAAGACCACATTTAAATGTGGAATAGAAGGACTTTGGTCGCTGTGTGTGAAGGAGGGAAGGGTTTAACAACTGACAGAAGGCACCTGGCTCCCCGTGTGCTACAGGGAGACAACTGCTGCCTGCTCTGGTACTGGTCCAGGCGTGCAGCTGGACTCAATCCTCAGCTTCTACCTCTGATCCCACAGGGATTCTCAAGGCAGCAGCAAAGCAGAGCTTAAAAAACAGGGATCACATCCATGCACTACTGCCGGGATGCAAGGTAAAGAGGGCTGGAAAGCTCCACTTGGAATAGCTGAGAGAGAGGAGGCTTTTATTGTGTGGTTTCAGTCCGTGTGATGCCCCTGTGCCACCTGGAGTGACCGAGAGGGGAGGGCAACAGCCTGACAAAATCTGCAGCGTAGCAGAACAGGCCTTTCCCGGCTGCAGAAGGAGAAAAAGGAGAAACGGGGAGTCCTGTCCTTTCATTCCTTCTCCCCACCCCACAGCATAACCAGCACGGGCTGGCATTTTAGTATCTGTCCCAACACTGGAGGAACTGGGCAGTGAAAGTTGCCCCCAGGACCCCCAGCACCACGGAGGCCGCAGCTCTGCCCCAGGAGCTGGGGCACTGCCAGAGCTGTAACCACTTCCTTCCCCATCCCGCTCCAGGATCCTGCACGTTTCAGGACTCAAAAGATGAAAACAATTCCGTTCTGGAGTTCTGCAGTTCATTTATCAGGATGTGCCAACAAGTCTGAGCTCCTTTGAGCTTTGCAATGCTGGGCAGGGGGAAACTACAGTATTTTTTAATGTAGTTTAGACTGACTCTTCCCCTCAGCCAAAAGCATATTTAACATTTCATGTCATTTCCTTTAAGCCAATTAGACTGAAAGGCTTCTAAAGCCTTCTCATACAGAGAGGATCCATTGGGCACCACTTCTTACTCCTTTGAAGTGGCTTTTTTTGTTCAGATCTGTCCCGTCTAACATTAGAGAACTGTGTACACTACTGTTAGAGTAATTATTAGCTTTATTAGCTTGTATTACAGACTCCTTTGAAGAGACTTTGGTGTGATGTATATGGGGTACAAATTTCATACGGAGAAAAGTGCAATATGTGTGTGTGTGTGATGTTCTTTAATGTATTTTTTTAAGGAGTTAGAGGGTTTAGTCTCTGCTTTGGGATAAATGCACTAGTTTTGTGAGCTCCAGTTTGGCAAGTTCATCTGTAGTATTTACATGC
Source organism: Cephalopterus ornatus (assembly GCA_013396775.1). NCBI lineage: Eukaryota > Metazoa > Chordata > Aves > Passeriformes > Cotingidae > Cephalopterus > Cephalopterus ornatus. The sequence continues at coordinate 124,602 of VZRE01010279.1, read as the reverse complement.
AACTGATCTGCTGGACTCTGTAAAGCAGTTACAGTGTATTAATACAAAAATAAAGAATATGTGCATTTCATTTTTAAATTTCTAGTGAGCTAAAGCAGCCCCTGCCACTCTTGTCTTCGTTGTAGTGAGGTTATTTTCTCTGTGAGGCACCAAGCTACGAACGACCAAAGAAAAAGAAAGGTAATGTCTACTGGATTTTCTGGACTAAAGTTTGCTTCCCATCACGGTCCTGGGCAGGGATCCAAGCACGGAGGGTGACGTGCCTGCATGTCCTGCTCAAGCAGAGACGTCAGCAGGGATCACAGGGTGACTGCAGCTGCACAGGGACGGGGGCTGTCACCCCCCAGCACCACGGGCACAGCACAGGGAAGGCAGAGCAGAGTCCCCCACACACGGTCTGGCGCTGCCCGCAGCCAGAGCCACCCAGAGCAGGTCACACCTGCAGGGCTTACCTCATCTAACCTCCCAAGCTGGCTGGAAGACGCTCCCCCCCTTCCCCTGCTGCCCCCCAAATGCGAAGGCTGAGCCATCCTTATCAGTGGAGACAGGAGAAAGCCCTCCCCCTGCCTGGGACAAGTTCTGGCTTCCAGACTAGGTCAGAGCCCGTAAATCCCTCCAGAGCTGCAGAGCACAGCGTTTCCCTGCCGGGCCTGGGGCCAGCAGAGCTTTCCTTTTCAGAGGGATCTGGCCGAGAGCGCTGGGTTAAGGCCCTGGCAGGGGGAGCGGCAGCGGGGCTGGCACAGCAGCACACCGGGCACGAGGCAGGGGCCGATCCCGGAAAGGGTCACACAGGGGCTGAGGGCACAGGGCACAGAGCCCTCGAGCTGAGCAGGCTGGGACAGTCCAGGGGAGCCCTAAAACCAGGTCTGCATTCCGTGCACAGCATCCCCCTGGGTGGGAGCTCCAGCCCCTGGGCACCTTGTGCCACATCCCAAACACAGCCAGGATAAGCCTGGGCGAGCTTCATCCTTTTGGTACAGGGCAAAGGGAAGGGGAGGGGGAAGATTAGCCGAAGGAAGAGTGGAAGAACTGGTGCATTAGAGACTGGGAAGGGGAGAGGAGACAGCCCCAGACAGCAAATATTCCCGTATCAGCTCAGAAAGACATAAACCCCCCAACCCACACGTAGGAAGGAGCAGAACGCAGACACGTGGCCAAGAAAGCTCCAGCAGGGATACGGCCAACAGCTGGGAGGCTCCACCAAGTTTATGTTCACATAAAATAAAACACCCCCAAGGACTCAGATAATTTATCCCCAAGATGGACAGTGGGTGACCTCCTGAAAGGGTCTCAGAAGATGTTTCTGAGGGAGCTGGCCCAAGAGAAGCTCTCGCTCACTGAGCTGCTGGAGCAGTTTCAGGCGTGCAGACTTGTCTGGTGATGAGACACGGCCCAAATACCCTTCCATGCAAACGCAGAATTGTGTGTAAAATCTGTAAAATTTATGTGTTTTTTTTTTAATGAGGGAGTAGATCATCGCTATTTAATCATTTATAAGGACACATTATACATGAAATTGAGGAACGTTCAAGACTGAATATAAAACCGTAGCAGAAATTCTAGGTTAATTTGAGTGTAAAATCCCAAGACAGAGTAAAAACTAAAACCAGGGAAGAGACATGTCCAGCTCACAGTATTCTCTAATTTAAAGAAAAGAACCCTAATGGGAAACCACACCTACAGTTTCAGCAGCAGAGAAGTTCTACCTGCCCATTTTTCCAGGGCTTTCCAGCAAGGATTCAATACAACATCCCTACCAGGAAGGCTCCATTTTCCACAGAGCTGTCACTCAGCAGAGAGTTTAAACATGGTGGTTTCAGAAGAGAGATATCTGCTCAAAAAGGTACTCAAATGTGGTGATTTTCTGCAAGGAAAAATGCCATAATGTGGTTTTATGTAACAGTCCCTGCTGAACTGACTTATCAGCAAATAAAGGCTACAGTGTTTTGATAAGAATCCATGTGGTGTTGGTTTGCAGAATGGGAGCAAAATGACTCGCACACGGAAAGCTAATGGGAGGTTTGTTCCCAAAATACTCACAAATGGACATTTACTTAGCTGAGAATGCCATGCCAAGTTCTGCAAAGGTTAGGCACATTTTGGGAGTTCATAAGCTCTCTGCAGCTTGTCTCCTGCAGGCTCTGAGCGTGGAGAGAGGCTGAGAGGGAGCAGCTCTGACGTCAATAGGGGAAATTATACCACGGGCTGAAATCACCTGGGTCTGCCTTACCCTTTGCACTGAGCCTGCTGAGCACATGGGGCTGCCTGGGGAGCCCAGGGCTCTGCTTCCACGGAAAATGCTGCAGCAGATCAAGTCGAGGTTCTCCAGGACCCCCAGCCCCCAACAAAAATGATTTATTATACATACTATAGTATATATGTAGTATTTACATATGTATTGCATATATTCACAGAATGTTCTGAGTTGGAAGGGACCCACAAAGACCACTGAGTCCAACTCTTAAGTGAATATGTGTATATATATATACACACACATACGTATATATATTATATATATACACACACATATGTATAGATAATATATATACACACATATATGTGTATATATAATATATATACATATATATATTATAAACAAAAATAAATACCCTTGAGTCCAGCTCAAGTGAATATATATATATATAAACAAAAATAAATGTCTTAAGCTTCTCAGGGTTCTCTCTTTCTCTGAAAGCGCAGTACCCAGCACCACTGCTCAGTTCAGTGGCTGTGATCCACAGATGCCAGAGAGCAAAACCTCTCAGAAGGGAGCAAAGGCAACCTTCCCCTGTTCCAGGACAGGCTGTTCTGTTCACAGTGAACAGGTCACATCTCAGTCCCTTGGGGAGGCTCCTGGGCTGGGGAATCAGGAGCCTACACTTCCACAAAGGCAACGGAGAGTTTTTTTCCCCCATGGAAAAGGACCCTGTAAGACCCGGGGTCCTCTCCTTCCGCGAGGAGAACACCCAGGGGCTCAGGACAGCCCCCAGAGAGCGGCAGGCACTGCAGGCCAGGGCCCCGAAACATCTCCAAAGGCAGAATCCTGCTCTCGGAAAGCAGCGCCAAGGCTGGAAGGGGAGCGCCCAGCATCCCCAGTCACCCACCCACCCTGCTTCTGCGGCAGGCCGGGTCTGCTGCCCCCAGAGCAGGCAGGTCGGGGGCTAGGCCAGTGGTCCTGCCCAGCAAAGCTCAGGAACGCTCTCCCCCGCTGCTCCCAGCCCCGCAGGCTGTGGCTCTGCGTGGATCAGCCTGTCTGGGGCGAGCAGGGAACAACAAGCCTGGCTCCAGCCTCCCTGCCCCGCTCGGCTCTGAGCAGGAGCACAGCATCATCAGGGCAGCAAATTAGCAGTCGAGCCTCGTTAGCCCTGCTCACGTCACTGCAGCTGCATTAGAGGCTGCTGGAGAGATTATGAATTATTCACACTAATCAGGGCCCTGCCAGCGGGATCCGGGGGCACCGCCAGGGCAGCGGCTGCAGCTCCTGCTGCAGCGCCTCGGCAGGAGCAGCCCAGATGCTCTCCTTTCTGACAAGCAGTTTCCTTGGAGCCGTTGCCATGTCAACACATCTGTCTGGGCCATCCTACTTGTCAAAAGTTTAAGGTAATGTAGCACAGAAAGCCGAGGAAGGTTCTGAAGTGCTTTAACCCTTCCCCAGGAAGGCGGCTGGAGCGACAGGGAGGGTTTCACGGAGCTGCCGGGGATGGGAAACAGAAACAGCAGCCAAATTTCCCCTGCCGAGGGATGCGCCAACCCCTCTGGATGCAGTGTGTTAAAAAAAATGATCACCACACTCCAACAAAAGCACACCCAAAACCCTGGACCAGGAGTCCTAGTCCAGCAGCAACTGCCTGGAGCCCGAGGCACAAACCAGACCCCCAGTGGTCCCCCCTCAGCCCAGGGAGGGGCACGTTCTGCGCATCCTGCTCTGAACACCACAAAAAGGGTCCCCAGACCTCACCCCTCACTGCTACAAGGCAGAGCAACCGCGATTCTATGTTTCCAGCCACCAGCTAAATCACCTTTTGCCAACACACATCCCTCCAGTGCCAAGCTCCAGTTAAAAGTAAGCAAGACCCTGACCTCCTTCTGGAATCACGTGGCTTTAAACCTTCACCCTTCCCAGTTCCACACAGGCCCTTAACCCCTAGCTCCAAGGACACTCCTGTGGCCCCAGAGCACTTCACCTTGTTTTATTAATGTTTGTTTAAAGTAATCACGTATTTGAAGAGAGACCAGAGCTCTGATTGAACTGACAGAAATATTTATCCTACATATTGACGAAGGACAATAACTGGTGCATTTGATACTCCACAGAGCGAGATGGACTCGAAAAGCAAACCCTCTGAGTGCCGTTCACTTCATTTCAGCAGAAGCAGTTAACAACTAAACCAGGAATTCTGGGGAAGGCTTTCCAAAAATCACAATCAGGAAAGCTCACCCAACCTACTTCAAAGAGCCTGCAAAGCCAGTCTGCTCCCTGAACAGGCACTTCTTGAGCTCCAAGAAGCCCCAGTAACTCCCTCCTGACCTGCTCAGATGACATGATTTGACCAAGATAAACACACACAGCAACAGCAAGAAAACAAGGGTTCATAAGCAGCTTATCCATGTATCACCCTTGACTCAGAACTGGAGGCTGAGTAAGAAGTACAAAGTGGAAGAAATACCCAGGCATCTCTGTTTTATTTTGAACACGTTGCCTAGAGCCCTGGCATGACATATCCACATTTTTGTCTTTCCCTGGGGTATTTGTCCCAGAATACCAGTCTTTAAAAGGGCTGATTTTTTTTTTTTTGTATTAACAGTTTTTAGAAGCCACAATGACAATTTTTTTTTTTTTTTTATTTCTCCAAAAGAATTAATTGTAAACTGCCTAAAAATAAGCCTTGGAAAGACTCGGAGGGGGAAAGCAACGTCGGCTTCTGGCAGGATTTTTACAGCACTCAGTGCACTGAGGGGCCTCCATTGTTCCCAGCTGGGTCCTGGGGGGATGGGGGGAACCTGCTTTCCAGACCCAGAGACCCCCTGCAGTCACTGGGAGACGGTCAGAAACAAAGCAGCAAAGGGGAACAGCCCCACGTTTCACCTGGGAACCAGAAGAACCCATCGGGAGCTACTTTTGGGAGCCACTTTTAGGGGCTGCTTTTCCACAGCAGCCCTCGGGTCTGAAGTCAAGCCAGCTCCCTAAACCAGGGAATCCTGTTTTCCCTGAGCGGAGAGCAGGGGGCTGCTGCTGTCTGGCCGTAGGTCCCCTCCCAGCAATGGCTAGAAGGGACTCTGCAGCCTGTGCCCACCCAAGACGTGTTCCAAACGGGACACAAGCACAGCAGCAGCACCATGGGCCGTGGATACAGGGGGTCACCCGTGCTGGGGGGCCTTTTTCATCCTTTCAGCCCAGCACGTCTCACACGGAATAAACACAGCTCCCTGCACCCAAAGGTGCAGCTCCCACTGTCCTGCCGCATCTCAGCCCTCAATCCTGGCAAGCAGTGGCCACCTTTTTGCCCCTTTGGAGCCCTCACCCAGCCAAAAACACCCCCTCCTCCCAGCACACCTCCACCCGACCATCCAAACCCCTTTTACTCCTTGTCTTACCCGCACGGGACCACCGACCCCACGCAGCACGAACACACCCCGCCAGCCTCCAGCTGCACCCAGGGAGCTCCCTCAGTGCGCCCAGGTGCGGGCAATTCGGGCAGTTTGGGCAGTTTGGCACCAGGCAGGTGTGTGCTGCCCACCTGGAGGCTGTGCATGGCCTGGCTGGGGCACACCTGAGGCCGTGTCCCAGGCGCAGGAGGCTTTGGGGTGGGGTTGGTGTGACCCAAACAGCAGCACAAGGCAGAGCTCCGGGAACACATAAAAACACCAAAAAACAAAAAAAGAAAAAGCAAGGTTACACATAAAAAGCCCCTTTATATGATGTTCAGAGCGCTGCTGGCAGCAAGGGTTTGGTTCAGAAAACGAGACTGAAGTCAGGCTCCTGCCCTCCCAGGCAATGTTCCTGTGCAAAGGCCTCCTCCAAACCTGCAAGGATCTGGGTCCTGGTGGGTTTCAAACACGAGCACAGAGCACTCAGTGGGGTTTTTTGGAGTGCAGGCAGCATGGGAAGGGTTAAGGAGCTGGTGTTTAATTCAGGCTGTGTCTGCAGAGAGGGGAAAGTGGCCCAAATATTTCCTAAGAGCAGAGGCAGCTGACGGCCAGGGGCATCTGCTCTGCTGCTGCAACAGGCACTGGGGCACCCAGGGAGTTTGGGGCTGGCATCAGCTGCTGTGCCCTGGTTTCAGCAGTGCCCTTCTCCCTGGTTTTGAAGTGGGTCTCAGTCACAAGGCAGGCGAGGCCAAAGGTTTGCTGGAGGGATCTGCTGTGTCAGAGGTGACCCTGGAGACGGCACTGCCAAGTCTGCAGGAGAGAAATCCGCAATAAAGTATTTTTCTTTTTCACAAACGGAATATAAAAATCCCTCTTTTATTACAAAAGAAACTGTCCAAACCCTTCGCACCAGCCCTGAAGTGGCGTTAAAATATAACTGGGGAAAATCTGGCTTTTCTTCTTCCTCGGTTGTGAGCACAAGGCCTGAGTCATCAGTGACGAGCTCAGCTCCAGGCACCAAGGGGGTTTCCAAGGTCACACAAAAATACCCAGGCGCTGCTCTGGTGTGGGGTCATCCTGTCTTTCCATTTGGGATGACACCAGATGCACTCACAGAAAGAAAACCCCATCAAAGCCGAGCACTTCCAATGAGATAACCCGGCCCCAGCGGCTGAGATCTCACACCAGGACCCACAGTGGTCTGGGCAGGGCTTTACTCCCAAACGCTGCTGTAATTAAACAGAGGAGCTGCTCCCTCCCCAGGAATATCAGTCAAGTCCTGCAGAATGATCCAGCAACATCTATAATTAAATATTAATAAATATTATAATAGAGTTTTTAATTATAGCATCTATACGTATTTAAATCCACTCTTATTTATATCTGCTCATAACTGCTCATTAATCACACACCAAGCCAACCTGGAAGCACCTGAAAAATTCCACTTAAGCTCTGCAAATGATCATTGGCCAAAGGGAAGAATTGATTCCACATATCCAACCTAATTTTCCCTTCTTTCAGTTGGAAAGGTCCTCGTTGTGTTGCTCAAATTCAGACTAATCTAGGCTTTAATGCTCCGAGAGGTTCAGGGAAACACCTTCCCCCTGAAGAGACGGAACCACAACAACCTGTCTTTGGGGCTGGATGAGTTTTAATCCCCTCCTTCCCCTGCAAGGGTATAAACAGTGGCTGGAAAGGTCCCATGATTTTTCACACAGTTTCTAGGATTCCTTCCGAGCCTTCCCAGGATTTATTCTCCGCACTCTCCACCCCGTGTGGTTTGTACTTGGGGCTCCATCAGCGAGGAGTTGTGAAATCATGAAATTAATGGGTTATTACTTATGAAACTCTGATTTGGAATAAACTTCCCAAACCAGTTGAAAGTGCAAAGGACAGAACAGAAACCAACCAAACTACAACCGACGAATTGAGCCACTAATTACCAGCCAGAGAGACGAATCCAGGTGGTACCAGCAAGTGAACAGCTCCTTTACAACTGATTTCTCCTGCCGGGGGCAGAGCCATCCCAGGACTCCTAAACGAAGATAAACGAGGGCAAACCACCCTTCAAACCAACGTGGAGCTCCCTCTGCACACAAGAGCTTTAAATCTTCTCCATCAAGCAGCTATCCCAGTGGTTATAAATCCCAGGAGAGACACGCACTCGGAACAGGCTCCCTCAGTGAGGAGTTACAAAGCACAAGGGACCAGTGGGGATATTTTTTTTGGCTTCAGCTCTGAGGGCATAAAGATGGATTTCACTTGGCTAAGCCACAGAAAGCAATTAAGGACCAGGCTGCCTTCCCCTGCTAGTGCTGGAGAAAAGTTTCTTGCTGGAGCCAAATAACTTTAACAAATCAAATGATTTGCCAGTGAAGATCTTCAAGCTTCTCATTAGTGAACCAGAAGGGCAACACTGACTGCACTGAGAGGCAGGGCAGCAAATGTAACTCTTCTCTGGGAAAAAAAAAAAAAGAAATGCTTGGGGATTATAGGAAATTGCAGTAATAAGGAAATTAAGTGTCACAATAATTGAAAATAAAGAGAGGACTGCTAGAGCAGGGGCTTGCAGTGACAGAGCTCCAGCTACTGTTGTGTCGCCAAAACCCTGCTTCCAACAGGGCCGAGATTGTCCATCAGGACTCCCAGAAAAGCTGTTGCTGGAGAGCATCCTTGTCACCTTTCCCCCGGACTTCAGTGGGAGCAAGACTCCACCTCGGGATTGACTAAGTGATCCTGTGGCTCTCCCTTCCCAAAGTTCCGGCCCTTCCTGAAGCAGATGGGCTGAAACCCACTCCACACTTGGAGCAGAGAATGCCAACGTGACCCGGCAGCCACTGGAAGGCTCCCACAAACCTTGTCTTTGCCGAACGCCCATGTGTCACTGCGGCACAAACAAGAGCTGCCAGCGCGGGAGACTCCGGGGCAACGTTCCAGCGAGGCAGGGGAAACAAACACCAAAACAGGAGAGCAACAGCATCTTAACAGCTTGCCTGGGAGAGTAAATATTGACTGGTTAGCTGGGAAAAGCCAGCTCATCCTCCTCTTTGGTGAGGGCACGGAGGAGGAGCCCTCCCAAGGCAGCAGCTCACTGGGCTCACAGAACACGGCAGGGAAGTCCCGCAGCAAACATTTTGGGAAGGTGCTGCTGGATGGATTGATCTGCACAGTGGCTCTGTTCGTGGGCAAAGGAGCCCCAGGGCCTGGGATGTCTGCAGCCTCCAGGGAGGAAGCTAAAAACACCCCAGGAATTCCTGTGACAAAAAAAGACACCACAGGGAATTTCTGTGACGCTTGGGCAGGCAGGGTTGGGTCCTCCACACACCTCAGAGCGTGGTCACGGAGTCAGAACAGATCACCAGGAAGACCAAGTGCTCCAGGAGAGCAGGCAATGAAGCCAGCTCCTCTTGGGGAGATGCTGGACACCGCTCTGCCCTCTTTTGTCAAGGAGTCCTCTCAGGAGGTTGAACCCGCAGCAGTTTTTCCTCAGCGGAATTCGCTGTCCAAGCACACATCAGCATTTCGGGCAGCTGGTGGAGAGCACTGGCCAAAGCTGTTTTAGGGCACGAAGACCCAGCACAAAAACACACCAAACCATTTCCATCAGCCCACTGTCAGGCACAAAGTCCAGGGAAATGCATCCGGGAACTCGGCAGTAAAAACCACGGAATGTGCTGAGTTGGAGGGGGACCCACCAGGATCTTCAAACCCAGCTCCAGGCCCTGCACAGGACCATCCCCGAGAGTCCCACCCTGTGCCCCAGAGGATCATCCAAATGTTCCTTGAGCTAGTGCTGCTGTTCCTGTAAATCATTAATGCAGCAGCACCTCAGCCCCTCGCTGACATTCCAGAGGCAGCCCCGTTGACCCTCACGCTCTTGGCGAGCTCTCTTCAGCTTTGCTTCCCCCGCGTTCAGGAGAAAATACCTCCCTGCCTGGATACCGTGGAACATGTGCTGTGGCCAAAATTCCAGGGAGTTTTTATGGTGCAAAAAAAGAAAAACAAAAAAAGGTCCTGCAGTTGGTTCTGCCTCTTCCTCCAGATTTTCACAAAATGTAGAAAGCAGACCACCCATTTCTTCTCCAACTTACGGTTCCCTCTCACCCACCTGTGGCCAAAAGGAGTGAGTAAGGATTGCATCTCATCCTTCACGGTGATCCCCATCTCCAGGCCTGTCATTGCTGGGAAGGACAAGCACAGCCTCGGATTCCCACACCAGCTCCCACATGAGGACAACTATTTATTCCGGACTGCCAGGGAGATAATGTGTTTGTTAGCAAACTCTGCAAGACAGAGGCCGGGAAGCCCTAATGGAGAGGAAGCAATTAATCATTAGTTTTCCGTACAGACACGGATTATCTGTCAATAATTTCTCTCTGGGGAAAACGAGATCCAGAAATAAACCCAATTAGGCAGGAGAGGTTTAAGGATGGGAAGGGACTTGTGGTGACAGGAGGTTGAGAGCACAGTTCTCACTGACCTTGACCCACTGAGGCCAGAGATGCTCTCCTGTGATGGACCAGGACACCTGAGGGACTGGTGGGATGCCCACACACACAGTTTATCTGTCTTACAGCCTGAGACAGCCTCACAGGCAGGACCATCACAGGAAAAGGACTTTAGGGAAGCTACTGAAAAAAGGAGGAACAGCTCCTGGGAAGCATCACGGGAGCACAGAGGAGGGTGCAAGTTTCAGTCCTGAAACCCACGGTCTCACCTGTAGCAAAAGGCCCAGTTCCTCCCTCCATCCCCGGGACTCTCATCCCGAAGGACCCCGTCTCTTCCCGGTTCTCCAGGAGCACGATGCCCTCTCCCGGGAGCCCGAGGAAGCGGCTGGAGAAGCGTTTCCCAGGCGGAGTGAGGTTAGCCTGGGCTAATTCCCACCAGGGACCCGGTGCCTTGGGGCTGGAAGGGACGAACAGGGGCTTAAAACCTCTGTCCTCACCTCCCAGAGGTGTCACCACTGGCCACCAGCCTGCAGAGGATGCTGGACAGAAAGCAAGAGAAGCTGAAGGATCCCAAAAATGCTTAGAAGCTGAGAGGAAATGATGGAAGCTGAGAGGAAAGGAACATGATTCCTGCAGGGCAAGTCCTCCAAATCTCTCCCTCAGATGCCCCAGCCAACACAATTTCTTCACACAAGCACAAGCTCTGCTTCCACATGGTTCCACCTCCTGTCCTCTCACATCTCCTCCACGGTCTCTGTGTCTTCTGCCACCCTCATTGTGGCTGAAAAGCTAAAAACACCTCTTCCTAATGCCACATTTGCACAACCTTTCACCTCTGCCACTCCTTGGAACTCACCAGCAAGCCTGAGGCAGGATTTATAGCCCTGCATCACTCTCCTTCTTCTTGGGAGCTCTTAGTTTCTGCTTGGTACCCAGTGGAACAGCCTCAGGCCACGTCTCCAGTCTGTCACCTGGAGAAAGGATGAGAAACCAGCCCTCCCCACACCCCTAACAGCAGAGAAGAGAGATGAACATTCTTTTTATCATTAAAAACTGCCTCATTTATCCCTCCTCCAAGCCTACAGCACGTCCTGGCTATTCAGTCCCTGTCCCAGTTTTATACAGAGAATGACACAGGGTGTCTGAGCAGCTTTGGGGCTTTTCAGTACAGCAGAGCATCCCCTAACAAGGGTAGGGAAGAAGAGGAGCCCTGGGTTCTGACAAAAAGCTGAGCCCAGTTCCCTGGAGCAACTCCTGAGAGCACAAAATAGCAAACCAGCCCTGCAAGGGCTGATAGAGCACCCCACAGCTCCAGCCCTGCTGCAAACAGCTGCCAGAGGCAGAGAGCAGCTGGCAGTGCCAGGGGAATCCATGCTGGGTGGATCTGGGATGGGGAGAAGGCTGCTTGACGTTGGAGAGGGTATCCTATTCCCACAGCAAGAGCTTGAGAGGCTGCAAGAGAGAGGAGGATGAGCTCAGGTGGGAAGAAGCAACAACAGCAAGGACAGGCAGACTCTGGGGGAGCAGAGGTCCCTTTTCCTCGCCAGCTTCCCGAGCGAAGAGCCAGGGAGAAAATAATGGATATTTATAAGCAAACCTGTCTCTAAGGCAGCAGTTTCCAAAGTCTAATAATAGGGCTTGGGCTTGTTTATTGTGTGATTCAGCCAGCATTGCATAAAGCTGCTGGAAAGCTCCTGCCTGTCCCGAGAGCACATTCCCCAGAAGTTGGGAAGGTAAGAAGCCAAGGATGCCAGGGATGTGGGAAGGCACCTGTCCCCAAAACCAAGGCGACACCCCAAGTCTGCAGACTGTCACCACCATGCCTCGACCAGTGGTGTCAAACCAGACCCGGCAGTGCGGGCAACTGCTCATGAATCCACCACAAACCCCACATCCAGCGGCCCTGGATTTGTTTCTTGCTGACTCAGATACGTGTTGAAAGCGCAGCTTCCCCAGCCAAGTCAGAGGGGAGGATTGAAAACAGGAAAGGTCAAAACAGCCTCCTCTGGGTCCAAGGGAGAGAACAGGGCTGGGCTGGGCTGGGCAGCACCTGGACAGCATGTTCTGAGGCAGCAGGACTGCAGAGCTCAGCTCCCCACCCTGCTCTTCACTGACAGCCTTTCCATCCCACAGGGCACAGCAAACTCCCCAGAGAACTCCCCTCTGCTCACCCGGGCAGGGCAAGTGCTGCAGCAGTGTCACACGGGCTGCTGGGCACCAGAGGAGGCCAGAGCAGCTTGGGCTGGGGGTGAGGGGACACAGAGAAGTTTGACCCTTTCTGGAAAAATGCTTGGTTTTGGATGCAGCTCCAGCGTTTGGCATAATCCTCTTCACACCCATTATCTGCATTCAAAAAAAACAAGGACTTTTATCCAGGTAAAACCTGAGCCAGGTAGGCAGTGCTTGCAGTGTGCTCCCCAGGATGTGATGCTCCCGCTCCACAAGTCTCCTTGTTTCCTGAAAATCTTCTTCCTCTTGATGGCTTTTTTTTGCTTTGTCTCAGCACTGCACAGAGTGCAACAGTCCTGACTTGTGAATGATGGGAAAATGAGGGCAGCCTGAGGGTTTCCTGGCACAAACCTCACCTGGGGCTCAGGCCTTCAGGTGGAAACACCTTTAGCAGCCACTCCACCTCCTCATTCCCAGTGGTCTCGGCTGGGATTGATGGATTGCCCCTGTTTACTCCCAGGAACCAAACATTGGCTGTATCCCTCTAGAAAGCGTTGGTAACCCCTCAATATTGTCAGGTTATCAGTTCCCCACCACCACTCCAAAACAGGAATCCAACTGGAAAGGAAGGTGGAGCAGCCAGAGTCATTTAAAATGGGTATTTACTGCACTGTCTTTTCACATTAAACATGTGGTTATGGGCTATGACAACACTGAACAGTCACACAACTAGCACCAGAGAGAAGCACAACCAGTCCTTCGACTGCATTCGTTTCTTTATTAGATTCAAGGTCAGGGATTTGTCTCTTTATTTGCTTTAAGGTCAGGGATTAGCAAGGGAAGAGGCAACAAGCAGGGCAAGAGTTTAGGGTTTGATTTCCTGGCACTGCAGAGCCCTGTGTAAACTGCTGTGAGGGGCAGAGCTGGCTGGGGGGAGCTGGGGGACAACCGTGGGCACAGACACTACAACACTGGTGTCAGCGTGGCTCTGACCTCCCAGACCAGCTCAGCCCGAACACCAGCTTCTCGGCTGAAAACCTTAAAGCTCCACATCTGACACTTCTGGAGGGTGGTATCTGCACAGGGGGACCCATTTCCCTGAAGAAGAGATACCACACACAGTTCTCCAGGTCTCCAAAGCTGGAATTTGGAGTCTCAGCTCCCAAGTGCTCCTGCATCCAGTGGGGTGCAGTGGGAGGGAGCTGCATTTCCATGCTGTGACCATCCAGTGTTTGTAGACTCCTTTTAGCACAGTGTCACCAAAAAACCTCCTCAATGCAAGGCAGGGCATTCAGCCTCTCCCTGTGGTTCTGAAGTTGCTCTGCTGACTGAGCCCAGGCCTTGCTCCTCCTCCAGCTCCTCCTGCTTGGTCCCAGCAGTGCCATGGTGGAGCACAGCCTGTCCTTCCCCCCCCGCCCATGAGACCTGCCCAGCCCTCAAGTTTGCACCTGGGACCAACAACTGTGTCCTCAGAGGCTCCAGCTTTTCTCTTTGCATCCCAGCAGCTCCCAAACACCTAAATCTGCTCCCTGATCCACCTGCTCCCTGCTCCACCTGCTCTGGCACTGCACACACACCTCAGTCTAACAGCAAAGTCAGAGGAGCTTGGGCAGAACTCCCTCTCGTGCCATCCTATCCCCAAAAATTCCAGGGGTGTGAGTGAATACAACCCCCTTCATCCAGCCTGTGACGCTGCATGTATGAAAATGGAAATATAACAAACACAACATTGCTCTGAAGCACACTGGACCCATGTAACACCACACTGCCTATTCTGGGAAACAGAACTGCAAAAATATATATATATATATATATAAATTAATCCTTCTCCTCTCTGGAGGATTCCAGAATTTTTAAGATGCCGTAGTCTAGAATTCAAAGGATGTTACAGGTGTCTTGGAAAAAATTATTAGAAATAGCAAACAAACCTTGGTTTCACAGATAACACAAACACTTTGATCCCATTAAATAGATAATTGTCTCAGTTACTAAGTTTGGGGGGTTTTTTTCTCCCAAAAGCACAGGTTTATCCTTGAAACTGTCTCCTGGACAGGGCAACTTCAGGCTGTTTCTCTGTGGTGCACGATACTCCATTCCTTGAGACTCGGTGCATCTCAGTTCATTGTCAGGCAGCTTCTTTCTCTTTTCCACCTTTTTTTTTTT
>VZRE01010279.1:85887-110210 GCA_013396775.1 Cephalopterus ornatus | reverse complement strand
TTTTTTTTTTAAGAAAAAGGAAAATTCCTAAACACTGTTACCTGAAAAACTTCCTTAAGTGAATGAAAGCACTACTGGAGGAGGGGAGGGACAGTGGAGGGGTGGGCAGGGGAGAGAAAGAAAGAAGCTGAGGTTTTCCCAGTGCCAGATTGCAACCTGGAGCAGAGCCTCGTCCTGTCATTCCTTTTTATTTTCCATTTTTCTTTTTTCCAGTGCAACCCAGGGAGCAGCAGGGATAACAAATCCACAGGTGGCTGCTGGATTTTCAGCTGGCTTCTTACCAACATGCTGTGTGTGGGCAGAGCAGAGTTTGGTTTGGTTGCCCAGGTGTGTTCTAGCCTCCCATCTTTTTCCTGCTTTGCCTGGACCTCCTGGATTTCAGGATGGTGTAGTTTGCATACCACGTGTACTGCTCTGAGAGGAGGGGGATGTAGAATGCTCGCAGCAGCCTTGAGGACCTGGAAAAAAGAAAGGAGAAGATCATCCTTAAATGCCCAGTTTCCCCCTTGCTGGCAGGACTAGAGCTGGTTTGTGCCACCACCACCAATTTAAGAGCAGCAGCCTGACCAGTTCCTCCACCAGCCACTATCCATTCCAGCAGGATTAAGGGGGAGAGAGGGCAGGAAAGGTGTGGTAATCACCGAAAGAAACTTAGATCCCAGGTATCAACATCCAAAAAGCAGCCAGGGGGCCTTTGGGGTCACCCAGACAGGCAGGTCCTGCTCCTCAGGGCACTCTGGGAAGGTGAAAAGCTGCATTTCACAGAGTCACAGGATACGCTCAGTTGGGAGGGACTCACAAGGACCATCGAGTCCAACCCTCAGCCCTGCACAGGCCCATCCCCAAGGGTCACACCACGAGCCTGAGAGGATCATCCAAACCCTCCTGGAGCTCTGGCAGCCATGGGGCTGTGCCCACTGCCCTGGGGAGCCTGGTCAGTGCCCAACCACCCTCTTTTCCTGAGATCCAGCCTGACCCTGCCCTGCCACAACATGGCATCTCCTCTTTTCTACCCCACCTTTCTGGCTGCCCATTCTCCCTCCCCACATGTCTGAGGAGCAGAAGCTTTGCTGGGCACCGTCATTTTGGAGTTTTGCTCTTGTGCTGCTCTTCTGCTGAGGGTATTGAATTAAGGAGGGCTGGAGCGCTCCAAGGCCCGGGGTGCTGCAGGCTGCCAGCTCCCACTCCATGCCCTGCCAGTTCCAGCAATTCCAACACTTCCAACAATTGGCCCAACGGAGCACTCGAGCATGGAGGGCTTAATGGCTGCATGAAATTAGTACCTTTTATTTGGCTGCTAATTGCTGGAGCTGAGCTCATTCTGAATGTGTGTATTCTCTCACTGAGTAATCCAAGAGTAAACCCCAGGTTTAAATGTGAAGTGGACGAAGGTAGTGGCACTGAACCTTGCAAAGCTTCAAAAACCTGAGCAACTTACTGAAACTAGGGCTGGGGCAGAGTTTTGCTTCCTCAGCACTGCATCTTATCTCTTCATGCCTTTCAGATCAACTTGCTGGAGGAAGTCAGATTTGATGTGCAGGGATAGCACAGAGACCCAGGGCACTGCACCCCACACAGCTCTGCTGGCAGCACAGCCAAGGTTCTGGACATCCAATCCAAGCCACTTTTTTTTTCAGGAGAAAGATGAATTGTGTTTTGTTGTAAGGCAGCACTGGACATCTTTCAAAAATGCAGGCCAAAGAACAATGGCAGGAACTGCCACTGTGAGCTGCATCTCCCTGGAGGCTCCCAGGCTTCTTAGACAGCCCTGCTGTGGTTCAGCTGACAACAAGCAGCTCCTGGATCTCGTCCTGCACCTTGGAATGAAAGACCATCCAGGAAAAGCTTGGTGGTACCTACTTGCATTGGCAGAGCACTGATGGATTGTGGAGCTTTATTGTGTCTGTCAAGGGCTGAGAGTTTTCCAACAAGTTGATCCTAAAGACTGCTCAGCAGCAGGGTCCTGTTCCACCTTGCAAACCTGCTTTCTGCCAAGTGCTCAGCCTGTGCTTGAGGATATAAAAATGCTTCACTTGGAAGAACAAAAGGCTCAGCGATAATATTCAGGCCCTTTACAAATTGTAAGGCACCCAGCAAAGTCCCCAAATGAAAGAATCACTGGAAATGGCTGCTCTTTGTGAATTCCTGAGGTGCTGGAATCAGGATCGTGTTCAAGGCAGAGCAGCAAATAACTAGGCAGGAGATGGTAATTTTGGTGTATTCCGAGCAAGGAACACTTTTTGCAGCTGTCACTTCCCTGCTCCTGGAAATTGGAGGTCAGCCCTCCCTGCAGTCAACAAAGACATCCCTTCGAAAACAAGGGCTTGATTCTCCCCCTCCATCTCTCGTGGCTAACGAACATCATGTCACTGCTGCTGTTCTGGCACCTCCTGCCCCGAGCCTGACAACCCACCATTGCTGCTCTCTGGGAACAGGGGGGGGATTCACTTCAATTCCCTCCAGCAAGGAAAAGAAAGAACAAGAAAAAGCAACTCTGTCCAAGCTGCTTGGGATGCTGCTTAAAACAAGGACAGTAAGGTAGAGCACCAGCTTGCTGATTGCTGGAGCAACAGCACTGTTTATCCTGGCTCTATTTCCTCTTCTTTACTGCTTTTGAGGGAAACACTCCTTATATCTTTTATTTGTTGGTGTTTTGAAATCCAGCCCCAGTGCTTCTCACATGGTTGGGCTCACATGGTCTCTATGGCACGTGTTCAGAATGTGCAGGGTTCAGCTTTGCTTTCTAGAACAAAAGGATATCCCACGAGCTGTAGCAGCAGAAATCACCTCCTCAACGAGTGTAACCATCCTGAGTGTGTCTGGAACAACCACTCTGAGCAATAAAAGCTCTCCACAAGCTCTTAACTTCACTGGCAACTCAACCCCTAATAGCAGTGGTTTAAATGTCCAGGGTTTCACAGTTTGTGTCAGCAGTGAAAACGGCAGGAGAAAACACTGCTGGTAAAAACATCAAAAAAGGAGAGGCAGGAATGACTGATGGAAAAAGGGGTGGGAAATGAGGAGAAGGGCAGAGCAGAAAGGAAGATCTGTGCTCTTCCCACCAGTGGATGTCACACTCAATGCCAAGGCACTCATGACAAGTAACAGTGCAGTGAACTGGGGTATAAAGGCCACAGCTGACCATTCCTGTGCTCCTCCCCCCAAAACAAGCCAAGAATGGAGAGCTGTAAATCTCCTTTAGCCACGGGAGACCCCAAAAGTGGGAGTTCAAGGTGAAATGATGTATTAATCCAACTGTGTGCAAGGAGTCCTTGGTTCCCACCAGGTGCTAGTTGGTGCCACAGCAAAAGAACTCTTCACAAAAGACACTTACCCACCGTTGACATGGGTTCAAACCACCCAGTCTAAGGACACAGGTTAAAAAAAACACAACAGAAAACAAAAGAGGCATCTTATGTGCTCTGAGAATCACACCTCCCAAAAAGCCCATGAGAAGCCTGGATATGGTAAGTGGTGGCACCAGCAGATCTGCTCCACAGCTGTAAGGCCAGGCTTTGTCCAGCAGCAACTTTCTCACTGAAAAGGAGACTCAGCCTGGACACAAGCCCGAGGCTGCTCTCCCTGCTGCTGGAGCTGCACAGAGCAGGGCCCTGCTTCGGCTCTCTCAGGGCTGCTGATGCTCCCACAGCTCGGGGAGTCACGACAGAGCCTTCAGCTCAGACAGGGAACCTTCACCTCCTGTCACCTCACTTCATCAGGCTCAGCAACCTCAGACAGCAGATGGCACATGGAAGGGGCTGGGATGACAGATGACAGGGAATATATAGAATGTTCTATTTGCATTTGCTTCTAAATTTGTCCCCCAGAGACTGGGAGTGTGTGGGGCCTTCATCAGCACACAGCTCCCAAGCAGCACGTTGGTAGCAAGGCCACAAGCACCGCAGGGGTCTAACCATCCAGTTTTTTGGATTCTGAAAGAGTGCAGCACTCAGAGCTGCTCCCAGTTAAGCCAGAGGTGCTCAGTTACCACTAAGCCCAGCAGAGCTGTTTGGTGCTGAGCCTATTTCTGTCAGTGACCCCACTGGACTTGAGGGAAAGCACCTCAGCATTCCTGTTCTGGCAGTGCCACAGGAGGCTGCTCTGGGATGGAAGCAAACGCTAAGTGAAGATGTTCCAGCCCCCACTCCCAAATTCACAGCCCAACATGGAACAGCAGCAGCCACCTGCAGGGGTGGGAGATCCTCCCTGCTTGGACTTTGTAACCTGAATTCCCCACCTAGGGACGGCAGAATCCAGGGAGGAGCAGGAGCAGGAAAGAAGGAAGAAGGGAATGGCAGGAGGAAGCTGAACCTCTGCCGCAGGGGCAGGACCCAGTGCCTTCCAGCCACAGGCACACACAGGAAGCTCACGATCAAAGCCCTCTGCAAACCCACTAACGTTTGCACTTCCTCCAGGTGTCACATTTCGTACCAAGACGCACCTCAGAGGTAATTTAAAACATTCCTGACTTCTCCTTGCAAAACAGAAGTAGGGAAAACAACTCCAGTAACACAGAGGGAATGAGGCAGTCTCTTGTCACACCGGGGTGATGATACGCTCCAACAAGGTGACCCAATCGTTCACTTTGCACTAAGAATTTTATTTTTTTTGAGGGAAAATCCAAGTGTTTGGAGCAAGCAGACGGCTTAGCCTAAAGAGCTGGAGAAATATGTGCTCCTCAGTGGGGAGCTGTGATATATTTCCCCTTTTCTGTGCCAGATTCGGAGCGCTCAGCCAATATAGAATTAAATGGACCTTGGCAAAGCAGCTTCCTGAGGAGCATAATTAGCTGGTGGCTTGGAGTGCTCTCTAATTCAATTAGCAGCACCATTTATCAGAGCCAGCTGAGATTTACATTTGCACTTGCTGACGTCAATGGGAGGCTCACAGTGAGTCCCAGAAAACTCCAGTTCAGCAGGAGTGAACTGAGCTGTTAGGGTCATTTATTTTCAAAGAACAAGAGCTGGAGTTTGGGTTTGGGTGGGGAGGTGCTTGATGGGGATTTTTTTTTTTTTTTGCTCCGCAAACCACTGAGCTGCAAACTTGAAATCTCCACTGGCAGC
Organism: Cephalopterus ornatus; assembly: GCA_013396775.1. Taxonomy (NCBI): domain Eukaryota; kingdom Metazoa; phylum Chordata; class Aves; order Passeriformes; family Cotingidae; genus Cephalopterus; species Cephalopterus ornatus. The sequence continues at coordinate 105,147 of VZRE01010279.1, read as the reverse complement.
TCCCCTCACAGCCCAGCTCAAAGTGACACTTCTCTTCCTCCTTAGCTTTTATTAAAAAAAACCCCAAAGCTGCATTTTTCACAGTGGTTTTACACTTATTTCATAGGTATCAAGAGACATTTCCAAACCACTCTGTGGAAGCAGGTGCTGGATTTGAGGGACGTGTCGCTCTGGTGAGGGGGAAAGGGCCATGCTCAGAAATGGGACCACGCTGGAGTGTGAAAGGAGTTCTTGGTGCAGCTTCACTGCCTCTACAACCTGTGTGTCTGACCCTGGGAAGGTCTCCCCAGAGATCTACTAGCTCTGGGATCCTTCCAGCTCCCTCATTTCTAGCACGTAACTTGCTGTTACAACTTCATCACTGCTCTCCTGCAGCAGAACGATGGATTTCTCAACTCTGAGGCAGCCAGCAGTGCCCAGATTTGTTGTCTCAAATCAAAACCAAGCAAAGCCACACAAGTGCTTTTGCTGGGACTTCCACACCTTCTCCCCTGTCAGGGCTGCAAACACCTTCCTGGACTGTAGAAGTACTTGCTGCATCCCTGAGAGAGTGCTGAGGCATCAGTGATGCTGCCAATCTGCTGCCAAACTTGTGTCATTCCCCCTGCTGGGAACTGCCTGAGCCCCAATATTTGATGCAGGTTACAACTCAAGCACACTTGGGGAAGAAAACCAAAGCCAACAACACTTGTCTTATTTTAGCAGTGCTCTGACGCACTCGGAGCCCAAGAGCCCGACTGCAAACGTTTGCCATGGGAAACCTTTACATGGATGTGGCAGAGAAATTCCAACACCTGGGTGCAAAACAATGCAAAGGAATTTACCTGCCACTGCTGTTTTGAAGTTTTAAGCTCCTTACTCTTTCATGCATTGCCAACAAGCTCCTGGAGGTAAGTGGGGACCTGACAAACCTCTGGTCCAAATGGGAAACTGCAGCACAAGGGAGGGTTTGAGAGACCTGGGCAGAGCCGTGGGAGCACCAAATCCCACTGAGCCCCCTGGTCACTCATCCACCCTGCCTCTTCTCCAAGGGCCTAATTACAGACAGAAATTCAAATATATATATGACAAAAATGATGAGAAATGCAATCCAAAGAGAAATGCAATCCAATCTTGCTGTTGTGGGTGAGCTGGCAAAAGGGGCCTTGCCTTTTTTTGCAGTACCCAGTTTTAATTGTGACACCTTTAAATGCCTCACCGGCTCAAAACGGGGCAGATCAGGCCTGGTGTGGTTTGTTCTCCCTGCTCCTCACTGGACCCTGAGCTGTCCTGGGAAGCTGTGCCCACTGCTGGGCAGGCCAGGGTTCCTGCCTGGCTGTTCCTCTTCAGGGGGAACAGGCTCAGGGACACAGGCTGGGGAGATACACCTAGTTCTCTCGCCTCTCAGAGTCAGGGATACCCCCTGGAAAGCCCAGGCCCTTCCAGTCCTTCCCAGCCCTGCACACTGGAGCTGCCCCAACCTGCCAAGGTCTGTGACAGGGCAGAGCCCAGAGTCTGGAACTGCAGGAGGTGGGAACGGCAGGGATGGAAATCAGCCCTGCTGCCATGGCAACCTGGCCTCCTCCACTGCTGAAGGCACCACACCTCCCCTCTGCTCCAGCTGTGCTGCCTTGATAAGGAACAGCACCAGGAATTACAGGGGTGGGAGCAGGGGAGGCTGGCAGGTGACACCAGCAGGGCTGAGGACGGGGCTGCCCGGTCCTGGGACATGCTCCGCAAACGCTCTCCTATCCCAGCCTCCCACGGATGCAACAGCAGCTTTTGCCAAGGAGGACACAGCAGCCAGAATGATCCCCTTCACCTTTAGATGATCTGTGACTGCTCAGCCAGGCAGCTGCTCCCCCCTTTCCCACCTCCTTTTCCATCTCATTGTTACCAGGCTCAGAGCTCTGAAGTTCCAGGATCTCCCTGCGATTCCCAGCTTCCCACAACAAGCTGCTGCTCCACGGTGAGACGAGGCCTGTGCTACAACAAGCCAAGGCATTACTTCCAGTAGCAACAGCCACGTGCAGCCTCCCTTCCCAAGCCAGCCCCACACGGAATGGAGTGGGCTGTTGGAGTTTGGCTGCAGGCTTGCAGGGATCCTCAGCCAGCAAGGAACACACTGCTTTGGGGATCTTGGAGTTTGGATGGTCTAAATGCAACACACAGTATCATGTATCAAATCGAAATGACTGCAAAGGTTTTCAGTGCCAAGCCTGGGAGTAAGTTTCCAGCCTCTTGTCTGGCAGGAAGTGCTTCGACAGCATTTCCCCTGGAAGAACAGAGCTCCACCACCACATCTACCTGTGTGTCCAGCCAAATTCCCGAGGGCCAGCCTGCCAGGGATGCCTGGCAGGATGCAGGGGTTTTAGCTGTAAGTAGGGAAATTCCCTTATTAAGAAGGAAGGGGGACAAAAGAAGGAAGAAAAATGTCAGTGGCTACATGGAAACTGCACTAAAGCTGTGAAAAGAGTGACAAGAACTCAACTCAGCAGTGAGCCTCTCAGGGGATCTGAAATGGGTTCAGGAGAGAGAGAGTAGTTTGAGGTATGTCCCACATGAGCTTTAATCAAAAATTCAGAGGCTATGGGTGGGGGCTGGAAGTGAAATAACCCGAAAAGCCCATGAGACAGACCAATTCTCTCTCTACCAAACATCAGCTAAGCACAGGAAAAATGAGGAATTCTGTGTTGAAAGAAGCCACAGGGAATCCAGGACATCCTGGAGAAGTCTGTGAGACAGTCAGTCATAGCAGAATAATTCACTTGGCTTTCATTAGGCAGGTAGAACCTCTGCAGCAGAGCTACCTCTAAAGCACCCCCAGCAGATTACATCCCCAGGGTTTAACCCAAGGGGTCTTAAGGGCTCATCTGGACCTGACTGACTTCAAAGGACTTTAGATCAGGTCCAACCAATCAAAGCTTGGCTGTTCAGTGGAGAACAGCAAGATAAACCAGCTCTAAAAACAAACCAATATGCCTTCAAAGCAGAAATGCACATTTAAGGGCACACACTCTGCACAAGGAGTCCTTTGCAAAACTCTTGTGTAGATGCGTCTCTTCCCTCACTAATTATACTCTTTGGCCACTTCCTAAAGTCCTGCCCAAATGAAACAGCAGGTCTCTTGGAAAAGATAGCTCAGGAAAGGCCTTGCCAAGCAAACTTGTTTGTGTCAGCAAGCTGGGAACATTGGAGCTCTCCTGGGAGTTGCTGTATCATTATCACTCTTTCTCCCTGTTCAGCTGCCTTTACCAGCCCCACTCCCTGCAGGATCCCTGTACTAGGAATTAATAAGGTCTCCCACAGAAAACAGGAGGGCTCTGAACTCCGGGTGAGTTTTTTACAGAGATTTTTCCAGTCAGCCCCTTCTGTCCTGGTACAACAACTACATGACCAGAGCTTTAAATGGCTAAATAAGCTCCCCCTCGCAGCTGAGGGTTTCTGTATTTGCAGGAACGTATTAACAACACTCCCAATTTGACAGCCCTGATTTCACTGCCAGTCAGCCAGGAGGAGAGCAAACCCCATCGCTGCTTCTCACAGAAACTGCTGTTTCAGACACACAAGGAAGTTGTTCAGTGAGCAGCAGAACTACTGAAGGACAGATTCTAACAGGGATCTCTTGCACGGATTTTCTGATGCCTAAGGGAGGTGTGACCTTGCTGACTGCCTCCTCTCTCTGTCTGCCAGCTTTCATACAGCCTGTAAGAGCTCATGCCCCCTGAGACTGACTTATACCTGCCTTGAGTTTGGCTGAAACAAGGCAGCAGATTCAAAGGTCTGCTGGGAGGAGATGACATCCACCTCACTTCTTTGGGAAGCAAACCAAAAACCACTGCTTCAGCAAGGAGTGCACAGGGAGGATTCTTTTTAAAAATAATCCTTCTCACTACCCTCCTCAGTTGGTTTCACCCTCTAAAGCAACTTAGGTCATAAATATTGCAGGCACAAGTTTGACAAAGGTTCCACTGTGGCCAGCAAGCTGGAAACTGTATTTCAAGCTGGCATTTGTCAACCTCTCTCCTCCCTGTACACAGCTCCTCTTGCAAGCAGATATCCCAGCCCTGCCAGCCCTCATCCCCAAAAGGGCAGAGCATACCTGGAAGCATCAAGGAATGGCTTGTAGGCAATGGTCACCCACTCTTCCTTGTTGGAGGAATACCTTGGCTCCCTTGGGGTCTCAGTGGCTGTATCCAAGTCCACCAGATAGTGGCATTTGGAAATGTCAATCTGCAGAAAGAAAGACATCCTTGTGCTTTATTTCCTGCGGGTTTCTGGCTGTATGTGTTTATTTATACAGGCTGTTACTTAGCAATGGGAAGAGGGTGAAACTTCCAGCAGCAGGGGGAAAATGCTTCCTGCACGGTAACCTGTTCTGAATGTTTTCAAGCAAAACCTTTATGGGGGAACACAGGCTGCATCCTCAGGTCCCTCTCTGAGGCAGGACCACTGCCAGCTTCTCCTGCTGGGGAACTGTGAATTCACAGAGGTGGCAGAACCAATTCTGTTGGTGCTTTTCTTCGTGGTTGTCTAATTAGCTATTAAAGACTTTGTACAGTGCTGACTCCACGAGCTCCCCAGGCAAAACACCCTGCTGTCTTCATGGTTAGAAACATTTCCTGACGTCTGCACTGAATCTTTTTCCTGCTCATGCCTATCTGACAACCTCCTGCAGAAGAAATTCCTCACTCACCTCATTTTTCATGCCTTTTACAACCAGTTGCACACAATACCAGCACATCTGGCTACACACAGAGCAACATCTGAATACACACAGACCAGGATGGGGCACGCACAAGGGTCACACAACCCCTACAACCTGTTAACTCTGCAAAGCTCACAGCATTTGAGAGCTTCAGTCTTGTCATCCCGTGGCAAGTCTTGTATTCTCCCACAGAATTTTATTGCAAACTTCCTTGGACGTGCCTGAAATCACTCTTCTGAAGCACCTTTGGGGTTTAATGTAACGATTTAGGCTGAAAACAATTTAATTAGGTGGATACCAGATGGCTCTGTGGCATGACAGCTCAGTGGCAAATGAAATTACACCATGGGAAACTCAGCTGAGGAGAATGGTGAATCCACTCCTTGCACTGTGTGGGAACAACATTCCAGGCACTGGGAGAGGTTCTGGCTCATTAGCAGAAAGACTCCCAAAGCACTAACCAAGTTTTTCTGGAAGTGATGTAGAATCATTCAGAGAAAGACAAGTTACCACCTCAAGCACTAAGACTAATCTCACAGTCTAAATTCTCCCCTGGAAGGGCAGGCACTTAAAATGCCAGGTGAAAGATTCCCCCTGTACAATTCCAAGTGAACACAGAGCATTCTTAGAAGTTACACTGAAGCCAAGGACAATATTCATCCTGGTCAGAGGGCCAACACAGCACCTATGCATTCATTTGAGCATTTACACAAGACTTTGCTGTTGTACAGACCTTGAAATGTTTCCCTGTGCAAAGAAATCATTCAGTGAACAAAGCTGCAGGGGATTTCTAAATTACATCCCACCCTCCTCGGATCTCCTTTCCTTTTCCTTCTCCCACTCCTTCTTTATTTGATGCAACTGCAGTGCTGAGTGGTGGGGAGCTAAATTTGGTCCCACCCTGACTAACAGGAGTGGGCACAGCAGAGAGCTGGAGCTCAGGGCACAGCTGCTGCTGTCTCTCGCTGGGGTCTGGAGGGCTGTTAGAAGTGAAAAGAAAGGGGTTAAAAACCCAAACATCCTCTGAAGTCAGTTGTCATCAAGAAATCTGCTGTTCATGCTTGGATACATCTTTGTAGGAAATAATACTCTTATCTCTTAGCATTTTCAGAGACAAATGCACCTCCCCAGTAGGACAAGTGCAAGGCAAGTGCTGCTCAACGTGATTAAGGAAGGAAGAACTGCAAAACAAGATCAAATCACTCTTCTCCCTGGTGTCTCATAGCAACAGAAACTGAGATTTACTCTTCCATTTTCAAGCAGAGCAGCAAGAGATACCTGCACCTGGGACAGCCAGATCAGTCCCATTTCTGAAGCCCTTAATGGGTTTGAAGCTCCACGGCTCAGATAATCCTCTTGAACCACTTGTTTTCTCCTCCTTTAAATGGCCAACAGACTTGTGCTATTTAGATTTATTCACTAGCATAGTCCTATTTTTTTTTTTTAAATCTTGGTGTGCTTGCACTCATAAGCTCACTTAACTCAAGAAAACACCTCGATCTCTTGGTGTTACCAGCAGGTCAGAAGTAAAAGCTTTAAACAGAAATTTAAATGTAGTGGCTAATTTCTAATGTTCTGGGTCCTTTTGCTTGCATGAGAAATAGCCAAGTTGTAGGGTGGCATTAAGAAACGAGCATGAAACAAAAGTGTGTTTTGCTCCATTAGTCACAGGCTGAGCACCAGCCAGCTGTCTGTGCTAAAAATATGCCACAGTTAAAGATTTCATAAATTAAATGCACTGCAGCAGACAGCTCCTCTCAGGTGGGAACACGCCTCCTTCCCATTCCGGTAACTGCATAATGAGCCTCAAAAGAAAGGGGGTTTTAACCCAGCAGATTGCCAAGATTTAACCTGTTAATTTTAAAGAATGATTTTAAATATTTTTATGCAATTCATATAATTTTAAAATATTCATATGTGTGCGCTGCTTTTGCTTAGGTAACACAACACAGACATTAAAAGTATCAATCAGTAATACCAGTGTACATTATCTTAACAGATTCCCACTGGAATCACTGATGCAATTGTTTCAGCAGAGTTCCAAATTAAGTTCCTCCTTCTCAGCTGCAAATGTGATGAATCCTTCTATATTTAAAAAGAAATGAAAGTACAGAGCAAAACTTCAAAATATTTTCTGTGGGGGACTTCAAACTACTCATTCAGTTCACCTTCCTGTGATCACACACTATGCTAAACCCAAAATTGCAACAACTGGGAACTACGACTTCTTCTGCTTCTTTTATTATGTCTTTAAATGGGCAGATGAAATGCAAACAGAAAGCGCTCACACCAGTGGGGAAATTTCCAAGCGCTGCAGAGGGACCATTTTTGTTCTGTAACTTTCCCCCAGGAAATAAACTGGGGAAAGACCCAGCCGTGGGCATTATATTAATACAAATTATGCAGTAGTCGTGCAGCTGGGTAAGGAATTACACAGTAAGGTAAGGGAAAAGGAAACAGGAACGGAATCCTTACATATCGAGATGGCTCCTCCTTGTTTTGGTCGTTCATGTCCGTGGGAATGATCCGTGTGGCCATGGGTCCCTTGGCAAAGGGTTTTGGTAACTGGCCCCTGAACTCCGACAGGATGAACTGGAGCTGCCAACTGCAGGGAACAGGGAAAACACAGGAGCCAGTGACACTTGGTGTGGGGAAAACCAAAGGCATAACCAAGGACATCTCTTGGTGTCAGCTGAGATGCAAGGCCCTGAAGGTTATTCCCGTAACACTTGTGAGAAGTGCCCCTCACCAAACCGTGCCCTTTACATGAAAGCACTTACTTCTCTGGCAGGAGGAAGCTGCTTGGGAATCTGTGCCACTCCTTGCCCACACACACATTGACGGGCCTCCCCTCTGGCACCGTGTGAATACTGGGGTCAGTGGCAATCCTGTGGAACTCTGGGTACAGGTCCAGGGGCCCGTGGTAGCCTGTGGAAGGCAGAGAATCAGAAATAAGGCTGAAGTAAGAGGGGCATTTACATGGCTGCTTTGGGAAATCCTCAGAAAGATTGTTCATGTATAACTGGTAACCTTTTGAATAAATGAACTGGTCTATGCTAAAAAGTGGCTGGATTCTTTTTAGCATAGATTCTTTATTCACATTTCCCTGGCAATGGCCACCGAAACCCAAGATCACCCTGCTGAGGTGGGCAGGCTCACTGCATGGCTCTGATTCCAGAAGGTTCCTAAGGACCATGCCCAATCCACCTCCGTTACGGACACATGCACCTAATTCCAAGTTTTACATGGGAAAACGCTGCTTCAAGGGGGATTATATATTTGAAAGCTGAAGTATCTGCCTTAATACCAGTCTGGGTACATTTTTATACCAGTAGAGTTGTACTGGCTGAAGGTGAAGGATAGATTTTTGAGGGATGTAATTTTAGTGGTTTATTCATAGATATGTGAATATATACATACATTCTATGGATGAATGTGCACATACAGACACAGACACATGTATAATCACTAGCGGTGATTAAATTAATTAAAGCTTATTCCTCTCCCTGCAGCAATGACATCCAAACTTTTGAGACTCCTTATTTTTACCTGCTGCCGTAATCGAAGCAGCACAGCCTCTGCCAAGCCAAACACGCAGGAAAGCACAGAGCAGCTGTAAAATACCAACCTCTTGTAAAATACCAACCTCTGAATAAGGCAACAGAGCGTGACAGGGACAGAAGGCCGAAGAGGAAGACGGTGCCCAGGGCCAGCCAGTTGGAGGACACTGTGTAGTGCTCCAGGCGGTACCGCTGGAATATGAAGTGGTAACATTTCTGAGGAAAGAGTAAAAAAAAAGAGGCAATATAAAATTACTCAAAATCTGTTCAGCAAGATCCCGTCTTTCATGAGGACCTTGCAGCAGTGGCTGCATCTCCCACCAGATGTTTGCTCTTTGGTTTTTGTTTTTTTTTTTTATTCAGACCCACAAAAAGGGCACAGAAATTCACATTTTTCAGTCACATTATTTAAGTGGTAATCCAGGGTATTTAAAGAAGTTTTCAGCTCTTTTCCCCAGGCAGGCTTCAAGTCAAAGCTGTAAAGTCCCCTCCACCTGTGCTCCAGCTTGGTTGTTCCCAGGAGAAGCAGGAGCACTTTCTAGGCACTGCAGCACTTCCCTACACAGACAGACCTCATTTTCCAGGCTGCACTGACTTGCTCTCCAACACGAGTTCCATGACCCAGATTTCCTGGGTGACCTGTAGTTGTTTACCCTGCCTGCACGAACTCCAGCTTTGGAGTGGACAAAAGAACACACAACCCACTCTGAAACTGATAAAGGAAAAGCCTTTAGGTTGTTTTTTTTTTAATTTAAAAGCCTTTCTGGGAACACTCAGGAGGAAATACATCCAGTCCTTGGCCTGGGCCCTCCCTCCTGCCCTGCCTTTCTGCAGCAGTGGTTATTCACTTCCTATCCTCAGCTGGTTTCTGTTTCTCTTGTCCTGTTTGCATTTTCCTCCTGAGAGTCAGATCCACGTGGTTTGGAGGAGGAGGGTGAGAAGCTTGGACTGCTGGTGGGCAATCAGTTCTCAATTCCCAGCTGGATACTCTGCACTGGGCGAAATGTCATCCAGCAGTGCTAAAAAATGCAGGGCAGAAATGTACACTAGATTTTTGTAAAGCCATACCTGGCAAAGGTCCTAAACCGCCGCCCTGTGATGTTGTGACAGCCAGAGCCACATAACTGCTGACATCAGAGCTCGATCCTGGACGGATGCAAGGACTGAAACTCACCTGGGGGACTCCAGGTGGGTGCTGATACATCAGCAGTGATGGGAGATCAGGAGTCAGGAGGGAAGAACGGGAGGTCTGAGGGGTGCAGGCAGTGCTGGTGGGGAGCCCAGACAGCAGCTGCCACTGGTGCTCAGCAGGACACAGGAGGAACAGCAGGATGAGGCCAAACAGCAAGGACAGGCTCCAGCAGGGACTAATGGCTGCATTCCTGGGCCTTTTGAGCAGGGGAAGACGAATAATTTTGACTCTGGGAAGGTTTATATCAGTCTCTATTAGTGCTTTGCTCTGTGAAGTGCTTCAAGTGATATTTACTAAACATCCAGCTCTTGGCTCCTCCAAATATCCAACGCAGTTTCCCCGCATCTAAACAAGATCACTTTTCCTTTTTCAAGCCAGGGAAGGATTCAGCAGAATCCTACACACCCACAGTCCTGCCCCTGAGCACCAGACCAGGGAAGTCCAATGCTATCACCAAGTCAGTAACCCTCATGGCATCTCCTGGATGTTGTGCTGGAGTTGGCACTACGACATCACAGCTGCTCCCCGCCAGAAATTCCCACTTGGGATGGGAGAACAACCCAAAATCACCAGGAAATAATCAGTGGCAAGGGAATATTCTCAGCTATTTATCACTCCACACAATCCTGGATAAGCTCCTGATGTGATCACCTTATAAAGCCATGAAATTTGATCTGGTTTTGCTGGGCTGTTCAGCAGTCTGCACTCAAGTCCAGGATTATCAGCTGAGCTCATTCTGTATGACACTCAGGAGGGAAATCCCAAGTATTTTTGCTTTTACATCACATCTTACAGAGGGATAATAGTTTTCCACACACTCTCAATCAACCTGCACAGGAAGATTATGGTTTAATGTGTAAAATCAGCAACACACACACACACTTCAGTACCAGAAGGGCTGAGCATTTTGCTTCCACAGTCTCAACACCTGTCCATGAAATGAGGTTCAAATCTTAAACTGTACCAGCTACAGATTAAAGATGATGATCCAAAGCCATGCACAGGACAGTCCTGAACTGTGTCACAGGCACAGATATTCTGCAGGTGTTCCCAAACTTTGGGAAGCAATGTTAAAAGAAATCAGCTGGAAATTAAGTTTCCTAAAGGTGTGAGCTTAATCTAAAAGCATGTTCCAGTACAACTTACCTGGAGAGCAGAGAGAGCCACAGCACCAGAGAGGCAGATGAGGGGATAGATGGGAAAGAGAAACCTCTCCTCTTTGTGGGGCTGGCTGAAGAAAATCATGATCCAGATGTACATGGGAGCCAGTGTCAGCCAGTACGGACGGCCCAGGTTCTGAACTGGAAGAAACAGAAACTCAGCAAAGCAGCAAAATGCAAGAATGAGGGGTTTAACTTGTCCCCTCCCTTGCACCGTCACATCTCACCCTCAAAGCCCATTCTCCAGGCCCAAAGCCTTGCCTTCAGACAGGAACACGGCCTGTTCTGAGCACCCGTGCTGCTGACATCCAGGTAACGCGTCCCAACAGTCAGCACTGAATTTTTGATCAGAGAATTTTTACAGACTCCTACAACACTAACAATTCCAACAGATCGAGGAGCACAGAAACCAAGGGACTGCACTCCTGAATCCGAGCAAGAGACAAAACCCATCAAGGACTGACACATCTAAACAGGCAGTCAGAAGGAGATCTCCTGCTGGGTACTGTACATACAAAGATCAGAAAGGATCTCCCCTGGATCTCCCTCTCCCCTTACAAAGGGTTGTTTGTGGACTGAAGTTTCCACAGCCTTCATTGCCTCATTACAAAAATAACAGCATGAGAGGTCTCCCAGGCGCCTTCTGCTTAACAGAGGAAATAACTGATTCAAAAATAACAACAATTACCCTGAATTTCAGTCACACTGAGGAGGGTTCTACACTGCCTGACAATTTGCAGTCCCTTCTCTGCCCCCTTACTACTCCCAACAGCAGAGTTAAGCAATTAAAGCCAAGGCATTTCACAGACAAGAAGAACAAAGCACTTGGCAGAATCGCTCCCCCTGTTAAGTACAAGAACACCAAGTGAACAGCAGGAAATCTTGCATTTACAGGATCTCCTGCTGAGCTTTCACTGGTTCCTGACAGTATGTCACTCATAGCTAAGGAACAGATACAAGCAAATACCCGTTGACACACGTTTTCATGAGGGATTATGATATTTCTGCTTCTTGTATTCAGTAAAAAAATCAGAGAGAGAGCAAAGCACTGACTGGACTGATGAATCTGGAGGCTGCTGCTGACACTTGATGAATCTTCCTCAGGAGAACAGCAGAGAAGAATTCACACTTCCTCTCCGGAGTCCCTTACCAAATGTCATGTGTTTTAAACTGATGTCATTTTATTTAAGAAAAAGCCCAACGTGAAGCAGGGAACATTCTGGTTCCTCCTTTTCCTCCTCTCAGTATATCCACACCCTTGGGGACACTTCCCAAAGCATGGGCAGCCAGGCTGTCCTGCCAGCGCTCAGTCCTGTGAGCTCAACAGTGTCTTGCACAGAAGAGTCCAGTTCAACCCCGAAAACTTTCCCCAATAACTCTAAAGGTTCCCTTTTCCAGCTGCAAACCAGATGGAAACAACAGGTACACAGTTTCTTTCCCCCTTAAGACCATTGAAATGTCAGACTGAGGGTTAGGTACCACACCCCTTGTTAAACTTGCTCTGGGTATGGGTAAACTCAGCCTTGATAACACATTGTTCTTCTGGAGGTGGAGGCAAGGAACAGTCCTGGGCTGAGTAATGAGCTCCAGGAACTCTCCTATTACTCCAAAGACTTTTGCTGAGCCCAATTTCACTTCCAATAAAGCAAAGCTGCTCTTTGGCAGGCTAAAGCTCTCCCTGCAGTAAGCAGGCTGAGCTCTGGGCTGTCTGTGCCCAGCTCTCACAGCTGCCCTGCACTCACCATGGAACTTCTGCAGCAGACACTCCATGAGACAAGTCAGGGGCAGCACCAGCAGTGCCAGAATAAAAGCCACGTTGAAATTCAGAAAGCCATTGATGAAGTAGAAGGACCAGGGTTCGGTACCTAAAGGGTGAGAGAAAGGAAACAAGAGGTTTGGAATACGAGCATGGAATGACATCTGGATGGAACAGCAGCTTTGCCTGACTCGCAGAGTTAGTCAGCAGCCATACAGGGGCACCAGAGCACCTCACAACCACACCTGCCTGAGAAACTCCATTTTCTTCCTTTTCAGAAATTATTTCCCTCCTCAATTTTTCACTGGGTCATAGTCAATACCAACATAACATCAATACTGCTTCTGAGTCACAGCCTGCTCCAAGAGCCAGGCTTGCCCAGCAGAGTTCTGACACACAGTTCACCCTTGCATTCAGAAAGACCACACAAGCAAGGTAAGAGGTGGAAACTTGTAAACCCAGGAAACTTGACTCCAAATTCATTCTTTTCTAATTGCAGAGAAGTAAGAGAGGAGTAGCACAAAACCACACAATGCCATATAATTCTGGAGTGATGATGTACACTCAGTGTTGGCAGAAAACGCTGTCAAAAGGATTAAGAAGAAAGAGTTTGCATTCCCACTTCAGCCCAACAAAGACTCTGCCATTGAAGCTCACACAGATGCTAGTTTTGGTACCTCCTTAGAGTCAGAACTATTTAAGATATGCTTCAAACAGAAGCAAGGCAGCTCTGCCTCCTACCATGACACACTTTGGTACTGGCTGCAAGCTTCCAAGGATGTAAATTCAAAGACATTCCAATCCAACTGTCATTTATTTGGATGCTTGAAACCCTTAACAATGAGGAATGCCAGTTCCTCTCCACACATTTCCCACTCCCTGGGTGTGATTAGCTCAATCAGTCAGTAAATGACACGCGGGGGCTTTAATCACTGCACTGTTGTGACATGTGTCACATGCCACAGCAATTTCCTGCAATCAGAGCCACTTAAAGAAGGGTCCGTGTTGAAATTAATCAGACAACTGCAAAGCAGTGAGGAAAACCCGGGCCCTCTGCAGCACCCACAGCCAAAGACGGGGAGAAGCTGCACCGGTAATGGCACAGAGGAAAACCTGAGCCCTCTGCAGATCCCACAGCTAAACACGGGGAGAAGCTGCACCGGGAATGGCACAAACGTGTCACTGGAGTCACTGAGGCCAAGCAAACCTGCCATTATTAGCACTGAAAGCAAAGACTAGTTATAGGTAAATCCCAAATCTTTAAAGGATAGCAGCAGGGACCATCCAGTCACCCTTCTACCTGCCCTACGGAAAGCAAAGGAAATTGGCTCTTTCTAGTCTGGTCTCTGATTTGACACTCCTGGGGATCAGGAGTGAAGGACACTTCATGAATAATCCATAATCCAAACAAAGCCCTGAGGGACGCTGCTAATAAAGAGATCAGCTGGTGTGAAGCACAGCTTTAAGGAGAAAAGGCTACTTTCTCACATATTTTTTTTGCGGTGTGACTGAATTGCCCTTAAACACTAAGCACTGGAGCCTCCCCTCCTTCTCCAGTGAGGGATTTTTCTTCTCTGAGAGAGGAGAAAAAAATAATTAAAAAGAAAAAGAGACAGGAGAACAGTGCACAGCAGGCAAAAAGCAATAGGCTGGGTCATGGTGACTCACCCATTCAGAGCCATTCAGGCTCAATGCCTCCCAGGGCCAAATGCTTTTATTCCTGTCATCCACACGACTCAAGGTGAACTGAGAGAGAACTGCAGCGTGAAAAAAAGAAAAACCCCAGTGCACACAAGGAGTCCTGACCCAGAACATCATCCTTCAAGCATGGAGGGACACTGAGGAACCCTCCATGCACAGAACTGATGGGAATGTGCTTCCACAGCATCGCCTCCAGAGAAGGACAGGGGATGGAAGTTCCTGCAAGTGTCCCACAGGCTGGAGCTGCAGGAGAGGCACTGATGAAGGCAGTGGGAAGAACACCGTGGCCCAGCCAGTTCCTGGCACAATGGTTCCGTGGGGATAACCAGCTGGAAGCACTCTCGGGCACTGAGCCAGCAAATGCTTTGTCCTTTGAGATCTGACAGGCTCCGGGAGCAATCCTGGAGATCCAACTCCCACCCAAGGTAATGGAACTGCACAAACCACCACGCCGCACCCTGACCACAGCAACAGGGAGGCCAAAGCAGAGCACTTGTAAAATAGGTTTAAGCTCAGCCGCCCCACCCTGCGCTGGTCCCAGCCTGGGTGCAGGCAGGAGTTGCAGCTCAGCTCTTAAGCAGTAACTAAGCTGCAATAATTTGCTCATGAGTCACAGCTCTCATTCTAAGCAAGCCTGATTCCGTGCTAGTATAACAAACACCCTGCTTGCTGCATTTCATTTACTCTCACTCTGATGAAGAACCAGGACCCAGCAGAGCAAGGTGTCACATCCACAGCCCGAGCTGAACAGAGCCCCCCAAAGTGCCATCACACTGCAAGTCACAGCCAAGGCTCCGGGCACAGAAAGTGGGGCAAGACTCTGGTCACTGATTTCTTAGAACATTTGCAGGCAAAAACATCACAAAGTCTTGGAATCAAGCTCAGGGATACATGCTTAGAAGCTGCTTTCCCTTGGCTGTAGAAACCTAATTACCCCAGGGAAATACTAATTGCACAGGCAGTATTTTTGTAAAAGGAGCGTATTGCTAAAGACAACAGAAAAATAAGAAATTGAACCTTGTCTCCAAAACACTGTGGTGCTTACACTGAAGATGATGTGGGCTGGTGACTCTGCTCCATCATATGAAAGTTGGGAAATGCCAGCTCCAAAGCCAGGAGGGATTGGCCAGCCCCTCATCCCCCCTGGCAGTGTTATTTTCCCCCAGTGTTTTGAGGCTCTCTAAACACACAGCGTTGTCCTGGCCACACTGCATTAAAGAGCAATTTCAAGCAGGCTCTTTTACTAGCCTGAGGATATTATATGAATGTCACTATGAATAAAACACTTCAGAACAGATTGGTCCCTGGAGGCTTCTAGAAACAACTCATGCACCAATGTGGAAAAGGTCAGGCACAGGCCCATGCCAAAACCTATCAGAGACAGGGCCTGGAGTTTACTTACAGACAACTCACAGCAACAGCCTTCAGAGCCTTCCTGCAGAGAGGAGGAACCGTGGCAAAGCAGCTGCTGCCCTGCTGTGCCACAGCACAAGTGACAAATCACCACTCAGCACCATCCAAAACAGCCCGGCAAATGAACCAACAAATGTGGCTGCAGGGCACGGCCAGAGAGAGCCTTGGTGCTGCTGACCACTGCTGAATCCCTCCTGGAATAGCTCAGCTGGGATCAAAGAGAGGGCAGGGATGATGCAGGGACCCTGCACCCCCAGGTCTCTGAAGCCCTGCAAGAAATGTAATACTTTCCTACTCTTCATGGACAACTTAGTGCAGTGGCAGCTCCCAAACGAACAGCACTCCCAGCACTGCCACGGAGGCTCAGGGCTGGGATTTGGGTCCCAGAGTTATCAGGGAACCCCCTGCAGGCAGATGATTTGCCTTACGGTACCCTCAGATGCCACTTGCCAGCAAAGACCAGGCCACACACTGCCAAAAAGCAAAGGAATTCCCAAGGCACAGCACGGGCTTGGGACTGCAGAGACACAATGTGAACCGAAAAAAAACCTATGGATTCTGCACTGTCACCCACTTTTCCAAGGTTTCTGCACCCTGGCTGTGAGGACCAACAGCCAGGAATTCCCTTAAAGCTCACAAGCACACACAGGTATCCCTTGTGCCCACTGCACTCACTCAGCAGCCAGACACTGACAGCTCTCTGCTGTGACACTGAGACACCTCACGGTGGTTTGCAGAACTGGGAAGTGAACAGAAGCAGCACCAGCTCACGGTGTGGAGAAACCCGGCAGTGGCCTGTGGATTCCCAGCTCGAGAGAGACATCCCGCGTCCAGAAGTTGGAGCTGCAGCCTTTGGAGCTTGCAGGCAGCTTTTGCTCCAGAGTACATCAGTAAAAAGGGTTGGCAATCAAGAGCTGGGGGATCATAGTAGCAAGAAGAACTCCCAACTCCCTTCTTGGCTTGTTGTCTTAAACTCACCATAGAGATCAGGCCCGTGAGGGGTGAAGACATTGTATAAAACAATGTTGAGAGGTGCAACCACCAGCTTCCCATAGTAATAGCTGTCCACCACTACCAAGGGCACCTGGAAGAAAGCAGCTGTTAAAGTCCCAGGAGCTTTTGGCTGGGCTGCACTAAAGCTCCGTGTGATTTTCCTGAAGGAATTCATCCCCCCTGTCACAAGCCCAATCCCTCTGTTCCCTCTTTGCATTGCTACAGGCACTTACCAAAAAAAGGATCAACGACACCACACACCAGTTCAGGAAACTTTTCCACCTCTGCTTCAGTATCAACAAGTCAAAGGCAATAGGAAGCCTGAAAGAGAGACAAGCTGTCAGCTGGAGACCCTGGCTTTCCCCACTGCAGGTTCTCCTGCCCCTCCAAAGCAAGCTGAGAGAGAACCATCACTTCACTGGCCTCTGCTTCTACTCCATATCCAGCCATCCAACTCAGGTTTTACTCTCCTAGTGTATTAATATCAGGAAATCTTCCCATCCTAAGTTCTCCAAAAGCAAAGAACTCAGCCTATGGAAGCCTATAGCATGGACTAGGCTGGCAGCTCAGGCCCCAAGAGTGTTTTCCTCCAGCTCTCCACCTCCGTATTCTCCCCAAACAGGCAAAAAACAGCTGACAAAGTGCAAATACTCCCCAGCTTCCCTTTTCTTACCCCAGAGCTGCACTGAAGGGCCAGCCCAGGAGGGCTCCAGCAGCCACCCCCAGCACGGCCACAGAGGTCTTGTCCATGTACCAGCCAGTCATGGCAACCACCGTGGTGTACATGCAGAAACTGCTGGGCAGGAAAGCTGCAGCACAAGGGAGGAAAGGGGTCAGCTCAGCCTTCTCACACTTCATACCTGCAGCAAGTGTTTTACAGAAGTCTCACAGTGGCTGGGAAACCGGGTGCAGCCAGGCAGAGGGGACAGGACACAAAGGCAAGTGGCAGTGCCAAAATATGAGCCTCCTTCCTTAGGTTAAAATACGTCCAAGGAAGGTGGGCCAAGACCCTATTTAGAAGGCACAGCCAGGAGAGACAGGAGGCAGCAACAGAAACAAGCAGGAAACAAAGAGGAAATGGAAAGATATAAAAGAGCAACACAGAAAACATAATCTGAACCAACAGATCTATCACACCTGCCATGAGAAACACCTCCAGCAGAACACAACCATAACAAACATATACTAGAGCTACATAACACAATGTTAGAGATGTGTTAGAGCTGTGGATTCTCTTCTCTCCGGCCCTGTCTCTGGTTTCCAGGGACAAGGTCACTGTCAGTGTCACTGCTAGAAGCAAACCTACCTGCAGAAGCACAGAACATCCCCGTGCTGAGCACCAGGAAGGCCAACATCAGCCTGCTCACATGCAGCCCAAACTTCTTGCATACAGCCCTGAGGAAGCAAGAGGGAAACAGACACCAAAAAGATCCTTAAAACCAGATTATTCCCAACAGAAAAAATGCAAGGTAAGAGTCTGAAAACCACAAACGAAGAGGCAGTGGGTAAAAATAAAAACCCAGCTTAGACAAGATAATTGCATGTTGAGGATTTACTGTTTTTAGTAGATGTAAACAGCACTGGCAGATGGATTACAGACAGCAACAATTAATGTGTTCCAGTAAAATTCACTATGATAAGCAAACACAGCACCAGAATCTCCTCCAGCAGAGTTCAGTCTACAACACTCCCACCCTGCTTGCTGCTGTTGGTGAGAAAACGAGTATAGTCAGCAAGATGCTGGAGTGGAGATGTGGGTGGCAGCTCTGAGAGTACAATTTTGTCATAATTGTGGAATTCTCACCAGGATTTCAATAAGTTATCATGAGAACATGCATTTTCAAGGTTCACTTTTAAATAGCCCAATCTACACGTGAGCTTCAAAGTGTATTCCCTGTGCATGGCACTCAAAACACTCACTGCAGACAGACTCTAACACTCACTTGTAGAAGTAGAGTTCACAAATGCAGCTCAGGAAGGCCAGGAAGCATCGGAGGAAATAGAAGATAAGGACCTAGGAGACATGGTTGGAGCGTGAGGAAGGCACAGGACACACACTGGGCTTGTAAAGATCAGGGGGAAACTCACAAACCCTCGTAAAGCCTTACAGGGGGGTCAGTGTTTGTCAACAAAGGCGAGTTTTGTAAACACCAACTCTCTCACCCCGACAACAAACAAAGCAGCTGTTTTCACACAGACTAAAGGCACGTTTATTCCGCACAAAAGCAGGTTCCACACATGTGATTTACCTTGTTGGTTTGCAGGACTCGAGCATGGAACCAGGCTGGTAAGGCATGGAGCCACAGGTAAGCATAGGAGCGGATGGCATAGGCTGGGGAGTACTCCCACGTCTGAAACCCCTTCCCGTAAATGAGGTAGTGTGTCTGCAGTGGAGATTAAATAAATAAATCAACACGCATCACACAGAGCAGACAGCTTCCCGTTCCCCACCTCCGAATCCCTGAGTCCAAAAATTCCTCTTCGAGAGACTGGCACAGGGTTCTGAACAAACCTGCATCTGCACAGGCCAAGCACACACTGCCAAATCCCAAGGGCACACAGCCACTCACCGGTTCCCAGTAGTTGAAGGTCTCATCACAGTCAGAGATGTTGCTCAGGAGGGCTGCACAGAACCTGGCCGAGATGAGACACTTGAAAGCTGTTGATCCTTCGGGGGCCCAAACTTGCCCTGCTTTGCTCCCGGATGATCTAATCCAAAGGGGGGGGGAAAAAAAGAAAAAATACGACTATGCACCAGGAAGGCTCAGCAACGACGAGACCGAGAGACACTGAAAGGG
>VZRE01010279.1:64140-85281 GCA_013396775.1 Cephalopterus ornatus | reverse complement strand
GGTGTCTGTCCCTTACACACGGTGTCTGTCACCCACATACAGTCCGTGTCCCCCACACACGGTGTCTGTCATCCACGCACAGTCCGTGTCCCTCACACACGGTGTCTGTCACCCACACACACTCCGTGTCCCTCACACACGGTGTCTAACCCTTACACACACTCCGTGTCCCTCACACACGGTGTCTGTCCCTTACACACAGTGTCTGTCCCTTACACGGTGTCTGTCCCTTACACACGGTGTCTATCCCTTACACACACTCCGTGTCCCTCACACACAGTCCATGTCCCTCACACATGGTGTCTATCCCTTACACATGGTGTCTATCCCTTACACACACTCTGTGTCCCTCACACACAGTCCATGTCCCTCACACACGGTGTCTATCCCTTACACACCCTCCGTGTCCCTCACCCACGGTCCGTACCCCACACATATGGTCACTGTTATTCACACATGGTGTCTGTCCCTTACACGCGGTCCGTGTCCCTCACACACAGTCCGCGTCCCTCACACACGGTCCATGGCCCAGGGGGGCACAGAATGTGCCCTGCAGTCTTCTAATTTGTTAAAACAAACAGCTGCTCATGTCCACCATCCTGTCGATGCCTTTTCCCAGTGTAATCCTACAGATTCCGGTAACTCGAGCCAGTGCTGGAGTTCTCTATCAGCTGCGGTCACATCTGCTGCAGCAAATAATGCACTACTGGTGGTACGGCTATTTTAGGGCTAGTTAGGACCCTTTGGAATATAGTGATGGAAATAATTTGTGATTAGTCACGCAGAGAAGCTGTGGCTGCCCCATCCCTGGAAGTGTCCAAGGCTGGGTTGGATGGGGCTTGGAGCAACCTGGGTAAGTGGAAGGTGTCCCTGCCCATGGCAGGGGGTGGAAGGAGATGTGCTTTAAGGTCCCTTCCAACCCAAACCATTCTGGGATTCCATGATTACCGTCTACATTAGCTCCTCAGGAAACAGTCCATGGCTGGGATCCTGCTCCCAGGACCTCTGCTGAGATGGGCTGTGTGAGGCAACCCACAGGGACTGAGCATCTGCACAGGGTTTTCAGTGCTCAGAGCACACACAGTGCCTGGGAAATATTAAGATCCTCCCTGTTTCAGTGTGCTTGAGATAAATCACCACCAGCATAAGATGCTGGGCAAGCATAAACAAGAATAGGAAAAGTGAATTGGCATCAGGAAGGAGATCGAATCCACTCTCACAGGACCCTAGAAAAGAAAGGCTCCACTTTATAAAATGAGGTTTCATTACATACACAGAGAACAGGGAGGTGCTTGGTCCTCCTTAACAGGAATGTCCACGTTTATATTGCGCGCAGGTACTCAAAGTCCACCCCGCCTTTGTAAGAGGCACTGCAGTAACACTGCAATAACACCTGACACTGTGTCAGGTGACATTTGCCAGAGCAGAAACCTGCACAGATGCTGCTCAAGTACCTGAACACAAGGTCGAATGTTCTACCTCAGAGTCACACCCAGCTGTCGCTGGATTTCCTGCCGCAGGCGCAGCTGCATCTCTGCGGCCCCGCGGCAGCTCAGGGCCCTGTCACAGGACTGGAAGGTCAGCCGGTAGCAGAGGCTCCTCTGCCCCGTTCCTGCCTGCTGGAAACTGTCCCTTAACTGGATGGAAACCACCATTTCACCTGACACCCCCCTGGCAAGGGTGTGAAAAGCAACTTCATCAAACTGCTCCCCCTCGGGAACCCAAAAGCTGACGTCGTGCACGTAGGAAGGGGGATAGAGGGAAAAACTCTTGAAAAGCCTCAGCTCTCCTCTAGGAAACTGCCTCAGGAACCGCGTGTCTGGTGTCCAGAGCATTCTCCAGTCGGATATTCCACAGAGCAACATGGCCAGGAGGTCAAGGTTCAGTGAGGCGAAGACAAACACCAGCTCACTGCCTACTAGTTCATGAGATGTCCTTATAACCCCCACGCAGGAGCCCTTCTCACAGGAGCCTGGAGGATCTGTCTCCATGCAGATGAAGTACTGAATTTTACCAAGCTGAGACTCAAAAGCAGCAAAGTCATTTAGCTCAGTTGTTTCGGAGCTTGTTGATTCCTGGAGGTTGATATTTGGTTTAATGCCAGTCTGGTGGAGAGAGTGTAAGGTGGTTGTAATGTTATTCACCAGCATCTGGACACAGCTGCTCTCTGTACCCCTGTTCACTGCAAACACAGTAAGCACCTCGTGGAAAACAGGCATGGTGTGAGGAGTGATACGACACTTCCTGAAAACTGGCCCAGAAAGAAGATAGAGTGTCCCTGGGAGAAAGGCTCCTTCTCGCATTATTGCCTGAGCATGAGGCAGAAGGGAAGGTCTAAGATAAAACTGCTCTGGACTGTGACATCCGTCTGGCACATTCTTCTCTGTGCCCTGGCAAAAATCAACACGGGAAAATAAAACTGCCTGTGCCGGTCCAGGAGACATTTCCTCAGCGCTTGGAGTCTCCTCTGGGCTCAGAGCGATCCAAAAGATATTGGAGGGACAAACCCCATCGAGGCGGCCTTGGTGGAGCAGGGAAAGGCAGGAGTCAGTGTCCTGTAATGGAAAGGCTTGGCTGAGCCCTGCAGTGAGCTCCTCCTTTACTGTCTGGACTGGGTGGTTTGAATTCGGTTCTAGGAAGCCCCTGGGAAAAATAAAAGTGCAAATTACAGACACCGCTAAACAGATTTCCCTGGAATGCCTTCCTGTAGTCATAATTTGAGTGCAGCAATTCACCCAAAACGTTCTTCAGCCAGTTTTTAGTAACTACCTGAACAAGCCAAGCCTTTCACCGAATGTGTTGGATGTTTTCAGGACAGTGGTGTTTGTCTCCAGGTTGCAATCAAGAATTAATTGAATTTACTAATAAAAAAGGAATGGGACTTACCAATCTTTTATCTGACACCTGGTCACTCCCACTGAGAGCAGGAGAGTGTGTTATGGCCAAAAAGAAACTAATGATAAACTCACCTATTAATTTTATCCACAAGGACTTGTGGCACTTGAAAAGAAACTTTTTGGCTTTCCAGTTGTATCTTGCAGCTCCCGGGCGTGAAACACCGGAGCGGTGTGCTCCGTGTGAAAATGTGGTTCAGAGCACCGTCGACACAGAAGGATTTATCTTGGCTCCTGACAACACACAAAACCAGAGCAAAGTCATTGATAATTTCTGATATTTAATGTGCCACAAGAAAGTCTTACACAGGTAACTCCACGTGACACTAACACACGTCTTAGTGAATCCCAGGCCTTGTTACAACCCTGTTGGGATTGCCTGCTAAGCAGATACACACACCACAGTCCTGACGATTTTGACCTTTAAAATCCTAAGACAGTCTTATTTTTAGAGGGTACTTTGTCAAGAAGCTTGCATTTGAATCTTGGCTATTCTGCTTAGAGATGGAAAAGAACTGTAGCTATTTTAAGGAAACTTAAATGGAGTTCCTCTCCAGTAAACAAGGTACTAAAAGAACACATTAATGCTGGGCTTTATAAGAGCACAAATATCAGATTTTCGGTCTTGCCATGTGATGTTTACCTGTATCCTGTACATTTATATCCATGGATTGTCTCTGCATTGAAGGGATGAACACTACTCAAGATAAATCCAGCTCCAGCTGCCACAGCCACTATTTGCCAGCTGTTGTGCCATTCCCTCCTCGGCTGGTCTGCGGGTGTCCCACCCTGGCCATTGCAAAGAGCCACATGGACCTCTCCCTCCTCTGCCAGCACTTCTGCGGAGCTGGAAGGAAAGCCACCAACGAGAGGAACCCTGTCAGCACACCCACAAATTTCACAGTGCCAGAAAAGCACCCGGAGCACAGCTGCAAACCTGGAGCACAGCTGGCAACCAAGCACAGATCTATTTCTGGGCTACTCACCTCCGGAAAAAGTGGGCAAGAAGCTCCCTGTTCTTCACCACCCCAGCCTTCCTCCCACAGTGGGGGAAGTTGAAGTAAATACAATCAAATTGTCTTTCTTCTGGTGAAAAGTAGTCCTTCAGCTTGGTGCAGTCCACAGAAAACACAACTTCAGCTCCTGCAACAGCAAAGGTAAAAAAAAACAAGGGTGTGATGTTTATCATTAGGGAAAATTGTAGAGAAAGGTAGGAATGCAAGTCCTCTAATCGGTTTTAAAGTACATGAGAGCTGCCAGGAAGCCTGGGCTCCATTTCACCTCTTGTGGAAACTTCTGAAAATACTTGAAAATAGTAGTTTCAGTGCAATTTCAGCACTCTTTAAGTCTGATCAGATTTTAGGGTGTTCGATTTAGCCAAATGGACCATTCCAATCCCTCATCCAAGACGCCTGGAGTGGCGGGGTGATCCCAAGGGGCTGGAGACAGGGCACGGCAGCGCGATGGCTCTGGATGGAGCCCTGATGAGAGGACGGTGACAGCAAAGGGCTCGGCGACACCGCTTCCTCCCCACCCCGACCACCTGCACCGCTGTGCCCGGGGGTCCCACCACCCACCCCATCGCATCCCATCCCATCGCATCCCACCCGCGCACCCACCGCTCTCCCGCAGCCTCCGGATGCTCCGCGCGGCTCCCCCGCGCCGGGACGCGTCCTCCTCGCTCTCGTAGCAAGTGGCCACCACGTGTGTGCCCTCGGCCCCGCAGAGAGAAGCGGCGAAGGAGAAATTGCCTTCCCCGAGCAGCAGGACGCGGCGGAGCCCCATGCCCGGGCACGGGCACCGGCAGCGGCAGCGGCTCAGAGTCCCCGGCGCTCGGAGCCCCCGGTTCCCGGAGCCAAAGTCGCTCGCTCATGACGTGGAGCCGGTCAGCGGCCACTGCTGGTGGCGTCGGGGCATCCCCGGTGCCTTATGAGCAGCCGGTTCCCCGCGCCGGGGAATCCAGGGAGCTGCCGGTGCTCCCCGGGATGGATGGATGGATGGATGAGCCGCCGCATCCCCCCTCCCTCCTCCCCGGCGCCGCGAGTGATTTGCTCTTGGAGGGGGTTGTGCTTTGGGAGAGCTTTCCGAGCCGGTGCGCAACAGGAAATGGGTGTTAAATAAATAAATAAGTAAATAAATAAATAAATAAAGCTGTTAAAAAAAACCTAGGGAATCGTAGAATCACAGAATCCTAGGATGGTCTGCGTTGGAAGGGATCTTAAAGCTCATCTCGTTCCATGGGCAGGGACACCTTCTGCTAATCCCAGATGGCTCCAACCTGTCCTTGGACACTTCCAAGGATGGGGCAGTCACAGCTTCTCTGAGCAACCTGTGCCAGGGCCTCACCACCCTCACAGGGAAGAATTTCTCCCCAATATCCCATCTAACCCTGCCCTGTGTGTGACAGGATTTGGGGGAGGCATTGGGTCCCTGTGGCCTTGGGTAAATCACTTTCTCTGCTTCAGAGGGTGGGTAAGTGACCCAGAGAGACCTTCAGTGCTGAGACGTGGAGCATAGCACCTCAGGAAAATAATTACCACACCACCTCCCCCCTCCAAGAAAGCAAAAAACCCCAAACTTATATTTAGCCATGCTAAATGTGAGTTTTCCTTTCCAGCATCCTCACTGCTTTGAAGCACCTTGCTCTACAGATTACAAGGGAAACATCAGAGGGGGAAGTGTTTGTGCTCAGAGCTGAAGCAGTCTCTTGGATGTGTGGTGCAGCTAAAGAGGAGCTCCTGAGTGCCATTTGTGCTTAGAGATGACAGAGATGCTTTCTGTCATTTTCTGCCTGCCGAGCTGTGCTGCTGTGCCACCACAGAACAGGTATTTCAGGTCATTCAGGCAGTAGTATCTGCATTTCAAGTATTCCTGTCTAGCTGACCTCATCATCCCCAAAGAGCTTTCACTCAAAATGCCCATTTCTTGCTCCTGAGTTTGGGCCCAACAAAACCCTGTACTATAAAAAACATTTCCCTCTGGGAAAATGCCCTGGATATGTTCTTACTATTTCCCATTTACTTCCTCAATTTTATTTTTTTTTTAAATTTGTATTCTTTTAGAATTTGAACAAGAACCTCATTGGTTTCTGGGCCCCTACCCTGGATTAGAACCTCCTTTGTGCAACCCAGCTGCTCAGTCCTGCTTCACTACAGGCCACCGCATGGCAGCATTTTTATTTTGCTTGTGTCCAACACTCAGAGAAGGAACAAGAAGGATGCAGGAAAAGCAACAGACTCGGAAACCAGGAGGCCTGTCTGCCCACAGTGCTACAGTGATTTCCTTCAAGCAAAAAGACCTGTCACACATGAAAGCCAAATATAGCATCATGTGGAAAACATTCTTCCTGCTTTTTAATTTGTGTTGTTTGTGACCTAAGTGAGAGTCTGTCGTTTGTTCTTGTGTGCAGAGGTGACTGTGAGTCACCACTCACCCTGTGCCTGGTCAGACAAGCCCAATGAACACCTTAACTGGAAGAGCTTATTGGAACCAGCTAATGGGAAACACCAGGCCTTGGAAATGAGGGGGGATTTGAGGTGTTTGACAATGACCCCGCATCACTGAGTGCTCATTTTATTTTTCTCCCCTAAAGACACAGAATGAAGGGTAACCTCTCAGTTCATCTGAGGTGTAAACTGATCCCTTCTCATAGAACTTTTGCCTTAACAGGTATAAGGAATATAAAAAATAGGTCAGGTCATGACTGAGTCTGATGATCTGTGTAACAGATCTGTGGCATTCTGTCCCTTTTGAAGATGAATTTTAGAATTCAATTCCAGTAATACAGACTTCCCTTTATGCTCACATCCCTTTGAAGAGAAGTGCTAAGCAGATGATGATGCCTGAAAAGGACTTAGTAGTGGTTTGTATCACTCAACAGTGATGGAATAAATCAGGTTATTGCTGTAGACATCAGATCCTGTTCATTGTTTGAAGGGCACTAACATCATAGTTTCAAAGGGATGTGATTTGCATCATGAGAGCAGGATGTTTTTCTCCTCTTGGGAGATATCTATGTTTAACTGCAGCTCTGCAGTTTTCATCTGCAACTGCTCTGAAATGGCTGCAGCACTTGGATGCTTCTCCACAACATGAGTCATTCTAGAGATTTAAGATACAGTTGTCTTCCAGTCAGTTGTTATCGAATACCCACACTTCAAATGGGTTTCAATTGTCAGGAAGTTGTTTGACCAGTTTAATCTCCACTGGAGAAACTTCCCTGTGGCTTGTGAAACACTCTGAAATCCTCTGGCAACGCTGAAGGAAAAGACTCGTGAATTAGATGTTTGCAAAACATTAGAGAACGTAATGTGAAGGGGGATAAGTGTTTCTGGACACCAAGACAAGCTGTCCTGGACACACCTGCCACTCAAGCTGTAAGGAAGGTCGCTACCAGGTACGTTCACCTCACACAGCTCTCTGGACCCAACACACGTCTCCGTCCTCAGTGCCCCAAAACACATAAATACAGACTGCTTATTCATGTTTTATTCGTTAGTAAACTTACTCGGCATAAATAATAAGAGCGGCCACTCAGCCTCTGGTGCCCGGTGCTGTGGCCTGGCCCCGGGGGGGCTGTGGGCAGCAGCCCTACTTCCTCTGGGCGCCTGCGATGGCCGGTTTCTCCTCGCGGGTGATGGGGATGCTGCGCTCGGGGACGTCGCTCACTTTCCTGGGCGCGCTCACGGTCAGCACCCCGTCCAGGGACAGGGACGAGGTGATGGTCAGAGGGTCCACGTCGTCTGGGATCCTGTATTTCCTGTTGAACTCCCTGGCAATGAAGCCGTGCTCGTCCTTCAAAAGGAGAAGGAACAGGCGAGGTCAGGAGTGTTCGCTCGGTGCCGCCTCAACCTCGGGCCCTGGGCAGACAAAGCTGGGATCGGGGAGCTCTCAAAGGGAAACCTCTCAGGAAGTTAAAAGAGCTTTTAAGAGGAGATGCTCTCTTTAAAAAGAGCCAGGTCTGGCTGAAGTGAGGCAATGCCCTGGCTGGGTGCAGGTGCCTGCAGGTACCAACACTGCTCGCAGGAGGAGGCCTTATGTTCCACCTCCGGGCTTCAGTGCACAGCTCTGTGCAAGGGGCAGCACCAGACCTGTCTGCAGTGCCAACCACACCAGTTCTGAGGGTCTGCAGAGCCCTAGTGATCTCTGGTTGTGTTCTTAGCCAAAAAAAAATTGCAGAAACTATGTTAGGATTACAGGATTATTATTATTATTACTATTATTATTATTTGATATTATTTTGATTTAATTTTTTATATAACTATATTATTATTATTATTATTATTATTAGGCAATTCCATCTACTTTATCATGAATATTCCCTTCCTTCTGGCAAGGAACTGGGGACAGGAGGTAGGAGGGAGATGGGGACTGGAAAATGCTGTTGTATCCACCTTTGAACATGGCTTTGGATTTCAGTCTGCCTAGTTGGCACCCAGGTCTCCGGGGCCAGCAAGAAGTGGGATTATGAGGGCAGAATACAACCTTTAAGGGTTAGAAACTCATAGCTGGGCCTAGGAAAGGTTACACAACAGGGCAGTGCACTGGTTCCTTTTGTGGTTTGATTATCACAGCTTGTTGTCAGTGCATTGAACACCTCCCTGCATTTCTGGCCTCTTCCCAAAAAGAGGGAGGCCCAAAAATGCCCATTTCAAAGACGATTTTCCAGTTCAGTTCACAGTTCATGTAACATCAGCAATAAATGTTCACCCTCTTGCTGCCCTGTCTGGGATCAGCTGGGGGGGGGTTTGCACAGAGCGTCTTCCATTAGTGTGGGCTGATAAAGAAAACAATTACAGGTATTTGAGGTGAGCACAGGGGGGGAATGTTTTGCAGCCTCCTTGCTTCACCAGAGGTGAGGAAGCTCGCACTGAGAGTTGCACACTTAAATCAGAAGTACCTGGCGCTCCTCGTGCTTCCCGTGAATTTCTATCATGTCCCCGAGCACCTTCACCTTCAGCTCCTCAGGGGAGAAATGCTTCACATCAAGATTTACGTAAAACTTGTCCTTGTCCAGTCGCATCTGCAAAACAAGGAGGTGACTTCAGAAAAGAGCAGGTGAGGGTTTCTGCTTCAAAAGGCTCTCAGAACACAGCAGGTCAACACTCAGCTGGTGTCTACACATGCACTGACCTTTGTTGTGGGGTTCTGATCGGAGCGGCTTTGTCCCTGGCTGGCCTTGCATTAATGCCCATCCCTGAGGTACCTGAGATTCTCAATTTGTTAAAATTTGCTAAAGCTGACCCTTGAGTTGGTGTAGTGCTGATTATGGCTGCTTCAGTGCACAGCCAGACCCAGGTCGCTAGATCAGGGTAAACATTATGCAAAGATTAAAATAATACTTTCCTCTCCCTCCTTCTGCTCAGAATAGCTCTACAAGCTACTTGTAAATAAGAGATTGACTCGCAGAACAGGCAAGTGGCTCTTGGTTGAGCCCCTGAAGCGAGCAGATTCCTTCTCCTTGATCCTTTGGGTCCTGTATCTTACTGGAAACGCTGCTCTTCTCGGCAGTGATTCTTTAAAATAGGCCCCTTTTTCCTCAGCAGCCTGACATGAGCATCCCACTGCCCCTGCCCCTGTGCTGTTTGCTTCTCAGGTGGGAGTGGGATTGGAAGTTTGGCATAGCAGACTGGGAAATTAGGGAAATCAGGCTTCCTCCTGTCTTCTGTCAGCTCTTAGAGCCACCTCAGTTTGCCTCTCTGCCCACCACTATGGCAATACTTGCTCTCAGCCACAAGCGATGAGCAGAGCATGCAGAGCTTCTTGCCTAATGAAGAGCCACAAGCACAGCCTTTTCCCCAGCCTTCTCCTAAATAACCACCTACAAGCAGCTTCCAAGCTCTCGGCTCTCCCAGGTGTCCAACTCCCGAGCCACCAGGATGTGCACACAGCGGTAAGAAAGAGCATGAAGAAGCAAAGATTACCTCAGAGAGTCCTGTCTCTAGCCAACTGGGCATCCGAAGGATGGGGGATCTCATCAGGAAGGGGCTGAAGCTGGGGGAAACAGGGAACAGCTCTGACTCCTGCAGGTGTTCCCCGAAAATCTGGTCAAAGATACGACTCGGTGCCACCCAAGAAAAGAAGGGTCTGCGGATCAGGGGGTTATGAATGGTGATATCCATTGGAGAGCGCTGGAGGAGCCTGGCAAACAACTGTGCTGCAGTGCTGTGCTGGGAGCCTGGGACAGCTTTATACCCGTGCAGCTGGCCTGGACTTCCACCCCCCCGAGGCCTCTTGAACAGTGGTGTCAGGGATTTTATTGTCCCACTCCTGGGCCGGTCCCCTCGGCGGTGCCCAGTAGCTGTCTGAGGGATTTGAATGCGCTGCTGAGGAGGAGGGGGAAGGGGAGAAGAAGAAAAGGAGCCCAATGGGGCAGCAAGAAGCCAAAGTGCCCAGCCCGCCCCACTCCCCACGTGCTGTTTATCTGCAGAGTCCCAGGCGGGCTTGGCGGATGTTCCCAGCTGCTTTGGATGCCAACGGGATCAATGCAGCTCCTATCTTTGGCTCCCAGGGAAAACGACAAGGGGCCGTTGTTCCCACTGCCAGCGCCCGGAGTTCAGCTCCCCACATCACCCACCAGCTCGGGGAGGGCTCTGCCCCTGCCCACAGCAAAGGGAGTCACAGAGTCAAGGGGCAGGGAAGATCCCAGCAGGTCTTTGCTGGGATCCCCCTGGCACTGCAGCCCAGGAAAGCCCCGCTGCCTTTGTGCCCAGTGGTGTGTGTGAGTGAAGGATGGATTTCTCCACCATTGAGCCCAACACCTCTGGTCTTTGGCCCATCACAGAGACCACTGGAGAGCCCAGCACTGTGACCTCAGAGCCCCAGAGGGCCGGAGCAGAGATAACCTGGGCACGCTTACAGTGCTTGAACAGGGGTTCAAGCTACCTCTGTCTGCCTAAGCTCATTTTCTATAGTTGTACTCCTAATACATCTTAACTCACACATTTATTTTAATTCCTGCCTCGCCTGTGAGCCTCAGTCACAGGAATGGGTTCAGCCTGGCAACTGTACTTAAAGGGCAAGAACGAGTCTCTGCCTCTGAGAGCTCGTAACTTAAACGCAATTCCTGGCTCAGGGGCACATCATTCTTACTGCCAGCACTGCCAGCCCTTTGCAAAGAGCTCTGAGCCTCTTCTTCTCAGCTTGCCTGCAAGAATAGGGAGCAGAATTTGCTCTGTGCAGCAGCTCAGGCCATAAATACCCTCTCCAGTTCCCCATTACATCAACAGCACTGCACCTGCTCCCTCACACTGCAGGGACACGGGCTCAGGGAAATCTCTGGTTTCAGGGTACGTGGAGCTCAACTGGGCTCTGCTCCCCTCCTGCACCACCACCAGCCCCCCAGCCCTGTTCAGCAGGACTGGGTCTATGCCAGCTTCAGCCCTTTGGTTAACTCATGATCCGTGGCACAAGGATTTCTCCAGGCTGTGCTAAAGCCCTGGTCAAGGGAGCGGCCTGGACAGCCAGCTTGGAGCAGCACGGTCCAGGCTGAGGAGGTGTCAGTAGTGGGATCTGCATCTTGTCTAGTCCAGCTTAACTACCTGCAGCACTTCACCACTCAAAGGATCTCAGCCCCTGGAAAACTCAGGCTCCTTGTGCAGGGCACGGAGGGGCTGGTTTGGGCCCTGAGCTCACAGTGGGGCAGTGGGTGTGACAGGGACTTCATTGCACAGCCTGAACTGGCACCAGCCAGCATTAGCTACTGCCCCGTCCCCATGAGGGGCTTCAGGGCCATCAGGACCATCAAGACCATCCATTCCCAGGCCAGGGACTCCCTGGACCTGCTGACTGGCCTTGGAGCACCACCAGCAGCACAGCCTGGGGTCTGCCCTGCTTTTCCTTACTTCAGCCTCCCTCAGCTCATCCCTGTGCCCCCGGTTGTACTTGGCTGCCCATTCCCCTCCTGCACCCCCTGCTTCAGAAGGGGATCTCTGGATGTGGGATGTTCCCAAGGTGTCCCTGACTGCAGGCAGTGCCTGCACTCCCTGCTGGAATGCAGCGAGAAGCTTCTCCCGTCACCCTGGCGAGGCATCCTGGGCCCTGTGCGTGTGGCTATTTTGGTCCATCTTTTTATCACACACTCCTCCCTTTGGAATTCACCCAATTAAAACCTTGCAATCTGCAGCCTTCACTCTCAGAGGCAGCGAGGGCTCAGCAGGTCCCCGTCCCCAGCCACGCCATGGCCGCACGGACTGTGCCCCACGCCCACCCCATGAGCTCCGAGTACGAGTTCGCCAACCCCAGCAAGATCTACGACCAGAACTTTGGAGAAGGTAAGATGAGAAGGTGGGATCCCCCTGGCACTTTTCTCTGCCCTGGTGCAGGAAGGCTGTGGTGGAGCTCCCCTGGGCAGATTGACCTCCAGAGAAGGCGAAGGGAGCTGGAGCCAAGGAATTCGGAGTGTAAGAACCCAGATCAAACAAGGGGGACAGCCAGGGTCCCTCTCTTCATGTCCACTTCCTCCATCCATGCCTACCGTTGTGTGTCCTGTCCCTCCCTCATGCCACCCATGCTCTGGCATTCATGCACATGCTGTGCAAACATGGAGCGAAACGCCCAGGGGAAGGGGGGGGGAGTTTTTTCAGCCAGGGGATGTGGAGAAAAGCTGAGCTGGGGTGTTCAGCACAAAGCTGGGCAGCGGCTGGCGGAGGGGAAGGAATGTGGGCAGCAGCAGAACCATTCAGCACCAGCATAACAGCGTGAAAAGGCAAAAAGCTCCAAGGAAAGCCCCCCGGACAATGGCACACAAAAGGCCTTTAGTTCTTCAGGGCAGTTTTCTTCACCATCAGCATTTTCCATGCCCATCCCTGGCTGTGGGCTCTGCACTGCAGAGCGCCCAGTGCACCTCCCAGTCCCTCCCAGTCCACCCAACAGACATGTGAAGCTGGATGCCAGCCCTGGGCTCGCTGGCAGCCCTGGGCTGTGTGGTGGAGGCAGTGGCTGGCAGGCTCTGTGTGTGTGTGTGTTTCGGAGACACAAAGGTAGGAACTGCAAGAGGCTCCACCCATATTGTGCTGATGTGGTGGCAAACCCAAGGTGTGTGCCAGGTCCCAGCCTCCTCCTGCCACCCTCCCCTATCTGCTGCCAACCCTCCTCCTCCAGCTCTTCCATTGGAAACCCCACACTCCTCACTGAGTCTCCTTTCCAGGTGTGTCCCCATCCGAGATTTTAGCCCCTGCCCTGTACCACGGCTACTACATCAGGCCTCGGATCAACAAGCAGCTGGAGCGGGGCACCTCTGAGATCTGCCTGAACGAGCACAAATTCCAGGTGTTCCTGGACGTCTGCCAGTTCCTGCCGGACGAGCTCAGCGTCCGCACCGTGGACAACCTGCTGGAGGTGGTGGGGCAGCACCCCCAGAAGGCTGATCGCCACGGTTTCATCTCCAGGGAGTTCACCAGGACCTACATCCTCCCTTTGGATGTCGACCCCTTGCTGGTGAGGGCCACCCTGTCCCACGATGGCATCCTGAGCATCGTGGCTCCCCGCACCGGGAAGGAGCTGAAGGCCAAAGTCAACGAGGTGAAGATAACACAGGAGGAGCGACCAGTGGGGAAAGAAGAGCAGCCCGAGGAAGGAAAAGAGAAGGAGAAGTCCTAAAGGCCCCAGATGTGGGCTTGCACAGGGAAGGCGGGGGGGACAGGGATGGGGAATCCACGGTGACAGACTCATGTTTCTCACCATCAGTGTTTAGCAGTGGACTGTTAAACAGCTGCTGTGCTCTAGCCCAGGAGGGAAGAGGGAAGAGATGATCCCAGTGCCTTGCTTCTGAGCTGGTGGCTGAGCTTTATGGACACGGGAGGTGGTTGTTGGTCTGTAAAAGTGCCTGCAGTTCTCAGGAGGAATGAGGAATAAACCTGCCTCTGGTCTTCCCTTGTTTGCCTTGGGTTCCTGTTGCTTCTGGCCGGCAGCAGGAAGGATGGACAGTGCCTTAGCTGTGAGGAGCAGAGCAGCAGAGCTCACCCTGTGGAAATGGCAACAGTGGTGACATGGAGGGACTGTGGGACATCCAGGGGCACCTCTGTGAGTCACCTCCTGGCTCAGGGGCAGCTGCAGTGCCTGTTGTAGGGAGCTCTCAGTGGAGCAGCCTCAACGACAGGAGGTGTAGAATGATGAGCTCCTGGAGGGTCCCTGTGCACCTCCAGACCTGCGGGTGGAATTAGCCCAAGTAAACGAATGCCATGGTCTCTGTTTGCCTCAGCCCTCTGGTTTATGGGACGCCAGGCTCCTTCACACACCGACATTTTCAGCCCTTGTGAGGGGAGCAAACCCCAAAATGCTGAAGGGAAAGGCTCTGCTCAGATCCCAGGGGCGTCTCTGGCACCCCAGCACCCTCTGTGCAGTCCCGGAGGGGATGGCTTTGGCCCCTTTGCAGGCACTGTGCTGTTACTGACTGGCTACATCAGAAACATCCCTGTGGTCTCGTGATGCTGGGCCAGGATCGTGTGAGCTGCTGTCAGGGCATCTGCTGCCCCAGGCGGCCCCAAGGGCTCAGCAGGTGCCAGCTGCAGCCCTTGTCTCGTCAGAGCCAAGTAAAGCAAGCAAAATGCTGTGTCAGTACCTAAATATGGGGGGTTTCTGCTTCTCAGGGCCCCTGGCAGCAGTGAGGATCACGGTCAGGTTAAGAGCAGCCCTGTCTGCCAGCTCAGGAGCCAGTGGGAGCGTGGCTGAGCCTCCATCCCCGGTGCAGACCAGGAACCACGCTCAGTTGGGACCCCTGGGGGATGTAGATAAGTCGCTGCCAGTGAGACACTGTCAAAACAGAAATATAACAGGCATTGTCTATATAATAATTCCATGGATAATTCTGGGCTGGTGACTTTCAATCACCTGAAGCAGCTGCATCCCAATCCCCCAACACCCACCCAAATCCCCAGTCTAAGGAGGGCTGAGTACCTGAGCCCACATCCCTGTGGGGAGGGCAGGGACCTGTGTCTGTGCGTGGGCTCGGGCAGGGCCATCGTTTCCTCAGTCCCCCCTCATAAAATGTGTCTTCAAACTCACAGACACTCCAGGGCAGCAACTACAAAAGGCTTTTCTTTGCCTCTGATCTGGCCTCTCCTATGCTGGTAAGAAAGGTCGATGGTCCCCTGTCTCACTGCAGATTTCCTGTCACTGGGATAAACTTCCTTCACGGGACTGTGGACAGGGAGGATGGCCAACACATGACCCTCAGGCTGGGCAAAGGAGGGCACATCCACATGCAGCGCAGACCTGGCACGTGCCAGAGCATGAAGTGCCACCTGGGCAGCACAGGGGCTGCAGGTTGCTGGAGCACTGGGGGCTGAGAACAGGACCCCAGCAGGGCTGGGGCTGCACTGGGAGTGCCCTTTGGCACTATTGCCACGGAAATGCCCAGCATTAGCTGTCACCACACAGTTCTGTTGCCCCCTCCAGCTTTTCCTAGCCCTGTCTTTGCTCTGCCACAAGTTCATTCTCTATTGCTGGGCCCTTGCAGCCTTGCCCTATGCCAGTCTCACAGCCTGTCACCCAGACAGCTGCCCTGGGCAGGGCTGCAGAGAGAGGAGCTGGCACTGCCTGGTGGCAGCCAGGGCTGTTCCTCTGCCCCCCGGCAGGCCCTGCACCACACAGCCTGCTGGCTTTGCCGAGCAGGATTGCTGGAAGCCATGCTTTCTTTCATCCCTGCAGACACAGCCTGAGGAGGGAATGCAGAGTGGCAGCCAAGCGCTCCACGGCCCTGCCAATGTTTTTGATGCCTTTCTGTTTCTCTGGTGGAGCTCAAAGCAGCAGCTCCAGTATTTGTGAAAGAGGCTGATGGGAACAGCCTCCCAGCCCTTTTTTTTTTTTCCTTCCCCACAAAGCAACAAAGCCCAAGTTATCCCAGAAATCAAAACAGCCACTGGTTCACTAAAACAACAGTGTCTGTGGCAAACCCGGAGACACACAGTCTGCAGCTTCCCAGGCAGGGACGGACTCCTGAGACCACCTGGTCTTTGCAGGACCCTGAGAATATGGTCCTGTTGGGATCAGGACTGAATCCCAGCTGCCTGCACAAGTCCTAAATCCTCCCTGGGGTGCTGTGGTGCGGACTGGGCTGGGCCATTTCTCCAGCCACGTGATGAGGAGCAGTGTCAGAGCAAGGCTTGGGCTCTGCAGGTCACAGGACAGCTCATCCAGGACTCAGCCCAGAGAGCAGCTGTGCCCTGTGGCCCTTCCAAAGCACAATCCTTCTCCTCCTGCCACTCCTGGGCAGGCACAAGGTTTGCTCTGCACTTGGGCATGTGATAAATGATGCTGTGAGCCTGGCTGAGGGCATGGGCACACCTGGAGGAGGAGACTGGGGCCAGTTCCTGGCACAGCCCACCAGAAGGGTGAATTCAAACTCACCCCCTTGTTAGGACACCCCATGAGGGACTCAGACCTGTGCCAAATCAAAGCTGTGGGGCACAGGTTCTGCTCAAGAATGACATTCACACGGTATCTTTCGGTATTGAGCATCACTTCTCTTAGAGCTGCCTGAGATCAGGTACCAGGATTAGCCCAGGAATGACCAGCCAGAGTCTGAAGGGCTCTCAAAGGAGCAGAGGGATAAAATGCATGTTAATGTTTCTGTTTGCCATGCTGAGGGGGAGCCTGGGAGCTGTTCTGCGTGTCCTTAATACTGTGAAGTGCCTCAAGGGATCCTGTCCTTCTCAAAAGCACAACACCGCACACTTTCACCTAGGTAGCTGTAAAAAAAGTGGATTTTCACTAGTGTCCCTGGGGTTGCAGGTCAGGAGATGAGAGCAGACCTGCGAGCCCCCTCTTGCTGGGCATCACCTGCCCTCCCAAGCGGATTCCCTCTTTCCCAGGTGATGCCAGCCCGTGCCACACATTTTTCTGACATCCTGCTCGGGACGCAGGGATGAGCAGTAGGAACAGCACCGAGAGCTCCCACTCCGGGGCTTCTCCTTTTGTTAGAGAGCATTTGAAGTCCCTCCTCCGTCCGCTTTTGCATCACTGCTGGCATCAGCGGGATGGCGCCGGGGGCAGAGAGGGACAGCGGCGGGACGGCCACGGTGCAAACCAGAAAACAGAGTTTTAGCCCCAGAGGTGAAGCCCGGGGGGCACGCGAGACCTTGCCCCCTCCTCCCTGGGTGAGCAAGAGGTGATCCAGGCCCCGGGGGCCACCCCCGGTAGATGCCACACGGGGCCAGCACAGCCCTGTGCAGCCCGTGGAGAGAAACCCGACACTGCCAGACACTCCCTTGGAATAGCCAGGGGCCGAGCAGGAACCAGGAAATACAAGCTCTCCCTGTCCAGAAAACACTCCAGCTCCATGGGGGAAGGAGCGACATGGGCAACCTGTGCAGCTGCGGGCGCCCGTGGTGAGTCGGGCACGGGCAGGGGCGCGGAGGGCACGGGAGGCTCC
This sequence comes from Cephalopterus ornatus, assembly GCA_013396775.1. NCBI lineage: Eukaryota > Metazoa > Chordata > Aves > Passeriformes > Cotingidae > Cephalopterus > Cephalopterus ornatus. The sequence goes on along the minus strand of VZRE01010279.1, from coordinate 68,016 downwards.
GGCACTTCGGGAGGGCTTTGGGAGCTCTGCGTCCTTGTGCTGGGCTTTGCCAGGGCTCCCCCCCGGCTCCCAGCCCTGCTCCCGGTCAGCTCACACCGACAGGGCGGGAGGGAGCGGGGCGGTCACGGCTGGGGGACTGTAGCGGGGGGCGCAGGGGCAGGAGGGGGCGGAGGAGAAGGGGCTTTGCTGTCACATCCCTCAGCCCCGACGGGCTGTGCCACCTCCCCCTGGGTGCCGCTTGGGCTCCAGCGGCTGGGAATAGCTCAGCTCTAGGAAGGAGCTGCCGGGAGGGGTCCTGCGGTTCAGCCACCCCCTCCTGCTCTCGGCTATTCCAGCCCCTCTCCCTGCCTGCGTCTGTCCGGCCTTTATTTACGCTCGGGAAATCCTGGCCACGTTTTGGAGATGCTGTTGCTCTTTCTCCCCGGGAGGGAGGGAGGGTGACACTTTAATCCCTCCTGGGTCACGCCGTGCCCCGGACCTCCCGCTTGCAGAGAAAGGGCACAGAGGAGCATCACTCGGTGCCAAGTGGAAATATTTTCGGCTCTGAGCGTGGAACAAGGGGAAGAGCCGTGAATATCAGAATGAAGCTCCGAGGGCATTCTCTCCAATACCGCATTTGTTAAAAGTATGAGGAATTCATCCGCGGTCGTTAATAATTCCAAGCGGCACAGCATCACCTAGTGGAGGAAGGTTCAGGACGCCGAGGTCCTGCCAACCTGAGCCCTGAGCTGGAGGGCAGAGGAGTTTGGGATTCAGGAATTAGGAGCTGGAGGTGGGAGGTGGAAGGCTGGGTCTTGATGTCTCACCCACCAAAACTCCCATTTTATTTCCTCTACCCTGTGCTGGAGGGTAAATGAGGCACCCAGGGCATCAGTAACAAGGGCCTGACCAGGGGATGCCTGGGGCACAGTCTGAGGTCTTTAAAGAAAAGCTATTACAGCAGATTTATTCACAGAGGAGAGTTATTGATGAATATGCCCTCGGGCCTGGGTGCCTCTGCAAGCATGACCATGTGCAGGGCAGGCCCCAGGTGTTCTCACCACTCAGGGCACTGAAGTATGCACGGACAGGAAAATATGCCCAAATTCAGAATTATGCAGGGCCGAAATCAGGGTGGCACTGACATGGGAAAAGGGGAAGAAGCAGTGTAGAAGCAGGGGCACGCGTGCTGTCATGTAGAATACGATGTGCTTCTCTCAGCCTGGGAGTTACAACATGTTTGACCTGGTTCTGAGAAGAGGGGAGAGGTTTCCCTGCTCTCGTTTCCCTTGCCACACATGTCCCAATTACTGGGAGATGCCGTCTCTTGCCTGGCTGTGCTTATCCTGCAGACAGCCCAGAATAGCTCCAGCCCACACACTGCCTGTAATGCTCCCTCCACAAGGGGAGGGAGGCAACCAAAACGAGCAGCTGATCTAGCAGCCTCCCTGGCAGCCAAGGGGGGAGGGACCCTGCTGATTGTGCCTCAAATGGGGCTGCTTTGATTGCAACCCACAACGTGCCCGAGTGCTGCGAAGGGGAAAAGTGCTCAGGCACACAAGCCTTGCCAAGGAGGGCCCTGGAGACCCTGCAGACAGTGCAGGAGGAAGCTGCAAGAGCCAAGGGAGAACCACTACAAGCCAAATTGCACAGAATATTCCGAGTTGGAAGGGAGCCACAGGAATCATCAAGTCCAGCTCCTAAGTGAATGGCCCATACAGGGGTCAAACCCACAGCCTCGGTGCTATTAGCACCATGCTCTAACCAGCTGAGCTAATCTCAGGGTCAGAGCAGTTCTGCCTTGACTTAGCCCTCCACGTTTTGCCCGTCGGGGCGGGAGGGCTCTCGGTGCCCCCGTGGGCAGCTCAGAGCAGAGACACAGGGAGCAACACCGGATCCCTTTGCGCGGCCACCCTGCCTTCCCCAAAGCTGCCTCTGCCTTCCCAGCAAGCCTGGTTAATCATTACTGACCATTTTGAATGTCTCCAGGTTCTTTGCCTGCGTTCAGGCTGGGTTTTTGTTTTCCCACTGGAGTGCCAAAGGCTTTAGTGTCCTGCTCCCCCGCCCAGGAGCTCCGCGGGCGCTGGCACGGGCACAGCTCTGCCTCGGGCACTGCACTGTGGCAGGACCAACTGGCGAATGCACACCATGTGGGACGTCTAATATTCCTTGGGGACCAAATGGCGACCCTGCAGCCCCATCCAGCAGAGGCCTGTGAGCCCCTCAGCTGCACTGTTGGTCCGTGGCCAGCACTGCACGGACGTGTGTGCGCAGGAGGAGCCGTACAAGGGCTGGCACCTGCTCTCTGACCCCCCCCAAACGTCCTGCACTGGTGACATTTCCTTCATGCGTCTGTCCCACAGTGTGACAGCACTCTCCCCTGCCAGCCCCAGCCTGCAGGAGCTCAGCTCTGGGCTCTGTTGTTACAGCTGGGATGGATTTGGCTCCTGTTCATCCCGTGGCTGGAACATATCTGTGTTTGGCTTGTCTCCTCCTGGTCACACAGGTACAGCTGAGATTAGGGTTTGGCTTGGCTAATAATAAGTGCACAGCCTGTTTGGTTTGGTAGTGCTCAAAGTGGAAAGCTGAGAACAGGAAGACTGTCTGAAACACTGAATTAGCACAAGGTCTGTGCACAGCTGCTCCTTGGGCAAGGGGGCCGAAGCAGGGGCAATGGGGGTGTCAGAGCACCTGACCCCCAGAGGAGGGTTTGGGCTGTTTGAGATGATGTTCTTCCCTGAGACACTTCTGGGGCCTGTCTCACCCCACACAGAGTGGTGTGTTTGGGTTGGTGTGTTGTGAGCGCAGGGGCTGGGGGTTATCAGGGCTCACCTGTCTCTCTCTGGTTTCAGGAAGTGTCCTTCCCCTTTCAAAAGAAAGAAAGAAAAGCAAGGTAAGAATGTGTGAGAATGCTTTAGAGGTGGGGTGGCTGAGCCCCTGGCTGGGTGACATCAGTCAGTGCTGGCTGTGGTGGGGATCCCTGAGCTCCCCTCCCATACTTTTTGTGCTTAACCTTCCTCAGGAGGAGCTTGGTAGAAGCAAAAGGCAACATTTCTTTGAATCTTAAGGCAAGGGGTGTGGTGTGCCATGGGGGAGGGGAGGGAAGGGACCTCAGCTGTGTCTTTAGAGTATCAAAACACAGGCAAGGGCTCTCAGTTGGCAGCATCAAACTCCTGTAAGAGCTGCAAACATCTGCCTGACAACAGTCCCCCAGAATAAAGTGCATTCCTCAGTTGTGTCCTGTGGCCTTTGGGCCATGCTGGGCAAAATATGTTTGCCAGGCAGCAAAGGAAATAACAAAGTTAAAACTGGATCTGACTTCTCCAAGGGCCTGACAAGGAAGCTCTCTGTGCTGTGTCTGTACTGCTGGGTTCTGCCAAGAACACTGCGGTCCACAGCGTGTTGTCATCCTGGGAAACCTTATTTTTCCCAAAGAAACAAGGCCAGGCTTTCTTCTCAGGGACAGCATCAGGGCTGAGGGTGGCAGATGAGGTGGAAATCTGATTTGTGCCCCCTCGGGAGAGCCTTTGGGCCAGGCACTGCATTGCTGCACCCAAAGGTGGAACAACAAACAGCTCTTAACCTGATGTGCTGGTGCTTCCCTTGCAGGAACTAATGTGAAGCATGAGAGTCGACAGCAGCAGCCTGGCAGGAAGGTAAACAGCTTCCCAGAGCCTCTTCCCTGGCTGTGGAGTGAGAGGACAGAGCTGGCCACCACCTCCTGGGCTGGGTGGGCTGGGAGGACACGGGGCAGCTTGTCCAGGGCCATGAACCCTCTCACCCTGTGTGGGCTTTCCTGGCTGTGGGAACAGTGTGCAGGACACTGTTTGTCCCCCTGGAGCGCAGTGGAAGCAGCAGGATGAAACCCCTGAGGTGTCAGAGGGCGGGCTGGGGCTG
>VZRE01010279.1:29469-57023 GCA_013396775.1 Cephalopterus ornatus | reverse complement strand
GAAAAAAAAAAAAAAGGATAAAAAAAAAAAATCTCCACGTCCCCCAAACCTCACTTCCCCGCGCGTTTTCACGCGGCTCTCGCAGGAATTGTTGCTCCGAGGGAGCGGAGAAGGAGGGAGAGGAGTGAGGTTTGGGGCTGGCTGCTGACGGAAGGGAGCACAGCCTTCCGTGCTGCTCAGTTCTGCGCTGAACTGCGGCCGGGGCAGACTATTCGAATTCAATTCAGCAGCAGGGTTGTTTGGTTTTGGTTTGGTGTTCGTTTGTTGGGTTGTTGTTGTTGTTGTTGTTGTTGGGGTTTTTTGAGCGGTTTATGGCTGTTTTACAGCTGGTGTTTCCAGCTCGGAGTTTTTGTTCTCTCCCCGGTGCTTTACTCTCGTACTCGTAGAATAATACAAACTGCAGAAGGCTCCGGAGGAGTTTGTTGTGGGGAGCTGACACCGCTCCCGATGTCTGAAGGCTGTAAATCTGCTTTTGTGGACTCACATTTCCTGGGAGAGGCTGACAAAGAGCAAGCTTGGCTGCGTGGTTTTTTCCCCCCCGTCTTTTGCTGTAAGTTGAACCTCTACGGGACTGAAATTCGACTTGGTCAGGAAAATGTAATTTTTAAAGCATCCTTTATTTGCTTATTCTGCTGTTAGGAGGCTAATAAATCATAAAATAAGGAGAAGCACCAATTCCAGAGGTGGGAATCCTGTGGCTGTGTGGGGAGTGCAGTGTGATTTCCCTCCTTGGGGTGCACAAAGAATTAGTTCTGTTGGGCTCTTTATGGACTCCGCACAAAATGCCAGGGCAGAACATGCTGCAGGATGATTTCTTGTCTGTAAAGGAGGAAAAGTGGGGGCTTTTGCTGGAACCAAAGGCTGGCTTCTATTTCGTTCCTCACTTGGTAGCAGGGGCAGTCTCTTGGGGTGTTTTCCTCTTATTTCTTAGAGCACGGAGCTGAATTTTGTTTGGTGTTTAGTGATTCCTCATCCCTGCAGAGCTCAGCCCCCACCTGAGCGTTCTGCCCCCACGACCCCATTATTCACGGAACAGGAACATCCCTGCTGGGCTCCAGGGCACCAGTTCCTCCCGGGGAAAACAAACTGGGGGTGAAACTTGAGCCTCTCAGCTCAGCCTCGGGTCTCCTTTGATCGCCCAGGGGAGCTGGAAAGGCTCCATCCCCTCCTCCACAGGGTATCAGTCTCGTTCTCAGCCAGCAAAGGTCTTGGTTTAGCTCAAGCTCACACTTCCTGTGCTTGAGGGCAGCAGATGCTTCTGAGGCACAAACTAATAGTAGCCTGGATACTAATAATATAATTAATATAATATAATTAGTAGAGGGAACACAGAACAGTGACGTTCAGTGCTGGCCCCACCCTGACTGTCTGGTTTTCCCCAGCTGTGGGAAAAAACGCCCCTCTCCCACCATAAAAACAGATTCACTCTCATGTGTCCCACTGCCTGCCACATCACACACTTCAGCTTGTACCAAAAGTAAAACTAAAATCAGTTTTGCAAGTGCAGAGCCTGTGGTGGAGAGGGAGAGTAAGTGACTTGCCAGGGACGTGCATCACATCACAGACAGGGCTGGAAATGAGGAGGAACCCTGGAATTCCATGCCTGTGTGTCCTCCCCTGCCTCTTTCTACCTTTGGTGTTTATTTACAGAAGTTCCTGGATGTGAAGGAGCGTCCCAAGGTGCGTGATCCCAGCGCAGCCCCCTGGCAGGGGAGGGCAGGTGACTAAACCCAGTGTTTGGGTGTAAAATCAGGCTCAAGATAGGAAGTCAGACCTAATCTAACACCGTGAATGGGGCTATTGCAGGAATTTCCTTGCTGATCCTGTGTCTGTTCTTCAGTGGGGCATCTTTCCTGCCCGGGTGGATCTTTGGGTGACCAGATACCTGGAAATAGAGAGGGTGTACTTTCCAAATCTGTGCATTCACGCCCCCAGATGAGCTGCTAGCAAGCTCCTGGATGTGTGTGTGCAGAGCTCAGGTGCATCCCTACACATGCCTGGCACCTGGAGTCCAGGCATGGTCCCATTTTCTCCAGGGATATTGGTTGTGTGTCTCTGTCTCACAGTTTTGGCCAATAATCCATGGCTGGGAGGTTTCCCAGGACGCCACAGGCAAGTTTCTTTTGTTCCTTTGCATTGTTCCCCCTCTCTCTTGTCCATCCTTCTGAGTGAGAGCCACCCCAACCAGCCCAATTACCCCGTAATTAGGGCTGGAGAACGCACTGTGCTTGTCCCTTCTGCAGCTCGGGGCCTGTTCTGCTCCACAGCTCATGTGGGACTGATGTTTTCTCCGGGATGAACAGAGCCACAGCTTGTAAAGGGGGCCCTGTAAACTGCAGCCTCGGTGTATTCCCCTCCCAGAGTCCCTGGCCAAAACACCTCAGTGGGCTCTGTCACCTGCAGCATCCAAACGGGGGCATTTTGTTTGATGTTGAAATGAAGTCGCCCCCGGGCATCACTCCCTGGCTCATTAATGGGCTTGCCCTGCCTTGAAGGAGTCTCCCTGCTGTTTATCAAGCTCTTACCCTGCTCCGAGGCAGATAAATAATTCAGTCCCACAGCTGGATGGTGCCAGGGGGACGTGTGGCTGCTAAAAGCGGGAGTTTATAATGAAAGGAACCACAGAGAGCAGGGTCTCCTCTGTAGTGACTCTGGCCATGTGGCCTCAGCCTGTTCTCCCTCCTCGGGGAAATGCAATTTATTTGAGATATGTGTTGACACTTCTGCCAGTTCTCTGAAACAGATGGGGCACAGAGGACTGTCAGAAATGGACCTGACAGCTCCAAGACATTACTGTGCCTGTGTTTTAACAATAACATACCTTCTCCTTCTCCTTTCGAGCTGGAAGATCATTTCCTGTGGCAAACTTAATTATGTAGCTGCTTGTGTGCAGTGAGTAATTTAAAGTAGATATTTGCGCCACCACCACCCCCCCCGAGATCACGTTGAACAAACAATCCACTCCAGAGGGGATGTGCTGGCAGGGAATTTTTAAGAGCCCAGGCAGAGGTCGTTTTTGAAATCAGGGTCTCCAAACAGCAGCAAAGTGAAATTCAGGGTTGCCAGCCAAGGCTCTGCCTGGAAGTGGAAATACCTACACATTTTTCGGTGAGAACTGCTGCTCCCCAGGCTGTGCACACAGGAAGTGCTGCAGGGCAGGCAGGGCCGTGTTCTCTCCCCTCTTCTCACCAGACAGCCCCTCACCAAGTGCTTCATGGAGTGTTTTTCCATCAAATAGTGGGTTCTTCCTCTCCGAGTGCCATCTGCAGTGGGTAATTCCTGATTTCCCACACATGCAGTCTCTCCCCTTCACTCTCCAAGGTTTGCTGTGCCCCTTGGGGGACTTGAAGGGATGAGATGCCACCCTGCCTCCTTGCCCTGGGTTTGATTTTGCTTTGCTTTTTCTGGCTGAAGTTGTTTTCTGGCAGTGAGGACTTGGTGCTGCCTGGCCCCTCCTGTTCCCCTGGGTGCCACATCCTGATCTGTGATAAAAAGGGCTCTGCTGCTGTGATCCCAGCACAAGGAACTTGCACTGGCCCTGTCCGTGCAGGGAGTGCTATTTCTGGCTAAGAGGATTCACCATGGAGAGCTGTTTTGACTTCTGGCTCCCTCATCCCGTTCAGCCCATTAGGACCAGCCCGTAACTAAATGCTCCCCGTAGTGGTGAACCCCCCCAGACACGCAAAGCTCTTTAGAGAATCTGCTCTTTTCCACAGTAGGGCCAAGCCTCATCTCACATCAGCTTGGTTTCGCTGTGTCTGGCGGTGTTTTACACCTTAGGACTTCGCACCTCAGTGTTTTACAGCCTCTCCAAACCGTTAAAGCCGCAGGATGGTCTGGCTACACCTGCTTAAAACTGGGTCTGAAGAACCACCTGCACCTTTGCAGGTTGTCTGTCGGGTCTGCAAGAGGCTGGGTTGTAATTCTGCTAAGGCTTGACCACGGCCACCAGAGAACACAGCTGGGGCTCCCCACTCCGGGGTTCGCACGCAGATGTACTCCAGCAGACAGTTTTTGGCTCCAGCAGGAGTTCTCAGCAATTTTTTCCCCCCACCCTTGTTCCTGGCCAGCAACAGCACTGTGGGCAAGGGAAGGATGTATTTGCTGTTCTGTAGGATTAGGGGTGGAGCAGCTGGGATTCAATCCCTGCCTGAGGTCCCCTGTATGTGTAAGCCAGCCTATTACTTGGCCTTCCCTTGGCAGCGTGTATTACAGAGCATTTGCACAGTCACACTCACAGATTTCTTGCTGTCAAACCATTTTACAAGGAACATAAAAATTACTACAGCTGCTCTATGGATAGAAACTGAGGCTGCCACGCTCACAGCAAGTCGCTGGCAGAGGGAAGAAAAGAGTCTGTGTCCTAAATGTGTCTTTTAGTGCCCTTCAGGGAGCCTCACGGGGCGTCCCTTCCCCTTTTCCTTCAGCTGGAAGGGCCTTGCCTGCAGGAATCCCTGGGCAGTCAGTCCCACACCCTGTGCTCAGCTCCTCACAGAGCTGCCTTTCCCTGCCTGCTCGGGGCTGGGGGATGCATCCTGCTGAAGAAGGAACAATGCTCCTTTTCTTTCCCAGAGCATCAGGGCATGTCTCAGTGCAGCTTGTTTTGACAGACCTTAGGTTCTGTTTGGGTGTAGTGGAACCATCTGATAATTCAGGGTGAATCATGTGCTCCAAAGCCCTGGCAGTGTACAGTCAAAGCTCCCTTGTGGCTCAGCTTTTTGCCAGTATTTGCCTATATTTTTGCCTGTGTGCTGGCACAGAAATCCTGCCTGGGTGGGAAAAGGGCCTCAAATACCTACTGAGGAGAGCTCCTTCAGCTGTGAGTGGTGCTGCTGCTCCAGGATCTGACATTTGCAGTACTAAGCTCTTTCACAACACAAAATTAATAAAATACCACTGTGTTTAGGCCCAGGTAAGAATGACTTCATCCTGTCCTGGAAGCTGGATGCCTCTGGAATGGAGCATGGCTGCTGCTGGCTTTACAAGAGGTGAAAATCCAAGTGGTAGAAGTGATTTAGAGTGTTGGAATGGAATTGGGCCTGTTAACGGGTAAAGGACTGTGAAACACATGGAAAACTTTGCAGTCAAAAATTCCCTGTGCTGCTGGGCAGCTGGGCACTCTGGGAATGAACAACTTCTGCTTTAAAGTAAGAGTTTTATGGAAGAGGAGCCCTGTGGGTGCTGCTGGTTGTCCTGGCATCACCCTAGTCATAACTGGGTGGGTTTTACTGTTAGACCATCAGGAGCTGCCTCAACACACTGAACAGCCTGAATCACATTTAAGCAGCAATTTTGAGAAAAAAAAAAGAAAAAAGAAATCTGCTGGCTTTGAGAGCAGAGAGAAACGTTCTCTTTGCTCGGGAGCTTTTTGTTTTCTTCTTCTACAAAGGCCTTCCCAAACAATAACGAAAATAATCGTCAAACTGGAGGAAGGCTGGGTGGAAAATTACAGCTCCCATCTAATTAAGGTAATGCCAGAAAGCTTAGAAATCACAGAGGGCCTTGGACACCACATCCTGATGCAATTAGGCTGCTGCAGACACTTGGTGCAGCGCTCTGAGCAGAGAGAACACTGAGAGCCTTTCATCCTGGGACCAGCCCTGTGGCACGAGGGCTGCTCTTGCTGACCTTGTGAGACCCGGGGGCTTGGGCACTGTCCGTGGTAGTGAATAAAGGGAAAGCACAGATCCTGAAAAACGTTATTCTGGCAGGATTAATCCCCAAATCCAGTAATAAGGATAGAGTCAAATTCATCACGTTAAAACGTCGAGAAGTAACCTGTGTCTAGAAGCAGAGAGGGTTATAGGGGCCTACTGTGAGATGGCAGCAGGGAGGTCAAGCCATTGGAAGGCTGAAGAATGATTTTATCCATGGACAGAGACTTGACCAACATCAAAAGGTGCAATACCTTAACCCCAGAGAGGTGAAAATTAACCTTATCCAGCGCAAGGTAGCTGGCACTGATAATAAAGGACAGAGAGCACATCAAGGCACTGTGATCCACCTGCATTTCCTGGCCTGGCTGAGGGTTGAGAGGGAGAAACACGAGCCCTGAACAGCAGGTGGGAATGAACTGGGCAAAGAGAGCAGCAGGGACACCCACAACTGGCAGATCTGCAGCAGAACTGCTGCTTTTCTCCCACCTGGGAGGATTCCAGATAATGGGACTTAATTGTGATTATCGGGAAGGGTTCAATGCTGCTGAGAAAAAAAGGAAAAAAAAAGGGCTTTTTGCCCCTGCTCTCACTGGCTGCGAATTGGGAGCACAGAGATATTTGCTCCTGACCTCCAGAGTTGTGTTCCTGTAGCCAGGAGGGCTGAGCCCCTTCAGGGCAGGGCTGAACAAAAGAGATCCAAAGTAAAATCCTACTCTGAGATTTCCCTGCCGAAATACTGACCTATAATTTGCCCACTGGAACTACGCTGGGAGGTTCAGGTGTTCCCTAAAGCCTTGCTTTAAAAAAATCTCCCCCTGCCCTGCAAAGTCCCCCAGAGTGACTTGGATAAAGCAGCCCAGGATGATCTGCCTGGGAGCTGCAGCAGTCTGGGCTCTGAGTTCCTCCAGGTAAGGGAGCTGCTCTTCCCATGGCAAGGTACAGGCAAATGTGGCTTTTTTTGGAGCACAAAGCTCTGTTAATGTAAACAGGATTAAGGTTAACTCACCCATAATCCTAATAACGTGTGTTCTGTGTAGTAAACTTCACACTAGGCTGTTTTTCCCCTGGAAAATTCCGGTTTTGAGAGAAACACCAGTGAGGAGTGTGAGCCCTGGCAGGTGTGAGACCCGACTGAGCAGGAGCTCAAACCAGGGCGCAGGGAGAAGTGGACACAGCCTTGGCACGGGAAAGGAGGAGGAACACTTTCGGGGTGTGTTATCCACCTCCTTATTTGTTCCCAACCTTTGGTTTTTTTTGTCCTCCTTGGAGTCTTGTTGACTGGGGGGAGCTGAGACCTGTCTGAGGCACGTGTTCCATCTGAGCTGCGGCCCCAGCCGGTGATGGAGTGTGTGGGTTTGGGGTATTTCTGCGGACAAGTGCAGGCTCAAGGGGTTTTTTGTGGGGTGGAAGAGGCTGTGCAGAGCTGCTGTTCTCATGGCAAAATCCTAGAAGAATCCTGGTTTTCTGTGTGCTGGAAGGTGGTTCCTGGACTCCTTTCCAGCACAGATGGCAGGGATGATCCATGCCAGCAGCAGATCACATTGCCCTGGGAGTACTTAGGGCCTTGAAACAAATGGGAGGCTGAGGGTGTGAAACGAGACTTTTACTTTTATTTTAGGGCTCTGATTCCTTGAGCTGAGCCTGTGGCTCAGGATCAAGGCCCTGTGCTTGTATTAAAGGTAGAGGGATGAAGGTATGGCCCCAGCTGATGGGGAAGCCACAGAGGATGGTGAACCAAAGCATTTTTGACTCTCCAGCCTAAAAACTGCCATTGGGGTTTCTGCTGAGCAGCCTGGGGGGCTTTGTCCCTTCATGCATTTAAGAGCACTTTGCCGTTTTTAGGTCACTAAACTTTTATGTCTCTTATTTTCTGGGGAAGTTCAGTCACATGCTCACCTCAGCTGCCAGAAGTGGCAGCTCGCTCCCTGGATTTCTCAGCTCTGCAGCAATCCAAGTCTCTTGCGAAAGTCACTGGAGCTTCTAGGCTTTGGATGCAAAATTAGGAAGTGCTGATCAGTCCAACTGTCTGAGCTTCTGCAGGAAAATCTTATGCTTTAATGGAAAAATCCCCAAACCAACCAACCAAACAACAAAGCCAGTCTGTTAACGAAGTGTAAGTCTGCAGAGTTCCAGCAGTCACTGGTATGAAATTACTTTGTACTGGTGACTTGCATATTCCATTGCCTCAAAAGCCTCCTTTTAATACTCAGAGTTTAAAATGTAAATGCCCTGGGATTTAGGAATGACTTTTTTTCTAATAATAACAATGACAACCTCGTCGTGCTTTTAAGAGATAGACACTAAAAGCTTGCCAAAAGTGCTTCCTTATGAATGCATGAAGAATGCTCTGAGAAAAGGAACAGAAAACAAACTGCCCAGTGAAAGGCTCTTTTTTTCCTTTAAATGAGGCCGAAGTGTCTGAGTGGAAGAGCCATAAAGAATCCTACAAACCTACAAAATCCTGCAGATTTTCTGTGGGCTGTGAGGGGCTGTGTCCTTGTGGAATTAGTGCCAGTTTGTAAAATGGTTTGGAAAGGCAGAAAACAAAGACCTCTGGAACTGGGCAGGGAAACCTGCCTGGAATTGTGGCCACCACAGCCAAAGCAGAGCCCGTCCCCATGGCAGGCCAGGGCTGCTCCAGCAAACCTGCACCAGATCTGCCACTTCTGCTTCCCTCTCCCCCAGAGCCACCAGGCAGCCCCCCAGCCCATGTCCTCTTCCAGTTCTCCAGCCCTGCTGAGCGAGCAGAACTGACTGCACACGGGTCCAGGCACCTCTCTGAGCCAGCAGAGCGAGCCGTGCGGGATTAAAGTTGGATTTCGTGTGTCAGGATAATTAAGAGTGAAGCTGTGACCAGATTGTGACTTTGATGGGCTGTAAAAGCATAAACTCTGACATTGCTGAGATAACACGGAATGGGGACTTAAAACCTGCTGCATCGGCACAATAATGGGAAGCTTAGTGAAAAGAGAGGTAATCCCATAAATGGATCAGTTTGTTTACCCTCCATGTCCCACTCCAGCCCTGCCCAAAGGGATTTCGGTGTCACCAGCAGCCCTGCTCACCATGGAAGGGTCACAGAGGGCGGGGTGGAAAGGGAAAGGTCATTTGAATTCGCTCTTTGCCTTGTGGTCAGTTGTGCCAGATGGGGTTTTGTGCCAACCAGGAGCCTGAGTTGGCTTCCCTGGCCTCTCCCTCCTGGCAGCACACAGAGCCATGGGAAGGGGCATCCAGGACAACCTCCTGGGAGTGCTGTGGAGGGAGGCTGCTGTCCCTTCCAGGAACTCTGTCCCGGTTGTCCTGGCAGAGCTCAGTGGGCGGTAACACAGGGCTCCTTGCTTCTGCACCGTGGGTTTTCTGCTTTCCTGGGAAGTGGATGAAAATAGCCTGGATGGGACACCGGGTGCTGTGAGGGAGCAAGCTGTGGCACCACAAAGGAGGGGATGACAGCACTGGTTTGGCAAATCAGACGTAATATAATCAAATGAACAAATAACAAGCTCTCCTCCCAGCTTGGGGGTCCTGTCCTGCTCTCTGCTTGTTCTTCCCTGTCCTGGGGCTGGGGTGAGCTGCCCCCCAGCACACAGTGATGTCACTCAGTGCCCAGCAGAGACCTTTGGTGTTTGTTCTCAAGGGCAGGAGACTGAGATCCGTGGAGTTGAAAGAGAAAATTGAGGGCCGTGTGACTTCCCCTGAAATGGCCGTGACGTGCAGACGTTTTGTTTTCTATTTTCAGCAACAACTCCAGGCGTATGTGGCCTGGGTGAATTCCCAGCTGAAGAAGAAGCCAACGGTAAAGCCAGTCCAGGACCTGAGACAGGATCTCCGGGATGGAGTCACTCTCGCTCTGCTCATTGAGATTGTAGGTCAGTGATGCCATCTGGCACTGTTTTTCATGCTGCAGTTGTGGCTCTGGTGTGGAAGGGGCTGCCTTGGCTCTGGCAGCTGTCAGGAACCCTGGCAGATGCTCCTGATGGTGTCAGAGCTTGAGGGGCTGGGGGGAGGGGAGGGACTTGCAAAGGAAACAATCATCGAGCGGATCCTAAATGCAATTCCACTCAAGTCCTTATGTTTTAGGGGCAGTTACAACAGATGTGCTAAAACCTGTCAGGGGCAATATTGACTCCCACAAGGCTGGCACCTTAAAATAAACCCAGTACAGTCTCCAACCCCATGATCCCTGGTGCTGGGTACCGTGTGAGCAGGACAAGAAGCCACGTGTGCCTCCCGCAGTACCCAGACAAGAGATCGGATCAGTCCCCGCACCTACAGCAGCTCCTCTGATGGTACCAAGCAGTTCAGTTCCCCTCTGAAAAAGCTTTTTCCCTCCTTTAGCTGGTGAGAAGCTCAGTGGCATTGAGGCCAACCCCACCAGCCAGCAGGAGATGAGGGAAAACGTGGAGAAAGTCTTACAGTTTGTGGCATCCAAGAAGATCCGCATGCACCAGACATCAGCTAAAGGTACCCGGCCCTGGGGGTGGCACAGAGGGGTTTAGCTGCTGAAAGCCTGTTTCTGTTCTTTGTTTTATATCAAACTGATAATGTATTAGTGGATTAATGTATTAGTTTGTGGGGGAGTTTTGGGGCTTTACCTACTGTGGTTCAGTAGAAGTTTTGGGTTGAAGGTCGGTGGTAGCAGCACAGTGCACTGAAGAAAAAAAAGTGCCTTTTCTCCTGCTGCTGAGCACTCAGAAGCTCAAATACTGGTGTAATGAGGAATGGAGACCCAGAGTCTTTCCCTGAAAGGGCATATAAACCTGCTACTGTGAAATGGGGCATGGGAACATATTTCTGGCTCACTGGAAGCCCAGGGCACTGCTCTGCACGACCTGTAAATAGGGAGGAGACCCAATGCACAGTCACATGTCTGTGGCATGGTTTAGTCAGGACTTTGTGTACCTCAGTTGACTACACTGTTTTGGAAAACCTTAGTCTGAGAGAGTGGCCGAGCTTTGCCACGAGATCAGTGTGTCTGAGCTGGTTTACAGGCTGGGGGAGTGCCTGGTGTGGGATTATTAAAGCTGACTAATTAACATTTGCAAGGTGCTGCCAGCAGTTTGTGGTGCAGGATGCTACCACTGAAGCAACACGTTGCTGCTCTTTGGTCCCGTGGAATTTAAAGAAAGGAAGTTCTGTGTGCTGGCAGAAGTCACTGCTGGGACAGTGGTTAGGCTGCAGTAAGTGCTGTGCTTTTCCAGTGAGCGCTCAGTAATTAAGTGCTGCCTCATTAGCTGGAAATGGCCATGCAGGGAAGGCTCAAAGCATCAAACCTGCGCTGGGTGGGCGGCAGAGGCAGTTTGCAGAGCTGAGCACCAGTGGCATGGTCCTGTAGGGTTTGGTGCTTCCTGGGGGCACCTCATGGCGATGACCTTGGCTTTGCTTGCATTTTGCAGACATCGTCGACGGGAACTTGAAGTCCACCATGAGGCTGATCCTGGCCTTGGCTGCCCACTTCAAGCCCGGCTCTGGGAGGGCCGTGGGTGCCAGCGGGGCTGGCGCGGCGGGGAAGGGCTGGGCAGTGCCCCTGGGCAGCCACAGGCCCCGCTCTGCCGCTGCCATGGCCCAGGGCGCGGTGGCTGCCCTGGCCGAGGTGCGGCAGGACGTGCTGCACTCCGGCCGGGACGTGTTCCGCCACAGGCACCGGTAAGGAGTCGTTCCCTGCTTGTGTGAGGTCGACAGGTGGACACAGTTCCCTTGGAAATCCATGCGCCTTGGTCCTGGCAGCCCCTGGGGTAGGGCGGCCCGCGCTGTGCGAGCTGGCACTGCTCTCTCGCACCCACACGGTGCCCTCGCAAAGCACTGCCCTGGCCTGGCTGCCTCGGGAGGCACCCCAGGCTCTTCTCAGCTCTTACAGCAGAATAACAGCCGGGTCTCTTGTTATCTCACCAGAAGAGAACAGTGAGTTATGGCCGAGGCAGAGGGAACTGTGCTGCCTCCCTTTCCTGCTGAGCACAGCGCCCTTGGAGCTGCCTCTTTGGAGATGTTCTCATATTCTCAAGTAAAGTCTTAACCCCAGCTACTGCTCAGAGATCTGGGAGCAGATACTTCCAAACCTGAGGCACTGAGAGCTCTGTGCAAGCCCATCCCAAGCTTCTCCACTCCTGTCCATCCCCGTGTTACACCCCCTGCTCCAGCTGGATTCAGGGTGTTGGGTGCTGAGTTCTGGTGATGCTGCAGGGAGTTCGTCCACCCACACAGGGAATGTGCAGTTCTGAAAGGCACATTTAACGCTTGCAAAAGGTGCTGTTGTAGATTATAATGACAATAATAATAGCAGTGACATTTAACTGGAAGCCAGATGGTCTGTTGAGGGTTCAGTTTACACAGCTGAAGGTCACTTGCCCATATGATACTGGCTCAAGGGAACTACCCATGAAGCGGTTTGGAAATGAGGTTGAAATGGGATATTTTGTTGAAAAAACTAAATGTTAAAGGTTTATCTTGCAAAGGCCTTGGACCAGGAGTTCTTCAGCAAAGCCAGTCCTTGTGCTGTCTGCAAATTGTTCTTTTCCTTGCCTTCCCAGAGCTTGTGTGGTTTCCTAGTCACAGAATGAGGGATGAGTTCAAAAGGGCAGGGCCTGTTTGCCTGTGTTTCCCTTGCACCAAGAAGATGGGATGGGGATCCCTGACAGGAGAATGGGTGGTTTTTCTGGCTGTCCCCTCTTCTCACCTTCCTTTCGTTTAGTTTTTCTACCTTCCTTCTTGGAGACAAGAAGAATTTCTGCCCCTATTAGATGAGGCTTCCCTCACTCTATGATTATTATCTCCAGAAACAGCAGCATGGATGAGGAGATTGAAAATCCCTACTGGAGTGTCCGGGCACTGGTGCAGCAGTATGAGGGGCAGCAGAACGTGCCATTGGAGTCCCACTCCTCCAGGTAAGGGATTTTATTGCCAAGATGTGTCCTTTGTGTGACAGTCCCTAAAGTGCTGGTGCCTTATCACCATAATCACGGTATTTCTGACAGAAAAGGGCATTCCCAGAACATAGTGTCTGCCTACTCTGGAGGATGAAGCCTCAGGAACCAACCTGAAGGCCACGTGAAGTGGTCTGCTGCCACTGTTTTCATGGATATAGGAGAGAGAGTGGATGTGCGAGAGCTGAAAGGGCTTTCGAAGGAAAAACCACTCCCGTGGGGGAGCCTGATCCAGCTTCAGAGCCAAGGAGAGCTCTTGTCCCCCAGAGAACAAGAAATTACTCTAAGGCAAAGGGCTGTGTTACTGAACACGTTGGATCTCCCTCTGGATATGGTGCTTTGCTCCGTTTAATCCCATCCGGAGCAGATACGAGGGCAGAGCTGCAGCTCTTGGGTTCACAGTTTGCTGTCCCCAGTGGAACCCCCAGCTCAGCTCTCCTGCCTCCTTCTCCCGCCTGCGTTTTTCCCTGAGTGCCTCAGCTACCCCCCTGCGATTTGTGTGGGAGCGAGGGGTTCCTTTTCCAAGGACAGATTGCCACGGAGGGTTTCTCGGCGGGCAGGGTCTCTTCCACAGGGTTTTCCAGGCCCATTTTTGTGCTCCACAGTACAAATAATTCTCTGTGTTACCTGGGAATTCAGGTTGCTTGGCCCAGCAGAGGAGAAAACCACAAGAGTTTGTGTTTATCCCCTGAATTTGTTGTGTATCGCCGAGGGCATGTTTATAAATAGCCATTTGGAGCAGCGTGGGGCTCCCAGTGAGCCAGTACTGGACCAGTGCCTCCACATGATGTCAGCAGTGTGCTTTTGAGGCTGCTGTTCCAGGGGACATGCAAAAATTCCGGGCTTGGTAACAGGATTTCATGGCCGGTGTCACAGGGCCTTGGCATTGACTCCTCAACTGGGGATCTCAGTGGGGCAGCGGCTGACTCACGGTGCTCCCTGACCATCCTTCAGTTTAAGGGGGGCTGGAGTATTTCATCTCCTCTTGCACCCCCCAGGGGCTGCCAGGTGATGCCGTTGGCCCACGTGCGGCCGGGTTTTGGCGGCGAGTGAAGATTTCTCCGCACATCCTAAATCACGGGGTTTATTTTTCCCCCATCGCGTCGTGAATTCTCTGCCCACAAGGCAGTGGTGATGTTACAGCTGATAAGACAGGATACAGCGGGAATCTTTGCAGAAGTGATCAGTGCTTACCCAAAACCGGGAGCAGCGTTCCCTCCGGCTCCTGGGGATGTCTTTGCTGGCACCAGTCTCTGCGTGATGAAAACAAGATGCTTTCTGTTCCCTTCCAGGGAGAAATGCTCCAGTTTAGTTATGAGAACTGGTTGAGAGAATCAAGATGGTCTTTGATTAGTGAGAGATGTGGTTATTAAGTGCAGCCACCCCCCACCTCCATCTGATCCCAGGGCAGCTCCTTCCTGCATTAACTCCTCACTCCGAGACCTCACAGCCCCAATAACAGAATTCCCAGGGACAAACCCTCCAATAAGCGCAGGCAATCGGAATGATTCATGGAAAATTTGCCAAAAATCAGATGACTCCCAGGCTGCCGAGCCCCTCACCCATCCACCTCCCTTTCCCCTCCCCTTCCCACCAGCGTTCCCTCCCCCACCCTGAGCCGGGCTCGGAGAAAGGCTGAGCCTCGCACAGCCCGTGTGACAGCAGGAGGGAGAGGAGCTGAGGCAGCGAGGAAGACGAAGCCTCGCCTGGGGCTGGGAAGAGCCGCACGCCGCCTGCCCACCCCGCAGCCCGGGGCTGGAAGCGCTTGCGGGAGCCCCTTCCCTCGGCCGGTCCCCGGCGGCCGCAGGAGATGCTCGGGGGCTGAAGAGGGCAGGATGGGCTGAGGGATACACCCCCGGTGATGAGAGAACGACCGCGTGTGCGGCTGTCCAAAATGCAGCAGCGAGGGAGAATAACAACCCGAGAGGAAGAGCAGCGGGAGCAAAACCCAGGCTGCAGAATTCCCTGACTCCGGAATCACACCCGCGTGTGGGGGGCTGTGGATCTGCCATTCCTGCGGAGAGACCTTGAGGGGTTTTTTTTTTTAGTGGTTTTTTCTTTTCCTTTTTTTTTTTTTAATATTTTTTTTTTGGTTTCTGCTGCGAATTTTTCAGCAATCTGGCTTGCAAATCTTCCTCCAGTAGTTTGACAGGAGCTGGCGTCCTCCCCCCCCACCCCTCACCACTGGATCCCTGAGCATGCGAAGGGACAAGGCATGTCTGTGTCCAGAATCCTGAGGCTCCCAGGGAAACGCATTCTGTGAGGCGAGAGGTTAAAGTGGGATCATGGGAGGGAAGCAGGTCAAATGGTGAGCGATTGTTGCCATTGTCGTTTCAAACAGCAGGGATGGGGCGTTTATTAAAATGTGAGAACTCGGGGCTGGTGCCCTCCAGCCCTGACTGTGCAGGCACCGGCAGCTCTGGGACCCGGGGGAGAAGGGATGTGGGTTAAGGAGCCAAGTGGTGAAAGGAATAAAGTGGAACAGTTTGCATCGTGAATGTGTCTCGAACAGCTTTAATTTCCCAGCTCTTATTTCTGCATGCTCTCGTGTGAATTGTTGTGTACTTTAAAGAGCAAATTACAGCAGGGGGTATTTTGTACTTGGCTGGGTTTGACTGACACAAAACCTGTGTGGTTCCAGAATTAACCTGATGAGGTATGAGGCAGCCTGACCTGTGCTGCTGCTTCATGTGCTGCTGGTTCTGTCACTGCTTGGCATTTTGGGGGTTACTGATGCCATAAACAGGAAAACTACCTGGAAAGGGTCTGTGGAGATGGGAATGTAAAACTGTCTGTGTTGTGCAGACCTGTGGGGACTGCTTAACCCACCTGGGATCCCTTATATTGGCTTTGGAATGTGGATCCACTGCCAAGAAAGGCAGATCTGGGAGAGGAGAATGTTATTTCCAGGCTCACGTCCCCTCGCTCTTCACCCTCTCTAGTTCCCTGCCCTCGCCCACCCCTGCCTCTTCACCACCTTCTCCCCCAACAGTTGCTGGTGGTGTTTTTCTAGGGCAGCTCATCCTTTCATCTTTTGCATGGCTGAGAACCAGCAGAGCCTTATCGGGGTGAGGGCACAGAGCATTGGCTGAGAATATTGGAGGGGGAATACTGAGATCTGTTCCTAGAAGGAGATGAAACCCCTCCTGGAGTTCCTGGCCCTGGTGGATCAGCTGGGCTTCCTGCCCTGCCCCTGTGCTGTGGGAATGCTCCATCCTTTCCTCTGAGCCTCATTGCATAATGCAAACCCCACAGAACTGCCTGGGCTTCCAAACAAGATAAAAGCCCCATGATTTAAACCCCATGATTTTATGCCATGCCCCCGTTCAGCAAGGAGCAGGAGCAGGGAGCTGGTTATGGATGTTGTATAAGAAAATATGCCTAGTGGGGGGGGCTGCTGTGATGGAGTTAAAATTCCTGAAGGTAAATCCCTGAGCAAAGCCAGGTGGCCTGGACCCCTTTAACAGTCCTGCACCCACCTGAAAGGACAGGTACTGCAGCCCTTAGACATTTCCAGGAAAAGGCGACTATTCTTTTGCTTGCATTTCTCTTCCCTTTAACGTGGGGAGAGTCTGGCCCGTGAAAACCAGGCTGCAGGTCTGTAATATAAATGAGGAGGAGGCTCCCCTGGCCGTGGGAGTGGGGCAGGCAGGAGCAGCAAGTCATTTCCATCTCTATTGCAGGGCTTTTCTCCTCCTGTGGGAGCTGTGGGACACGCAGCAGCAGCGCTGGGAAGATGCAGACAGCGAGCTGCTGAAGCCTCCTATTTTTTCCTAAAACCTATTATATTATTTCCACAGTGTTTTCTTTTTGTTCTCTGCCCTTTTGTTTCTGTGTTGGGGGGAATGAAAAATTAACTCCTGCTCACACTTGCAAGGATTAATTCCTGCGACTTTCGAGGTACACTGAATGGGTCACTGAGCTTCAGCCACCTTTTGGTGTTGTCTGGGTGATGCATTTGGGAAGAATTTCTGGAGGAAAAAAAAAAAAAAAGATTACTTGACCCTCCCAGTCAGCTGAGATGGCTCCAGTGAAAACATGTGGCTACTTTCAAGAAGTTTTAATCTAAGAACACGAGTGAGTGGGATCTGACTCTGAAAAATATTTTGCCCTTGGGATTTCAAGTTGAAGTGATGCTTCTGGAAGCTGGAGCAAGAGCTGAAGGAAGCCAGGGTGGCTTTTTGTTCAGCTTGTGGTGTGAGCATAAGGCTTGCAGCAAATTTATTTCAGAGTGTCTGAATTCTGTGGTGTCAGCGTCAGACCCACGTTCTGTTAAGGAAAACGAGGGGACACGTTGTGGTTGTCACTTGGCATGAAAAAAAAAAAGTTACATGCCCAGTTTGGTTTGTTAAAGGCCTCTCCAGGATGCAGATAATTATGTTAGATGAGGGTGATGCTGATCAGCACTAAAGCAGCTGTTCCTTCTTTCCCCTGCAGTCTCACATCACCCAGCCCTGTGCACAGTGCAAAGAGTGAATCCACTGTGGCCCCGTCAGAGGAGAAGGAAAGGCTTGTGATCCTCCAAACTGAAGAAACGGAAACTAAAACAGGTACCTTGCAGATAAAGCTTTACTGGGGCTTGTTTGTGTGATAAACTTGCTGCAAAGTTCCCCAGGGGAGGGTTTGAGGTTGCCTTCAGTGAGTTGCTGCACCCACTGACACTGGGGCGTTCTGCCAACCCCACTGGTGCTTTTCTGTTCCCCTGTCCTGTGCTTTGAGATCTGCAGGGATCTGATGCAAAGTGACCGGGGATATATGTGTGTGCAGCAAAGTTTACTTTGCAGTGGGAGTGAGGCACAAATCCCTGAGATCAGACACCTGTGGCATCTCCCTTTGGTGTCAGTGTGGGGTGCAGGACTCTCCTGGGCTCACCTCTCTGCCACGACCACATCCAGCTGCTCTCTCTTCCAGAGGAGACTGATTCCCATTTCCAGCCTGAGTGGCAAGCAGGGAACTCTGGGTCTTACTTGGAGAACTCATGGGAGGAGCAGCTTCTGGAACAACAGGACCACTTGGAAAAGGAGATGGAGGAAGCAAAAAAGATGATTTCAGGCTTGCAGGTAATGGATTTTCTTCCCAGCCCAGTGTTCCCTTCCAGGGAGGGAGAGGGAAGGGTGTGCAGAGAGGAAGGTTCTATTGCTGTGAAGACTGAAAATTGGTGATATTAATTAACAGTAATTGAGGTGGGCTGGGGGAGGGCAGAGGGCACTGAGTGCAGGTTAGAATGGAAGCACTGCAGGGAATCTAAACCAGAGCCTGTGTCTGGAAGGTGGCTGTGTCTGGCTTTTGGTTTCCCTGCCCCGTGGAGCTGTGCTGGCCCTGTGTGTGCTGTCAGTGCTCCTGTTGCTGTGCAGGGGGGGAAGATGCCCCAGTGTTTTCCCACGTGCTGGGGGCTTTGTTAGAGCCTGAGAGAGCGGGGCAGCGCCCTGTGATTTGCGATCAGAAGTAATGCAGGGAGACAAGGGATGGCAGGAAATCAATCGAGATTCCCAGGGCTGATCGGGGGTCACAGTCTTGCATCAGTCTCCCCATGAACGAGGCTGCACGTTCATATTTGGCACATTCTCCACACAACTCTTTATCTGTGGGACCTTTTGCAGTCCCTCCCTGACCCTCAGCCCAGTGTGTTTGACTCCGAGCCCCTGATCCATATGGTAAAGACACTGAGCCCTCTCAGGAATACCCCTTTCTGTTTGTGCTGGGAACCACAGTGGCTCTGGATTGTAAATATTTATGTGCCAGTAAACAAAGCAGAGCCTGTGTGAGAAGCACAGGCAGCTGGGCGGGCACTTTGCTCGGGGACAATGGGCAGGACACAAAAGGACTCCCCCAAAAAGAAATAAAAAATTCCTTGGTTCGCTGGTAAAATCTGGTTGCATTTTGTGCCCACTGGGAGCAGAGAGAGAGGGGGCACTGGGGGGACTGGCATGATCTGTTCTCCAGCCCTGGGTGTTCCAGCAGGGAAGGTGAGCAGCTGGCACTGCTGCCCCTGCATCCCCTGGGAGAGCAGGGAGAGGCAGCTGATGTTGCCAGCCAAGAAATTGGATTTAATTGATCGATTTTTTTCCCCCTCTTAACTCAATACTCAAGAGCCTCCAGTCTGAGAGAGTTGGATGGAAGTATTGGGGATCTGATGTGTGTACGCCCTATAAGGTGCTGAAACCGAGACAGACTTTCACTGCCTGAAAATCTGAGTTGTCCTTGTTTGGTGTCTTTTTGTGGGGAAGAGAACTGGCTGACAGGCCTCTGGGAGAGTTTTTTCAAGGGGGGTAAATCTTCTTGTTCATTCCTGAAAAAAAAAAGTACTCATTTCTGAGGGGAATAAGTCAGCAGAAAATTTCTGCTGTTTAGAGACCGATATCAATGACTGTTGGCCAGAGCTGCAGCTCAATCGTTTTTCCCTTTGAAACCTCTGAAGAGGAGATTTTTTTTCTTTATTTTCCCAGGCTTTGTTGCTCAATGGGTCTTTACCTGAGGACGAGCAGGAAGGGTCCTTTGAGCTCTGTGAACGTGGAGCCTGCCCTGAAGAGCAGCTGGTGAGCACATTTCTGTACCTAAAGCTCCCTGCCTGCTGCACTGTCCTGCCCCAGGCAGGTGTTGCACAACAATAATGGTGGTATTTTGCACCCAGATCATCATCCGAAGTCGCCTGGACCAGAGTGTGGAAGAAAATCAAGACCTAAAGGTTAGAGGGACAACAGGTGGAGGGGCAGAGAGGTTTTGGGCTAAGAGATCTTTGCAGACTGTCCTGTTTAATTGTTTTGTTTTGTTGTTTTGTTTTTGGGGAGGAGGAAGTAGGGTGAGGATGGGGCAGGGTGGACAACCTGATGGATGATATGGGGGATGTATTATGTTAGAGCTCTGGGACCATGCCTGATGCTGGGAGAAGGATCTGTTGTTGCCCTGGAGGATGGATTTGGGGGACCAGGCATCATTTTTTTCTCAGAACTTTAATAGCAGGGGTTAAGGGAGCTGCTCAGCTATTTGTCGTGTTTGTAACTCATTAAAACTGCTCTTGGATCTTTGGGGAAAGGTGGGATGTGCTTCTTTTTCTGCAGCAGGTGTCTGGAGACAGGGAACACTGGCTTTGGTTGACTCTAAGGGGGTGACAAGGTGCCATTTAATCAAATTGTGTTGCATTTTGCAGAAGGAGCTGCTGAAATACAAACAAGAAGCTCGAAACCTCCAGGGGATAAAGGTGAGGAAAGGGACAGTTCAAATATGAATAGCAGAGCTTTAGAGTCTGCTGCAGCCCGTGAGTGGGGCCAGCAGCAACCAGCCACCTCTGAGGAGTCTCAGTGTGGAGGGAGGTGTGTTGGGGGGCTTGGAATTGGGGGATCCTGGGGTTTGCTTCTGGCCCAAGGCAGGTACAAGGAGTTGGGGTTCCTGGTTTCCATTCTACCTGTAGGACTGTGGTCAGATTTCCACTCTTTTTTTGCTGTTTCTCCTAAACAAAATATGAGACCTGCCTGCTTTTCTAGGCTCTCTTTTTCCTTCCTCTGCTGTCTTGGGGTACACACAGCAGCACTGCCCCAGTGAACTCATTCTTGACAGCAGAGGAAAAAGAGCCCGGGGAATCCTTGTCCTCCTCAGAAGCTGTTCAGTTCCTCTCTCTGGAGTTGTGATTGCTGATAATCTACTCCTGAGCCGGAGGTATTTTTAGAGCTGCCTGTCATGCTCCTGGCGAGGGAACAAACAGCAGTAGCTGTCCAAGGTGGAGCTCTCGGGCCCTGAGTGAAAGGTGCAGAATTAGTCCTGACTTTGGCCTCTCCAGAGAGGATTTCACTGCACAACTAGGTCACACCGAGAGTTTAAGTGTCCTTGTGTCCTGGGCTGACATTGGCCTCTCTGTGCCCTCTGGGTGCTGCAGATGTGTGGCTGGATCAGGAGCTGAGGGCACCGAGCACCCTCCAAAGGCACAGCTGCTTCCTTCCATAGGAGCCAAGGCCAGGCCACTTCTGGAGTGGGAATTTTAGGTTGAAGCACAGAAATCCCTCTGTCCCAATAGCTAGGATGTTGGCAGGGAAATCACTTTGGGGTAAGAGAGAGGCTGGAGGGCTGAGGGTGGTGTCTGTACAGCTCCTGCTCTCCTTCAGCCTGAGTGGCCCCAGTGTGTTAGAGCCACTGTCCTGGGTCACTCACTCCTCGGGGGAGGATCTCTGCCCTCCTTGCACCTTCCCACAGAGGACATCTCTCCCCAGGATGCCCTCCAGCAGAGGCTGATCCAGCAGGATGCTTCAGTCCTTCAGCTAAAGCAGGAGCTGCTGAGAGCAAACATGGACAAGGAGGAGCTGCACAACCAGAACGTGAGTCACTGCTGAGGTTATTTTAGGAGGAGGTTGGTGGCCCTGAGGGCTGCAGCAGCCACAGGGCTGAGCTGGTGGCTGCAGCAGAGCTCTTGGGGTCGTGGGACAGTGAAGGAGCAGTCAAAGGTCTGTGCAGAGCACAAACTGCACACAGTGCTCTGGCCAGCGGGGAGGCTGCAGATTCCTGACCTTCACTCCCGCTTCCTGTCCTCCAAGACCTTCAGCTGAGACAGGGAGGGGTTTTCCCTGATGTTGTCACTGCAGTTGCATTTCTCCTTTTATTCCTTGTTCTCCCTGGGCGAGCACATGGGCAGTGTCTGGAGAGAAGGACACGGGAGGGACTGTCCTGTCCAAAATGTTGCCATCCCTGGACACCCTTGAACTCTGTGGATATTTGGTCACCCTTTAGCACGAGGGGCAGGGAATACTCTGGGAATACCTATCTCACAGCTGTGTGTCACTTCTGCAGGTTGATCTTCAGAGGAAGCTGGAGGAGAGAAACCGGCTGCTGGCAGAGTATAAGGTGATGGAACCTCTTCCCTGGAGGCTTTGGGGGTAGCATCTGGTGGCTCTTTAGTCTTGGGACTTTTTTTGTGTTGCCTCTGGGAGTGGCACTGTGACTTATTCCTTACCCACAACGGTCATGGATGAGTATTTCTGATGAGGTGGAGGAGGGATCACATGTTCTATGTTCTGCCCACAGGTTTTTATAGTACATCTTTTATTGTCCTTTTTTTTTTTCCCCTGTGATGGCTTGGTAAGTGTCTGCCACTTGTGCAGAAGCCTGTCAGGTTAGGTTGAGCCACCTGGTCGTCCACTGATCCCTCAGGAACCTGTTTTCTCTGGGAGAGCTGTCTGGTCTTGGCAGGGGGACTCCGGGCAATAACAACCTGACCTACATTAAAAAGCCCCAAAACTCTGGCACTCAGCTCTAACATGTGGCTAGAAGGACACACACTGTGCAAGCCACCAGCCAGATGCCACGATTCCCTGCCCTGGGGAGGTGACTGTGAGCTTTGCTCGTGTCGATTCCCTTGATTCCTGTGTTGCAGAAGGAGCTGTGCCAGAAGGATCGGCACCTGCAGCAGCACCAGGCCAAGCTGGACGAGATGCTCAGGCAGCTCTCCGAGGCCAGCTACCAACAGGTACGGAGAGGGGGGCTGCACTGGTGCCCTGGCACTCACCTGGGTGTCTCAGTGTGTGTGTGTTGACTCCTCTCCTCCCCTCCCAGGTGGATTTGGAGCGGGAGCTGGAGCACAAGGAGGCCCTGCTGGCTCACTGCATGAAGAGGGAGGCTGAGGAGGTAAGGGCAGCCTTGGTGCTGGTGTTTGCCCTACGGATTCCTGTAGATACCTACAGAAACCTCCCACTTCATCCCCGAGAGGCCTGGCTCTGCAGTCCCACTGCCAGTGCCTGAGCAAGGCAGTCGGACCTCGCAGAACACACAGATTCCCAAAGCTCCCAGCACTGAGCACTCTGGCTCAGCTTCTTGTGTCAAAATCCCAGGGGATGAAACAGTGAGGGGAGCACAGGGGTGAGCGGGAGCTGGAGACTCTTGGCTTCCATCTTCATCTCTGCCACTGGCACGTGGTCAGGCCAGGCTTTAGCCTGGGATGCAGCGGCAAGCCCCTTCCAGGCTCTGCCTCCTTTTTTCCACCTGTATGTGGGGAACCAGGTTTGTGCTCTGCGCGTTCCTTAGGGAGTGTGTTTACCTGGGAGAAGGTGGGAGTTACATCACTGACGTGGAAAGCTTTTCGTGCCCTGTCGTTTCGGGGATTTTTTTGGGGGGGGGTCCTAACACTGACATTCCTTGTGGCACCTGCTTTTTGCCCTGACCAGGTGATGGCTTACAGCAGTCACAGTGCTCAGAGCAATGGCTTTCTCCAGCCAGCAGGAAAAGGAGCCGCTCCCACGGCCCACCGAGGGGTAAGTGCACCTCAGGGATATATTCCTGCTATCCTGGAGGCCTTCATCTTATTAAGGGAGATTTCCCCGTGCTAAGAGCCGTGGTTTTGGAAGGGCAGGAGGCAGGCTGGAGCCAGCCTGACCTGTGGTCTCCTGGGCAGGCAAACGACCTGCAGCTGGTCCGGGACGCCCTTCGCAGCCTCAGGAACAGCTTCAGTGGCCACGACCCCCAGCACCACACCATCGACAGCCTGGAGCAGGGAATCTCCAGCCTCATGGAGCGGCTGCACCGCATGGAGACGCAGAAGAGGCAAGAGAGAAGGGTAAAGGCTCCCCAGGGCACCCAACCCACGCCCCTCACACGCAGCCCAGAGCTGAGCAGCGCTGAAGGCTCCAGCCGGAGGTGCCACTTTGTCCTCGTTCTCACCCTAGGTGCGGGGGAAGTCGCCGGCCAGCAGAGCGACCAACGAGTGTAGAGACTCCTGGCCTCCCAAATCCAGTAAGTGCCTCGCAGCTCCTGCCCTTTCCACTGCCTAATTCCTTGTTTCCTATCTAGAGCCCAGGGCACGGGCATCCCCTTGGGAATGCGCCTCCTTGCAGCTGTAGCCGCACAAACCAGGCTGCCCTGCCGAGGGAAGGGCACACGGGTACAGCTCCTGGCCTCCAAAGCTCCTTCACAGTGCGAGTCTGGGCCACTTCAGCAGCACTGCAGCAGAAATAACCATGGCAATCGCTGGGATGGGTGGGAAAAGGGGTGTTATTCCAGCTTTCCTGCTGCTTTGCACCACCTGGTGGGCACAGATAACTGTACAGTTCCCTCTTTCTTGGGGGTTTTTTCTTCCTCGATTTCATTCCGGTAAAACAATGCCAAGACCGTTGCCATTTGTGTTCTTTCCGTGGTTGCCTTAGTTTATTTTGGGATTCCTAATTTTTTGGTCTAAGTCACTTTAAGGAAAACGGAGCTGAGTTGAGTACTTGAGCTGCTTGACTTTGCACAACTCAAGCTGATTTTTGTTATCTCCCAGAGGTTTTATTTTCCTGTTATCTTTTTTTTTCTTCAGTAGCTTCTCAAACATTTGAGTCTATAAGGGTATGCTTTCCAAGCTATTTTATATTGTGATTCCTGGTTTTTCATATTATGTCGGTGTGTTCTATACCCTGATCTATACACCTGTTGTTTCTGTTCCTACAGCAACTGTTTTCTTCTGGTTTAATGTGCTGTTTCAGTCTCCCTGTGCTGTTTCTCCTTATCCCTCATCATTTTGCTGAACAGAAATTGTAATGAAAATAATTAGAAGTGCTGAATACAATATGCCTGAGCACTGAAGTGGCATCTGATGTTTGCTAGTGATATAATGTTGCTGAAAGAGGTGTCCCAGACACCACACCTTGCAGGGGAGCGGGACACAGGGCAGAGAGAGAGAAACACAAATGGGCAAAGATTCTGGCCAGAATGGGAAGGGAAGGGGACAGGGAGTGTTTTTGCTGGGTGGTAACGAGTCCCTTGATGCCTTGCAGAGCTGCCTCACTCTCACAGCACCCCAGTGATGAGCACCAGTGCCTGCACCAAAGTGTTGTACTTCACCGACCGCTCCCTCACCCCCTTCATGGTCAGCATACCAAAGAGGTGAGGTGGGCCCTGCTGGCACTGCTGTGTCCCTCAAAACACCTCTCTTCATTTTTCTGGGAGTCATCCCAGCCAGCACAGGCTTGCTGTGCATTAACTGGGCCTTTGGATTTCATGCCCTGGCTGGGGGAATTCCCCAACGCGCTCCCTGGGCTGATGGGCTCGTTTTCCCTTGCAGGTTAGGGGAAGTGACCCTGAAGGATTTCAAGGCAGCTATTGATCGGGAGGGAACCCACAGGTACCACTTCAAAGCCCTGGATCCAGAGTTTGGCACAGTCAAGGAGGAGGTAAATGTGGAATTGAGCTATCACTGCCTTGGGCTCGGTGCCACCACAGGACCCTGGGGACTGTGGTCACCTCGCTTTTAAACTAATGGGAATTTTCCCCCAAAGAGATTGTAGATTAAGCTGCTTTTGTGCCCTGCCAGGGGCTTTATAAAACTTGTTGCAATGGGAGACCCTGTATTAAAAGTACATTCTCCTACTGTCTTTTAAAGGTTTTTCAGAGAGAACTGGGTTTGTGGCATCTCTTCCTTTGTGTCCTGCATTACAGCCCTGTTCATGCTCAGGCTGGTGTTGGTGTGGATTGGATTCATTAAAGGTTGTTGGGGTAGTTCCTGCTTCACAAATTGATTAAGACAAGTGCAAAGGGTCACCCTCCCCGGGAACAGTCAGCAGCAGCAGCTGGAGACTATAGTCTGGATCAGAAAAGGCGTATTTTCTATCTTTAGTTTACCTTTCTTTAAAAAAAAGCTAATAACAGTTACTGGTTAAAAATGCCTGGGCTGTTTTGGGTTTTTTTGTTTTTTTTCTTTTTTTACCTAAAACCTGGAAAGATGACTTGTACCTCAGCTGTGTCTGTGATCTCTGGGTTGCGAAGGGAGATCTGAGCTGGGATCTGACTCCCCCTTTTATTTATCTTTTTTTGTAGGTATTCCATGATGATGACATCATTCCTGGCTGGGAGGGGAAAATTGTGGCCTGGGTGGAAGAAGACCACGGGGAGAATTGATGGAGCTTCCAAGCCCTGTTTCTATGGAAACCTGCGGCTGGCTGCCGAGCTCCGAGGGTGACCAGCAAGGCAGCGACAACTGGGAGGAGGCCAACTCGAGCTGCCAAAATAAACAGCCTCTCTGCAAACAACGGGTACTGCATGTTGTGTGCATGGACACCTGCCCCCTGACCTCCCACGCCCGGGTGAAGGCGGTGTTCTGGGACTGAAATGACGGGTCTGTGGGGATGAAACACCTGGGCTTTGTCCTGTCAGCTTAAACCCTGGAGGCCTTAATGATGCTCTGCTCCCTTCTCCTGCGCCCCCGCTCCTGCCTCGTGTGCTGCAGGCTCACCTGGGCAGTTCTTCACCCGGTTTCTTGTGCTGGTGTTACGTAAATATGCACTGACGGCAAAAAATGTGAAGCTTTGCCTTCGTGAGTCAGAAGAAGCCACTGGATTATGGAAGCTGAAGGCTGGACCAGCTCTTGCCCTGGACTTGCACGTGCCACAGGAGCAGAGTGGACTTTGCGGACATTCCAGCCTGACAGTACCTGTCCTGGGGATGGAGCAGTCTTCTGGAGGTTTTGTGCATGGTCTGAAGCGAAGATCCCCTTGGCAAAGCTCCCTTTCTCCCAAACTCAGGCTTCCATTTCGCAGCCCTGCTTTCCCGACTCGCTCTCCAGAGCTGTCCTGGCTCCCGAGGCCGTCGGGCTTTGCTCCGTTGCCGTGGGGACTGTGGGACCTCGGTGCTTGGTTATTTGCTGAAGGATTTCACGTGTGGAACTGAGCTCCCCCTGCACTCCTGCCCTCTCCTCTGTCACTCCTGTGCACAGGCATCACTGTGCTGCTGCCCACCCGCTGCCAGGGCCGCCCTGCACTTGCCCACACCGCTTCCCTGGGGGGCTGAGTCCTGAAGGATCAGGAGGCCTGGGAAAGAACAAGCCCTAAAATCCCTGAGGGTGGGTTTTTTCACTTTGGTTCCGTGGCTTTATTTCTCTGCGTTGCCTGTCTCTGCAGCCACCGTGGGCTTGGGAGGTCAAATGGCAAGTCAGGGAATGGGAATGAGCGTCCCTGGTACCCGTGGCCCTTCCGTGGGTGATCTGTGTGTGTGCTGTGCATGAGGCTGGGACAAGGGGAACCTGGTTTTACTGTTTTATATTAACATGTCCTTTTGTAAACATGTTCTTGGAATTATTTTGTACCGATTTACATTTGTCTGAGGACTGTGGATATTTTTATACTAGTGCAAGTGCTCTCTGTACATTTCTGCACGCATTATACTGTGTTTTACTCATTTCCTGGTGGATGCTGAAATGTTTTGTATTGTCTTCTGTTAACACAACACTGGGCTTGTAAATTTTATTTATTTATTTATTTTTACTATGGAAATCCAGCTAGTTACTACTGGGTTTTATATTTTTGCCAGCTTTAATAACCAGCAACAATACTATTTATTTTCTCACTGCCTCACTGTCCAGGAGGTAGCTCAAGGCTCCTATGTTTGGCACTGCTCTGACTCCAGTGGGTTTATTCGTGGATCCTATCCAGGGCTTGTCTTTGTCACTGTTTACAGTTTGTTTATTTCTCTCAAACTTTCCTCAAAGTTACTTTCCTGTTCCTGTACTTGTAACTTGCTCTTGTAACAAAGCCCCCTGGAGTCAGTGGTAGAGAAATTACAGGATCACAGAGTAGCTGGGGTTGGAAGGGACCTCTGGAGATCATCCGGGCCAAGGCAAGGTCACCTTGAGCAGGTGACACAGGAACACATCCATGTGGGTGTGGGATGTCTCCAGGGAGGGAGACTCCACACCCTCCTCTCACTGGCACCACTGAAAAGGGCACTGCAGTCCAGTTCTATCTTGTCTTATCCCATCCCATCCTGTCCGTTTCCATCCCATCCTCTCCTATTCCATTCTGCCTCGTTCCATCCCGCCTGTCCCCGCACCGGGCGCTATCGACGCAACCCAGCCCCGTTCCGTCCCACTCTGTCCATTCTCATCCCATACTGTCCAGTCCCATCCCCTCCCCTCCCACTCTGCCCATTCCCGTCCCACTCTGCCCACTCCCATCCCATTCCATTCTGTCCACTCCCCTCCTACACCGTCCACTCCCACGCCCTCTCGTCCCACTCTGCCCATTCCCATCCCATT
>VZRE01010279.1:17600-28140 GCA_013396775.1 Cephalopterus ornatus | reverse complement strand
CCCCGCCCCGGCTGTCCCCTCGTGCCCCGAAGGACGCGGTCGTGTCCCCTCCCCGCTGCTCCTTCGCCTTCTCCCGTCGGGTTTTCCATCGTCCCCTGCCCGCGCGGCCTCCCCCCGGGGGTGGAGCCGTGGGGTCGGCGGGGCTGGAAGAGGGCTTCGGGATGGGCAGGTCCGGCCGTCAGCCCCAGTTCGCCCTGGGGGTAGAATCGTGGGATCGTCGAGGTTGGAAGAGAGCTCTGGGATCGCCCAGTCCAGCCGTCAGCCCAGCGCTGTGTAGCCCCCGAGCCACATCGCCCAGTGGCAGATCCACTCGCCCAGTGGCAGATCCACTCGTCCCGTGAGCCACCCCCAGGGTGGGGTGACTCCCCCACCTCCCTGGGCAGCCTTATTCCACTGCCTGACCACCCCAGACACCGAAATTCTGCCCCCACTGCCGTGGGTCTCACCACCCTGCCTCGAGTTCCTGTGCCACCATGAGCTCCATCACCTCTGTCCTTTATCCCTGCCCCTCTCCTGGCAGCCCCTGACCGAGACCTGGCCCCTTATAACCCTAGACAGAATCGTAGAAGCTTAAGGGGTTGGAAAGGATTTTAAGGATCGTGTCGTTCCTCCTCCCCTGCCCTGGGCAGGGACACCTTCCACTATCCCAGGTTGCTCCAGCCTGGCCTTGGACAATTCCAGGGATGGGGCAGCCACAGTCTGTTTCAGTGTCTCACCTCAGCACCCGGGATGGCTTTGCCCTGAGGTCTTTACCACTTTACCCACTGGGGATTTGCAGCAGGTTTGTGCCCCCCGTGCCAGGCTGTGCTGAGGGTCCCTCCCTGGCCTGCGTGTGGTCCCTGCCGTGGTGACACTGCCCTGCCCCCCACAGGTGGCCTTGCCAGCGCTGTCCCCCACCATGCAGATGGGCACCATCGCGCGCTGGGAGAAGAAGGAGGGTGACAAGATCAGCGAAGGGGATCTCATAGCAGAGGTATCCTGGGCTGCTTCCTCCTGAGCCACACGTGTGTCCTGGGTGCTGTCCCAGAACCGTGTGACGGACTGGGAGGCTCCAAGCTCACCAGTTCCGTTGCCATCACCATGTCCCTGTTCTCTCTCGAAGGTGGAGACCGACAAAGCAACAGTTGGCTTTGAGAGCCTGGAGGAATGCTACTTGGCCAAGATCCTGGTGCCAGAAGGGACAAGGGATGTGCCTATTGGGGCCATAATATGTATCACAGTAGAAAAGTATGTATTTTGGTAGCCCTTGAGTTGAATTCTCTCTCTTGGGGCTTCTGGGGTGCCTTGGGTGAAAGGCTTGGGGACCATCCGCTGACCAGGTTTGGGGGGCTCTGTGTTTCCTTCTAGGCCTGAATATGTTGATGCCTTTAAAAATTACACCCTGGATGCTGCAGCAGCTGCTCCCCCTGCAGCCTCAGTGCCTCCCCCTCCAGCTGCAGCTCCCTCCCCACCACCTCAGCCTTCTCCTCAGGCTCCTGGCAGCTCTTACCCTCCTCACATGCAGGTAAGAGAGCACTGCTCGTGGTTTAAGGCTTGTTGCACTCTTTTTCTGTCACTGGCATCGCTGCCTGTGGGGCATTTTGTCATACAAACTACCTAAAGTGGGAATTTATTAACTCTAAGTGCAGGAGTGTGTGCCACTTCAATTGTTGTGTGCTTAAAGCAGGTGTTGGGGGAGATCCCAGGAAGCTTTTTTCAGGGATTTATTTTGGCATCCCAGCTGCTAGTGGAGGAAAGACTTGTCTCTCCAGGGTTGTTGTCTTGAAAAACCTACTATGTTTGCATTATTTGGACAGTTCTGGTATGAAAAGCTCTCGTGTTTAGTGCGAATAAGCTGTGCAGGCCCTGCTCACATCTCAGAGCAGAACTCCAGCCTGTGATGCTCTGATGAACACACCAGATGGGTTTGTGGGTGACTAATAATGAGTCGTGTTTCTGGATAATCCTTTTATCTTGCTTAGATATTGAACTGTACATCCACTGTTGTCTTTGAGCACTTCGTGGCAGGGTGTTGCTGTGACATCCCTTTGAAAAAGAAAATCTGAAACACCAAACCTCGTCCCACAGATAAATAACATGGGAACTGATTTGTCTGAGATGTTACTCAAAGTCAGTAGTTGGAGAATTAAGGAATGGCTTCCTGAGCTGTGTTTTAGCTACTAAACTTCCCTCTGCTTGCCTCATCTGCCCAGTTTTGCTCCCCATGTGTTTGTCACAGCCAAAGTGACTTGCTTCAGCCTTTCTTCTAGCCCTGCAGGGAGCAGCTGCCACATTCTCCCAGTGGGATGGTGGTAATGATTATTTTGATGTGGAGGTTTCTTGCTCTTTGCTCTTGCTTTCTTGCTCAGGCCTTGCTAGGAGAAACCAAAGCAGCACTGTGCTTTGCTGTCACGGAGCCAGAACTAGGAGTGCCTTAAAGGCTGGCTGCTTCTTTAGGTTGGCATCATTTATCAGGGGTTGCACCTGTGTTCCTGAGCCTTTTGGAGTAGCAGGACCTGATTCTCTTGTGTTCTCTGGCTTCCCAGATCACTCTCCCTGCTCTGTCACCCACCATGACAATGGGCACAGTGCAGAGGTGGGAGAAGAAGGTTGGGGAGAAGCTGAATGAGGGAGACTTACTGGCCGAGATTGAGACAGACAAAGCCACAATAGGTGAGTCCAAAGCCAAGAAGGGATCCCTTGAAAGAATCTACAGTAGCCTCTGCCAGCTGTTCTCTGGCTGCTCAGTAAAACAGGTTTTGTTAACTTCTCATTGCGTTGGAGAGCTAAACATTGGAGCTCCTAAAAACATTTCTATTTCCTTGTCCAGTCCTTCTTGGCAAGGTGGAGAGGTTTCCCTACTAGTTGCGCTGAAAAGGATTCTCCTGCCACTAAATACAGGACAGGGCTTTAGCTACCAGAGCCTCCAGGAGCAGCACCTGGAGGAAGTCCTCAGCTGCATCAGGCACCAAAGCAGGGTTGTTTCTGTCCCTCACAGGCTTTGAAGTGCAGGAGGAAGGCTACTTGGCAAAGATCCTGGTGCCTGAAGGAACAAGAGATGTGCCATTGGGAACTGCTCTCTGCATCATTGTGGAGAAAGAGGCTGATATTCCAGCCTTTGCTGACTACCAGGCTGCTGCAGTGACTGACATGAAGGCAGCAGCTCCTCCTCCTCCTCCTCCTCCACCAGTAAGGACCATTCTGGGCATGTGAGAGAAGTCATGGGGACCTCTCAGAAGCCTGATCTGAACTGTTGTGCTGGTTTGACAGTGTGAAGCCCTGGCTTCAACAGAAATGCTTCTGATCTGTGAATGCAAGGCCAATCCGTGTGTTGGGGAGAAGTGATCGCTAGTTTGTCCTCCAAAAACTAGAGCAGGTTTCATTCATTGGGATCTCTTCTCCAGCCTGTTGCTTGCCCCAGTGTTAATGCCTCTAATCCTTGAGAGTGGGGAGCATAAGTTCTTTATTTTGGTGTATACACCTGTTTTTTTGGTGTGTAGTCCAGCAGCCCCGTTGGCTTCCTTCCCATGGAATTTCTGATTTAATTTCTGGCACTGGGAAACTTCTCTGAATCTGAAAATTCCTTCAGATTAGTGACAATCTTTGCTGTTCTGCTGACTGGTCGTTAGATGGGCCAGTTCTCTTACTGTACCTTTCACTGATGGCTTTGATCCTTCTGTTAAGGTGATGGCAACTCCTGCTGCTGCTCCTCCTCCTCCCCAGCCTGCTGCTGCTCCCACTCCAGCAGCTCCCACACCTCCCCGGACAGGAAGGATCCTGGTTAGTCCCCTGGCCAAAAAACTGGCAGCAGAAAAAGGGATTGACCTTGCCCAAGTGAAAGGTAGGTTTCCTTTCCACTTCCTTGCCCTCACTGTCAAGTGTCTGTCTCTCTAGATCCGTGATTTCCCTGTTCCAGGAGCCGTGTTAAATGATTTCTCTCCGTTGAATTAAAGTGGTACCCTTAGAAGGTTGCAAAGAATTGAAATCCCTCTTGCGTTTTCTTTTGGCTCCCTCAGGTACTGGACCAGATGGCAGAATCACCAAGAAAGATGTGGAGTCATTTGTGCCAACGAAGGCTGCTCCAGTGAGTAGGCTGGCAGTGTGTAAGGATGGGTGTTACAGGAATGGAAATGCTCTGCAGAGGTGCAGTTCCTGCACGGGACTGGCACTCCTGGATTGTGTGGGCTCTGAGGTTGCAAAGCTTCAGAAACATAGATGAAGCTTTGTTCCTTTATTTGTCCCTTTGATATTCCACTGAGGAAAAAAACTTAGTGTGCTCCCACCCCTTCGTTTGGGTGCTAATTAGAAAGCCAGACTTAGGAACGAGCAGCCTGCTGCTGTTGTTGTCCCAAATGTGTCCTGATGCCATGGCTTGTCTTTTCTGTGAGCTGGTGGAGGTGTTGCTGTGTGTGCTGCTGACAGGGCAGTGAAAATGAAGTACTGCATTTAGTAATCAAATATAGGGCTTGGAAGGAGCCCTGTGGGAACTGGAGAGGTGAGGCTGAGTAGAAAGAGCTGCAGCTGAGCCCCAGCACTTGTCCCCCACACTGTTCCAGTTGATGTTTGGGTGGTTCTGGGGCTGATGCTGCTGTTCTCTGCAGGCTCCAGCTCCAGGGGTGGTTCCTGCAGCTGCTGCAGTGGCAGCAGCACCCGAGGGGACCTTCACAGACATCCCCATCAGCAACATTCGGAGGGTAAGGACATGTTATTCCTCTCCCAGACGGTTATTTTTTTGCAGTCACGAATTTTCCAGCCTGGTTGATGTTCCTCCCTCAGGTCATTGCTCAGAGGCTGATGCAGTCCAAACAAACAATACCTCACTACTACCTTTCCATCGACATCAACATGGGACAAGTGCTGGTGCTAAGGAAAGAACTCAATCAGGTAAAGCATTTGCCCACCCTGGGTTTGGTGATGTGGCATCTTGGCTTGGGGAAAATAAAGACTTTTCAGTGCCTTTTGTACCTGAGTTCTGGGCTGAGACCTTTCAGCCAGGTACTGCCTGCTGATTTCTGCCTTCCCTAAGAGAGCTGCTCTGCGCTCTGCTTGGTGGGGATCCATTATTCCAGGTGGAAAGCAGGGCAAAAAAAAGGTTTTTAACTGTAAGAAGGGTAGAAAATTTAAGCAAAATAATAATTCTACACTAAGTTTGGGGAGTCACAGGCACTAAAAACTACTATGCCTTCTTAAATTGTGAAGGAGATGCATTCACCTCCTAAATTATCTTTGAATATTAATGCTTGCAAGTAGTGTGGTTGTTTTCTAACATATTCTCTGAACGAGGGTGCGTGGCTGTGACTGCCCACGTTGATTGGGGGTGACGTACAGGAGACAGACTGACACCTGGAATCTCTTTATTTGCAGGAGGAAAACATTAAGCTTTCTGTCAATGATTTCCTCATTAAAGCTTCTGCTTTGGCGTGCTTGAAGGTGCCTGAGGCAAATTCTTCATGGATGGACACAGTTATTAGGCAGTAAGTTTATGGTGCTGTCAAAGCCAGAAACTTTCTTTGTTCAGTGGAGAGTTCATGGCAAAACAGAACTGCTGGGACTTGAGGGAGAGCAAAAATGTTGAGGGGCTTTCATTAAAGTGCTAAGAACCTTAAGGTTGGCGCGCCAGGTGGAATAATTGTGGCAAAATTCATGTTAATTTAGGGTTGTCTGAACAGCACTGAGTTTTTCCTGCTGGAAGAAGTTGGCACGTGTCTGTGTGTTGCAGGAACCACGTGGTGGACGTGAGCGTGGCCGTCAGCACCCCCGCAGGGCTCATCACCCCCATCGTGTTCAACGCCCACATCAAGGGCCTGGCTGCCATCAGCAAGGATGTGGTCTCCTTGGCGGCCAGAGCCAGGGAAGGGAAACTTCAGCCTCACGAATTCCAGGTGAGGAGCTGGGCTTGGTGTCAAACACGGCCGCCCTTGAGTTGTTTGAAATGAGTAAAGGCTGTTCCGTGATTGATAATCGGAGAGTTGAGGAGTATTCTGAGTAGGGAGGGACCCACAGGGATCATCCAGTCCAACTCCTGGCCCTGCACAGGCACCCCAACCATCCCACCCTGTCCCTGAGAGCATTGTCCAAACCCTCCTGGAGCTTTGGCAGCCTTGGGGCTGTGCCCACTGCCCTGGGGAGCCTGGTCAGTGCCCAGCCACCCTCTGGTTTTTCCTAGTATCCAACCACCTTTTCCTAATATCCATCCTAAACCTCCCGCGACACAGCTCCAGCCATTCCCTGGGTCCCGTCCCTGCTCACAGAGCAGAGCTCAGTGCCTGCTCCTCTGCTTCCCCGAGTGAGGAAGCTGCAGGCCCCTCTGAGTCTCCCCTCAGTCTCATGTTTCCATGAAAACACCATTCGTAGTTTGACCACAGATGTGTCTTCTTTTCTTGTAGGGGGGTACTTT
The DNA here is from genome assembly GCA_013396775.1 of Cephalopterus ornatus. Classification (NCBI taxonomy): domain Eukaryota; kingdom Metazoa; phylum Chordata; class Aves; order Passeriformes; family Cotingidae; genus Cephalopterus; species Cephalopterus ornatus. Next base: position 21,764 of record VZRE01010279.1, on the reverse strand, counting down.
CACAATTTCCAATTTAGGAATGTATGGGATTAAGAACTTCTCTGCCATAATCAATCCACCTCAAGCCTGCATCCTCGCAGTGGGCTCCTCAGAGCAAAGGCTGGTGCCAGCTGATAATGAGAAAGGGTAAGTTCTCACCTCATTCTGAATCCAGACTCTGAAATAATGGCTGGTTTTCTAACACTTCCATTAGATAATCATTTAAAAACCCCCTAAAAATTATTGTTGACAGGCCTGGGGCAGTACCTCCTGAAGTACAGTGAAATCTTGCATGAAAGGGTCACGCAGGTGTTAAAGAGAGTTGCAGTGACTGAGGAGGGATTTGCCACACATTTATTCTTGAAACCTCTTTGCAAGTTGAGGAAAGGCTGTTTCTTTCTTTGAGGGACAGGATTAAGCTGAGGGAATGAGTCTGGGGTCCAGAACAATTCAGGCACTCTTTGACAACTTGCTTAAATTGCATTCAGGAAAACCTAAGGGATGGGTTATAATCCAAGTGACCTGTATATAATATCCCCCTGCTTGGAGTCTCTGCACTAGCACAGACCCAGGAGAATGCTTAGGTTTATTGACAATTTTAATAGTCCTGGGTGTCTCTCCCTGACTGTGAGGAAACTGGGTGAAGTGGTTCTTTCTCTGTGACTCTTTGGGGCTGTTCTCGTGATGCAGAGAAAGATGAGGAGCTGCGTGCCCTAAGGGGAACACAACAAAGGTGTATCTCCGTGTCTTAGTCAAGTCAGTTCCTTAGTTTCCTTAGAAAAGGAATGAACATGATCTGCTCTCCAGGAGTCCACAGGGAGAAACATCTGTCACCAAGCACCCCGTGCTATTCCTGGCCCTCCAAGAAAAGCTTTCCTGCTCTGTGAGTGGCACTGACTCGCAGGGGAGCGTGTTAACCTTTTCTTTCTCTTGTTTTATTGTTTTTCCCTTGCAGCTTTGACGTGGCCAGCGTGATGTCTGTTACCCTGAGCTGTGACCATCGTGTTGTGGATGGAGCAGTGGGAGCACAGTGGCTTGCAGAGTTCAAGGGTTTCCTTGAGAAGCCAGTAACCATGCTGCTATAATTTACCCATGCAAGCAGAATTTTCCTGGGTCACACTGTGTTGTGTTTTAAAACAAGCTATTTAGACTGTAGTGTTCCGACTTTAAGAGAGTTCCTTTTTTAATTTAAAATATGTATTATATTATCTGGTAATGTTATTACCAGTCTGTACAGAAAAAAAAAAAGTTTGCAAAAGTGCTTTTCAGAGCAATATTACAGCTACACTGTATTTTTATACAGTTAGTTAACTTGCAAACTCTTCCAAAAACAGAGTTAAGCATCCCAGATTTAAAGCTGACCCTGGCAGAATGCCCACTGCCAGCTGCTCCTCAAAAAAGGGGTGCAAAACCAACGATGTCACGTTCTCAGAAATATGAATTACAAACATCTCTTCAACAGGAGTGCAGATGAGATTGGTCACTGAAACAAGTCAGCAGAAGGTCAATTCCCACATTATCGTGTCCCTGGGGTGGGTGAGGTGGCAGACGCACTGAGGGACTGAAGTGCCTGGGGATAGTTTCTCAAAGGCCAAGCGCCAGCGTTCCAAATCTTTCTTGGAATTTGGCTCTGGTCTGGATCTTCTCAGCTACATGATCCCTTTGGAGCACTTTAAGGGGGAAGAGCACCGCTGTGTGTGGGGTCACAGCTCTCGGGTGCCGCAGGGGACGCGCCGTCTGCTCGAGGACTTTCACTCGCGTGCGCTCTTGTATGAGAGCTCTTCAGGTGCTGCTCCTCTCGCTCAGTTAACACCACGCTCTGATGCCATGGAAGTAACTGTTTTGCAGAATGTTCAGGAGAATCCGCGTGTTGGAAGCCAATGTAGACAAATCACACATGCTGATAATCCCGCCAGTGGATATTAATCATGTGAGGACTCGAATGTTTGGAATTCTTTATTTCAGGCATTCTAACATAGGAAGCTCTGACTTAGTCGCTGGAACTGGAGACCTTCCCTGACTTGTCTATGTTGTGCCAGCCTCAGCAAGCTGCAGAATGTGCTCTCCATGTATATATTGTATGTAAGGTGCTTCACTAGTTCGTTGGGCTTATGTCCAGTTACCCCAGTCATTGCATCCTGCCAGGGCTGCAGTGCTGAACATTCTTAAATTCCACTTTCCACATGGAAATGTTCATGTAAAAAGGACAACTGTGCAGTAATGACAAAGTGACCAGGAGAATTAAGTAGCGGGGGAAGAGTTTTAACAGGAAGAGTTCGAGCTGATCCGTTATTCTGTATATTGCATTAAGTACTGTCTCCTGTAAAGTTCTACATAATTCACTAAAGATATTGAAAGAAAATACTGTGGAAATTAAATATTTTTGTGGGAACTACTTAAGTGTCTGGTTGCTGTGATACCTGGTTTTCATGCCTTGCTTAAGCAAAAAAAAAAAAAAAAAATGCATTAAGGTTTTGGATTTTAGTGATCTAAAATACCCTGATCCCAGACTTGCTCTAGTGAACCCATGTTCCATTAAATGTTTGGAATTGACAACTACTAAACCCTGTTCCAGTGCTTTTCTCTTCAGTCGTGTGTGGCTTTACTGTACTGCTCTGCAACCTTTCAGTCTGGCAGTGAAACTCACCCTATTAACCCCAAATTTCATCACCGACGTTCCAAAATTCCTGCTTTCTTGCTGTCTGCAGCAGTGACCTGGAACCTCCTCCTCTGCAGTGCTCACCTGGGCAACCTGCAGGACTTGTGTGTGACACACCTGTGCAGGTTGTCCCAGCATTGAATACTCGTGAGAGCTGCACTAACCATGTGAATCCAGTCCATTTATTTAACAAAAGCACATCACAAGTGTTATTGCTGCTCCTTGAGGCAACATGAATGATGTAGTAAAGCATCTGCAGCTTTTAACTGTAGATACACAAGTACTGTAACTGTAAATATTCAAGTACTCCTTGAGTATTTACAGTCTTTAATTTGGTGGTGCTAGTATTCCTCCATCTTTCTTTTCTACTTGCATCCTCTAAAGGTATTTGAGATATTCAGCCCTAAAGATCAGAAAGTCAATAACCGTGTCCCCCCCACCCCCAACTCATCTAAAAGTAAGGATTCTCACTCTGGGCTTTTGTTCTTTAATCTGTGACCAGGAACTGGGCAGGATGCAGGGGTTAAGGATTTGGCTTGGCAACTGGTGCAGAGACAATACCCTTTTTGCTTTGTTAAATACTGCTGTAGTTGTTTCTTCATCCACCAGTTCTGGCAAATCTAGCTGGAATCTGCCATATTTTTCAGGAACCTCAATGGTGATGTCGTCCTAAACCAAGAAAATTCAAATACTTGATTAACTGACAGGGAATTTAGCAGTGAACATTTCTAGGGATTGGATGCTGGGCAGGAAACACAAGGTTGTTCTTTCTGCTGTCTTACCTTTGACATTCTCAGGTCACACTCGGCAGCTCTGAGTTCAATTCTGAGCTCAATTTTGAGGGGTTCCTTGTCTGCATCCCTGACAGTGACCAAGACTGCCCAGGGAGGTTTGGAGTCCCCACCCCTGGAGGTGTCCAAGGAAGGACTGGACGTGGCCTTCAGTGCTCTGGGCTGGGGGACAAGGTGGGAATCAGGCACGGGTTGAACTCTGTGACCTTGGAGGTCTTTTCCAACCTCAATGACTGAGATTTTGTTGAGGTTCGGTGTGTTTTTTTCCCCAAAAAAGGACCCGAGGACCCAGGAGGGGGGGACCTCAGCCACTGGGTGATGCTGTTGGGAGTTCGATTTCTTTAAATCATGATCTCAGGAGGTCTCTTCCAAATGACTGAGGTCTTTCCTCGGTGACTGTGAATTTTATGAGGTTTGGGGGGTATTTTTTTCCCCAAAAAGAAGGACCTGAGGACCTAGGAGGGAGCATCTTTGGACACTGGCTTAACAGTATGATGCTGTCGAGAGCTTTGATTTCTTCGAATCATGATCTTGAGGGGGTCTTTTCCCACCTCAACGACCGCGAATTGTTGAGGTTTGGGTTTCTTTTTCCCCCAGGAAAGAAGGACCCAAGAACCCAGGAAGGAGGATCTTCAGACAGTGGCTTAACAGTATCACACTGTTGAGAGCTTGGTTTCTTTAAATCATGATCTTGGCGGGGGGGGGTCCCTTCCAATGACCGAGGTCTGTGAATTT
>VZRE01010278.1:81800-134637 GCA_013396775.1 Cephalopterus ornatus | reverse complement strand
CGCGCAGCTTCCGGGGCCGGCGCGGCCGTTCCGGGCGGTGCGGGCGCCATGGGGGTAACGCGGCAGAAACACGCCAAGAAGATCATGGGCTTCTACAAGCACAGCTTCCAGTTCCGCGAGCCCTTCCAGGTGCTGCTGGACGGCACCTTCTGCCAGGCCGCGCTCCGCAACAAGATCCAGATCCGGGAGCAGCTGCCCGGGTACCTGGGCGGCGCCGCGCAGCTCTGCACCACGCGGTACGGGGCGGCAGCGGGCGGCGCTGGGGCTGTGGGCATCCTGCGGGAGGGTGGGAGCTTCTCGGACACTCCGCTGCCCTTCCGAAGGTGGCGGGAGCTGCGGGGCCAGGGGTAACCCCGCAGAGAGAGGGAGGGCCGGGTGGGTCTCCTCCCACCCCTGGCGTGTTCTCGGCGAAGTGGGAACAGCAAAGGCAAGCCGAGGTCTCGTGGGCAGGGAGGGAATTACTGCCTGGCTGGAGCTGCAGCCTGCCACTGCGGAATTGTTTCCAAGGTAGCTGTTCTCAGGGAAGGACAAAGATGTGCTAGAGAAAGACGTGGAAGTAAAGCATCCATACTACGTATCGAAGTTGACTTTGTTTTGGCTTGATTATATATATGGTATATAATAAATTTTCCCTTACTGGTATTTCTGCAATGACGGAATAGCCAGCTGTCCATCATGGAGGCAAGTAATGAAAGCTCCAGGAAGATGTATACCGAGGTTCAAAAACACACTGAGCCATCTCGCACAGCATACAGAACTGGCCTTTACTTCTAAACAGTATAAAGTATCAAGTCACGTCCTTAGCTGTGAGAGGTTCAGGAATGGCTTTGATCCAAACTGTATTCCTGTCCTGCCTAAATGCCACTTCTTACTTCTTTCAGCAGTATCTGTTGGTCTTTTTGACCAGCTTTCACTTAGGGCAGCTGAATCTATCACCCTTCCCTTATCCATCAGCAATGTAACCCTGTCATATGAGGCCACCATATTTTTCACAATTTATCCCTAATGAAACCGTGTTGGCTGTCACAACTCAACTCCTTGTTTTCCACGTGCCTTAGTATATTTTCCAGGAGGATCCGCTCCATGATCTTGCCAGGCACAGAGGTGAAACTGGCTGGCCTCTTGTTCCCTAGATAATATTTATTTCCATTTTTAAAAATAAATTAAATTTTGAAATTTAATAATAAATTTTTAAAAATTATTTGTTAAGTAGTAGTTTGTATGCTAGGTAATATCCAAACATAATTTTAAGGACTCAGCATATTCACTGATGTGAAAGATTTTTAAATCATTTAATGTAACTTAACCTTGCTGATGTCTTCAGATGGGCTGCTGCTTTCAGATTTCTGGGTGCCATTTACCAGTCTTAGAGCCTGAACGACTGGGCATTGCTCATTCTTAAATAACTACGTCAGCCTTTCATTGTTATAAAAAATGTGAGTTTATTTTTTTTGTTTAGAAATCATTGTTTCTTTTGGTTTTCAGATGTGTTATAAAAGAACTGGAATCATTGGGGAAGGCACTGTATGGAGCAAAATTAATTGCCCAGAGATTTGAGGTTCGAAACTGTTCTCATCACAAGGATCCTGTGAGTGGTTCCACCTGTTTACTTTCCATGATTGAAGACGGCAACCCTCATCACTTCTTTATCGCTACACAGGTAAAAGCTCATGGGAAACATTAACTCCATTTCAAGTGATGCTTTGATACCTAAAGATAAGGAAGCCTCCACTGACCTCAATTATGAGCTTTTTACATAGTTTGTGGGAATTAATCATGTAAAACCTTACTCACTCTTAAATGTATTTGCTAATTATGAAGCAGAGAATGTCTTCTCTTACTTGAATGACTAGATTTTTTTACCTTATTAGGATATTGCTTAGTTTAGCAGAAAGTGCAAAAAACATACCACCTATTGATGTAAGTAAACAATTTATGAATGTTAATTTGCATATTGCTTGTGTGTGCATCCCTTTCCCTGAACTGTTGTCATGGTAGTCTGAAAAGTGAAATTAAGTGTCAAACATCCATATAACTTCAATTTTAAGAAATTTTGGACTAAAGAATAAATAATGGTACAAATAAGAAAGGCATTTTTTTCCTGGGTTTGTTACTGGAACTGTATGTATAAATGATACACAATATATATAAAAAGGTTTATAGTAGAATTCTTTATAGTTATGTAAGATAAAAGAATTTAAGATGATTTGTGGCGGAAGAAGTTATGTTTCTTCTTGTGGAGGAAGTGGTGATCTGCATACCACTGAACTGGGACTTTTTCCTCAAAAAATGCATGTGTGCATATACATGTGGGTAAAAAGGAAATGTTGATAAATTTTCCATCAGAAGTACAGCTAATTGGGAGAGAAATTGAAATTTAAAGTGCTCTGAAAGCAACTGCCGTGTAAATCTGCTAGATTAAGTTTCTTATCTTTTTCATAATGTAATTTATCTTCATAGTTTTGTATTAAAAGTAGTTGCATTTGAATTGCAAATATAATTTAATCCCAAAATGTTGACTAAAGTGTTTAATTTTGCAGGACCAGGACTTATCAAACAAAGTGAAAAAGAAGCCTGGCGTTCCTCTCCTCTTTATTATTCAGAACACGATGGTGTTAGACAAACCTTCTCCTAAATCTTTGGCATTTGTCCAAAAGTTGCAGACAAATCAGCTTGTTCCAGAGTACCAAAAACAAAGTATTGTGGAGCTTAAAGAAAAAGAAGGACTAGCAAAGCAAGAAGGTGAAAAGAGGAGAAAACGCAAAAGGGCAGGTGGCCCCAATCCGCTCAGCTGTCTGAAGAAAAAAAAGAAAACACAGGAAGGTCAGGAGCCTTCTGCTCAAAAGAAGAAAAGAAGAAAAAGAAAGCGAAATAGAGTTAAAGCAGAAGCCATGCCATCAGTGCAGAAGAATGAAGGAGAATAAGCCCACCTGTATAAACAACACAGGGCTTGAACGTTGTTTGAACTTTGCAAAAAGAAAGATTATTATGCAGTCACGTGAAATTGAGTTGTTAATATTAAAACTTTTTTTTATTAGGTGGTCTGCTTATTACTGTATCTTAACATTTGCGGGATTGTTCTAATAATTTATTCTGTTATTTAGTGATTGGGTTTGTGACAAAATATTTAGGTGCCCTCATGTTTCATTATTCTCTCCAGCATCTTTGTTCCTGTCAGAATTCACATGATATGTAGCAATTTTTTAGAAATGCTTCTTGGTTTCCATATGGATTTTGGTGGGATATTAGACTTCTTTCTAAATCAAGGTTGCTATTCTTATTAAAACTAGTTTTGACAGCTAGTTTGTTAGAGAATATGAAATTGATCTAAAATAACACAATGGCTTATTTATCCTTATTGTTTGAATACAAAAGTTACCTCTTTTGCAGAGTGACCAGATGCCCTCAGAAGTCCCATCCAGACTGAATTACTCTGTAAATGCCATGTGGACTGATATGTCTGTTGTTCGTGATCATCATTTATTAAGAAGATCCCAGAGTTGCAATTGTGTTGATATTCTTGACAATATAATGGCATCTCTGGTCTGTCTGTTTCATCTGTAGTCTATTCTTAATTTTTAAATAGGAAGAATACAACTTGGAAGTGCTGAATGAAAGCACTGGCTAACACCTGATGCTGTCATCCTGTAAGGTTATGAGCAGAACAGAACTGGGTTGGAGGAGAGTCGTGGTTTAACCCCAGCCGGCAGCTCAGCCCCACACAACCATTTACTCAACTCGCCCTATGCTGAGGTGGAGAGAAACAGGAGGGTAAAAGAGAACTTGTGGGTTGTGATAAAGACAGTTTAATAGGGAAAGCAATAGCTACACACAAAACAAGGAATTAATTCACAACTTCCCGTGGGCAGGCAAATGTTCGGCCGTCCCCAGGAAAGCAGGGCTCCGTTTTGTGTAAGAGTGACCTGGGAAGACAAACACTGTCACTCTGAACATCCTCCCCTTCCACCTTCTTCCCCAGGTTTATATGCCGAGCATGATGCCATATGGTCTGGAATATCCCTTGAGTCAACTGGGATCAGCTGTCCTGGCTTTGTCACCTCTCAACTCCTTGTGCACCCCCAGCTTACTTGCTGGTGGGGTGAGAGGCAGAAAAGGCCTTGACCATGTGTAAGCACTTCTCAATGACGACAAAAACATCCTGACACTCTTTTCAGCACAAGTCGAAAAACACCGCTACTGTGAAGAAAACTTAACTGTATCCCAGCCTAAAGCAGTGCAAAGGAATTTCCAAATCTGTTTCAAGTACCCAATTTTCTTTAGTAGCTATTGCTTCCTGTGCCTCCTTACATGTTTGGTGCCTTTAAGTCAGGAGTGACTGAGATGACATAATAGAGGGGTATGTACTATAGCACATGCTATGGCATAGGTGTGCTCTCTCAGTGTTCCCAGTCATCACTGCCCAGATTTGTAACTTTTCTCAGTGCATTTCTTCTTAACCAAGATGTAGTTCTCAAAAGGAACTGTTTCTTCACTGTTTCTTCTTCTGTTTCTTCACCTACATGAGTTTAAGGTATGTACTCTAAACAACTCTTCAGCCTCTCTATCATATCTTTGCAAGCTAGTTTTTCTGTGCGTTGTCTGCACAGGTTCTTGAATGCCTGGAGTACACAGCTATACTGTGTGATGCTTCCTGTTGACCTTTCAAATTATATGGACAGTGGTTTCATGGAGTTTGAGAAACCAGTTTGAGTGATGGGAGTTAGCCAGTCTGAGCAGAAACTGCAGAATATGCCTCTTGCCAGCACAGGAAGGCACAGGACACTGCTGCTGTATCCCCAGTCCAACTTGTTCCTCCCAACACGGCTGTTAGGAGTGGGCTGTGCCTTTAGTGTTCCATATAAGACCACATGCATCTTGGGAACGGACTTGAGAGACAGAAAAAGCGAGAAAGGGTGCTGTAGCCAAGATGAAAGCTTATTTGAAATTTAAAACAGTCACTAATCATGGTATTGTTCCTACATTGATTGCAAAAGTGAGTCCTGAGGAGACATTTAGTAACTCCTAAAAATATTGTAATGCAGCATATTTGTTTCATGTATATTGCCTTTCTCAAGCTACCATAGTCCTTTCCCCTTCACTCATTTGGGCACAGTCCCATGTTAATGTAGTTTTATTTCTCATTCTCCTATAAACTTTGCTTGTATTTCTTCCCCCTCCCCAAACCCACCCACAGACATCACTGCTGTAAGTAAAGCTTGGAGCAGATAGCAGAGATGGTTCATCAAAATCTCATTCTGAGTCAAAAGTATTTAAAACCCAGTAACCTTACTAAAAATATTGTTTTTAAAAATAAAGAGGAAAACACCCGAATTATTTGCAGTAGTCCCTTTCAGTGTAGTTAAAACATAAAGTTTAAATCCACTTTTTTCTGAAGACTTACAGACAGACAAAAACATAATTCCTGCAAAAAAAGAAGAGAATTTTAACAGTCATCTAATGACTCCCACCTTAAGGAATTTAAAACAATATTTATCTATGTTTCCTTAGCATTTTGTTAACACAAACTGAGTCATGGTGTTGCCATTGGGAAGAACTGGAATGTAAAGGGAGTGAGCTCTTAAGAGAAAAGCTGTGAAATTTGTCTGCATAGCTGCAGCTCTCCTCCAAGAAGGTAAATAACTTGTCTGTCAGCTTTGGGAGAGAACTCCTGCCCAGGCAACAAGCAATCAGACCGTGTTTTGTTTCCATTTTGAAATACAAAAAAAAAATAAAGCCCATCCAGGCCAAACTGACTGGCTGTATTTATACCATTAAATCAGCAACACTCGGAGCTGCCTGTAAGCCCGAGCCCAGCGGGACGGGCTGGCTCTGCCCGGGCTGGGCTCTGCTCGGAGCACACACCAGCAGCGCAGCTGCTGGCGAACGGCTGTGTGGATGCTCTCAGGCTGTGCTGCCTCTGCCTGCCAGAGTTTGGTGAGGTTTAGCTGGCCCAGGCTATAAACCATGACGGGTCCCTCTAGTAATTCAGCGGTGCAAGTCACTGGGAGCAAGCCTAGGCCTATGGAAAACACCACTGTGGAAGTACTTTTAGAGCTAAATTTGCTGTTCTAGGTGTTCACCCCATGTTCTGCCCAAAAAGCCACTGCCTTGTTTATCAATAAATGGTCTGGAGTTGTGCCCACGACTCTAGTATAGAGAGGGTTCCAAATATAACTTTTCAAATGAAGTTTAGGATCATTTTGCTGTAGGATGTCAGAGGGAGTGGCTTCAGTTTTGAAACTACAGAAAGCCAGAGGTAAATTAAAACAAGCATGAACAAAATCTTCTCGGGGGCTGTTGATTTCCTCTATTCTCAGCCTAAATGTATACTCCAGATCCTAGGCAGTACCTCACTAAATCTTTCTTTGAAAAGAGAGGGAAATAACCAGTATTGTAGAGTATTACGTATGCTACATGTGTGGAGTGATAGAAGAAGAAAACACTAATATGTCAGCCACAGTCTGCAGGGCATTAATGCTGAATTTAGGACAGAGTCTCATCTACCGGCAGCAGAAGATATTTATCTAGACTGCCTGCCAATTCAATTGGCTGGATTTGTATGTTGGTGTGATCCGGTATTGTACAATAAATCACTCCCTGAGCATCTGTTAATGACACTAAATAGATGAGTTAATTAGAAGCTTCTGGAACCTGGGATGTTTATGAATCATTATAGTAAATATGAATATGGTATGACTTGAAGAATAAATAAATCCTGGTGGAGAAAAGAAAATAGGATGTCCAGAGCAGTCCTGCTCATCTGTTTTCAGCTATAGTGGTACACTCTGCATCAGCTTTAGAGTGTTCCTGGAGTTTCTTGAACATATTCTGTCAGAGACAAGATGAAGAACATCGGAACAATACCATGATTTATACTCATTGCATCTTTCAGCTAGAAGTTTCACAAGCAGCTACTGTATATTTCATACCTCTGTGTGGGCGTAATATCTCACACAGGGAGCAGCCGGAGATACGGAAATGAACAAATAAGAGCCCCAGCAGGTGTTACCATTTACAATTTAAGGGAGAAAGATTGCAGTGTTCAGAGAGAGAATGACAGAAAGCAAAAGTTTTTGTACCCAGAGAGTCAGGAGTGAGAGAGAGGCTGCACCTTGTGATTTAGGAATGGCCTAACTAATGCCAGGAGAGGGGCTTGTGATGTATTTCTGATAATTATTATGTCTGTGCACTACGAGCCCCAGATTTGTCTCAGACAGCTCAGCTGTCTGCCCACAGAGGCAGTCATTTTGTAAAAGTTGCTACAGCTTGTTACGAAGAGACAGGCTGGGCTCTTTCAGGGGGACTTTATTTTCTGATTTCTTCTCCTGTGGTTGAGAGGGAGAGCATGCAGCTGTGCTTTGTGTATGGATACAGGGAAACAATGAAGCTGTTAACAAGGGTCCAGTTAAAAACTACCCAGAGTCAAGAGCTGGAAGGAAGAAAAGAGACAGTAGTCACTGGGATTTAAAGAAATCAAAGAAGAAAGAAAAATGCATATAAGGGTTTCTGAGTGTTCGCTGGAGGAAGGAATTCATCAGCAGCAAAAGGTGAACCAGACATGGCTCAGCAGTCAAGAGCAGGGAACAAAATAATAAACCATAAGTAAATTAAAAAAAAAAAATGCCAATTCCCTTAAGAAAACCTCATTGCTCATTGTGACTCAGTTTCTGCCTTTTTAAAAGAGGGAGCTGGACTGACTAAACCACTCACAGATCCCATGTTGATAGCCCAAGAGTTCCTGCAGAATGTGGGTCTCATGATGACAAACACTTTGTGTCTTCATGGTTTTTCAATCTCACATACTTTCCAGCACTGTCAGGTTTGCAGCCAAATCACTCTGCTGTAGAGCTTGCCTAACACGGCATATGGCTCACTGCCCAGCACACAGATATTACATCCAGGAGCAACCGACTCCTGCCATTACTGATAGGGTGAATCCATGCAGTTAATTGCTCCTGAGTGTACTCACAGCAATAGTCTGGGATAGCCAGCAGTTCTGGCTGTGGAGATCATGACCCAGGGCATGGTATAGGTTTTTTTCAGTCTAATCTCCTTCCAGGAGCTCAGCAGGGAACCTCGAAAGTTTCTTGTTACAGTCTTGACTTCTAGTTGATCCAGAATGATCATTTTGCCATGTTAATTCCTCTGGGGCCAAAGATGCTACTGATTTGACTCTTCAAGGCGGTTACTCTTTCAGGCTGTCTTGGAGAAACACTGAAGAAATTTTTCACTCTGTGAATTGGCACCCATTTCAATAGGCAGGTTTTCAGAAAAAGTGACGAGAGAGCTTTTCTAGAATTCCTAGCTCCTTCTTTCCACTCTGACCTCTCTTTCAGCAACCAAGAATACAAGAAGGGCTCTTCTGAGGTGGTCCAAAAATCTGTCTAACCCAGCATCACGCTCCAACAGTGGCTGAAAGCTGTTCCTTAGGAGTATTATGAAAATTGACAAAACATCTTTTTGGTGCTTCCCCAAATGACTTTCCAACTTTCTGACAATTTGTTAGGGAGTTCCTGATCCCGGAAAAATATTTTGTTTTTAACAGCAAACAATGAATCTCTCTTTCACTAATTTGTCCATTCTCTCCTTGAAACCGTGTAAACTTTAGGCCTCTTATTTTCTGCACAACTCGAACACATGGAAAATACTATGAAAATATATTGAATACATGAAAAAATGTATCAGTTTTGAATGTGCTCCTTACAAACTGGCCCTCATAATGGGTGAAAGTTTAAGCAGTCATTCCTTAGTCACCCTTCCCATGCCACTCTTGACTGCATAGACATCTGTGATGTTTCCCCTCATTCATCTCTTTTCCAATCTGAAGTGTCTTTTGCATCACAAGAGCAGCACCTAACAGGAGAGCAGATTTCAGCTTAGTCAGGCTCACTTGAAAAGAGTCCCTGCATTCTGCTGGATGTTCTCCATGGAAAAGCATGAACAGGAAAAGTCTTGTGAGAAAAGGTGCGGGACAGGAACTCTGCGTTCAGCGTTTTGTTCGCCGCAGACTCCTTGCTTGAGCTGAATGCCATTGCTCTTGAACATGTGTTGGCTTCTTGCCTGCGGAATAATGGTGTACGTATTCCCCTGATCTCCTAAGCTCTCCACAGATTGGCACTACTAGACAACTAGACAACAACATTCAAAAGACAACTGGCTACTGTGCTGATATTGTTGGAAGAGCCCAGTCTTTGCCCAGCACACAGTAAATCCTAAATAAAAGTCAGCCACACACTAGGCCTATGATGGCATCCTTGTACCCTAAAATTAAGATGTAAATGACAATTTGAATATGATAGAATCATAAAACAGCCCAGGTTGGAAGGGACCTTGAAAGATCATTTGGTCCAACCTTTCACAGGTCAGGGAGCCTAAATGAGATTATCTAGCATCCTGTTCAATCACATCTTGGAAACCTCCAGTGATGGGGACTCCACCACATCCATGAGGAGATTGTCACAGTGAATGGTTGTTCTTACTGTACAAAATGTCTTTTTTTTTATGTTGACATGAAACCTCTTCCAGTGACACTTGCTCCTGTTGCCTCTTGTCTTCTCTGTGACTCTTTGTGAAGAGACAGTCTCTGTCCTCTTTGTAGCCACCCTTTAAATACTGGAATACAGTGTTGAGTTCTCCCTGAGCCTTCTCTTCTTCAGGGAGAAAAGACCTAACTCCTTCAGTCTTCCCTCACCGGGCAGGTTCTCCAGCCCTCTGATCCACCTTCATGGCCTCTCTTTGGACTCTTCCCAGTCTGTTCACATCTTTCTTGAATTGTGGGGGCCAGAACTAGACACGCTACTCCAGGTGCAGCCTAACAAACACTGAGTAGAGTGGGATGGTGATGTCTCTACCACTGCTAGTGCTTCCTTTGCAGATGCAGCCCAGGATCTGCTTTGCTGCAGCAGGACACTGCTGACTCGTGGTCAGCTTGCCATCCACCAGGACCTCCAGGTCCCTTTCAGTGATGCAGCTCCCCAGGCACACAGATCATGGCCTGTTCTGGGCACTTTGTTATGTTGTCCCAGATGCAGGACCTTGCACTTGTTAAACTTCATCCAGTTCTGGCTTGCCTGTTCTTCCAGCCTGTCCATGTCTCTCTGTAAGATGTCTCTTGCTTCTGACATGTCCCCTTCACCACACACTCAGGTATCATCAACAAACTTGGCGAGGCTGCTTTCAATCCCATCCAGATCATTTGTGAAGATGTTCAGCATCATGGGGCCCAGTATTGATCCCTGGGGGACCCCACCCATGATCTCCACAATTTTTCAAATATTATAGACAGTGGCCTGGCACTAGTTTCTCTGCCCTGTTTAGCAATGGTCCTATATATTCCCTATGTTTCTCCTTATTGCTTATGTGTCTAAAGAACCATTTTTTGTTCTTCTTGACATCTTTGGCCAATTTCTAGTCTAGCCAAGCCTTAGCCTTCTTGACTGCCTCTGCATGTCCTTGCAAGGTTCTTATAGTCCTTAAAGTCTGTAGTCCTGCATGTCTATAGCCAGAATCTTCCCAAAAGTCCTATGTCTGTATTTTTATCCCACTTGTAGGCTTTGCCTCCTTTGCCTCTCAGAATATGTTCAGCCTGCTCACATTAGATTTTTTTATATTAATTAACCTGGATATTAAAAAAAAGGAGTTCTACATCACCATCAGAATGCCCACAGAATTACAGTGTTTCTTTTTGCATTATGTAGAAGTCAGATTTATTGCTGCCCTAAACACAAACAATACCATTGGTGTCAAGCTTGAGTCAGAGATAGATTTGCACAAAGATCAGTGCTATCAGAACCCAGGCAGGCCTGCCAAGCTTCTGAGATGAAGACAGTAAAATTAAAATGGGGATATGGCATTCATACAAATCACTGCTTTATACCAGTCAGTGAAATTTTCTTCCATCTATTTGGCCTTTTCTCATGTCCAGAGGATTTTTTTTCAAGTCTGTGTTTACTTCTTAATGCTAGTGAGAATTAGAACATTGTTAATACATATGCTTGACAGTATCAAAATGGTAGACAATTAGCTTCAGTTATATAGGATATGAGGGGTGTTTAATTTATTAGATTTTTTAATTGGTCTCTGTGTGTAATGGGCTAGGAAAAGATAAGAAATAAGGCCCTATAATTCATCTGAAAAAATCTTGGTTCCTCCCCACATTCCTTCCTTTTCAGCTATTGATTCTTTTTTATTAGTTGTTGCTGTTGTTGTTATTTATAACATATTTAATTATGTGCTTTGGAATAATTTTTGGTGGATACTTGCCAGTTTACTAATATTCACTGCCCACTACCTGATGGTGTCACAAACACACCATCTGTTCACTTGTGCCTTCCAGAACTCTCTGAAGTAGCTCGCTGACTCAAGCTGCAGGTGGTAGGATTGCTCAAAATACATAATTACCAAACTTCTAAATAACAAAACTTTTATTTCATGTATGCTTTTTAAAACCACATTTGATTAAGACTTTCTTAGCTACCCCCCAGTTAAACACAAGCTTACCTCTGCTGCAAACCTATCTGATACCATTATGATGAAGAAGGCTCATGCCCCTGCTTTCATGTTGTTTTTTTTTTTCTGAAGGATTTCTCAGCATGTTTTTTTCATGATTGGGCCAAAACTGTGTGTCTTGGTCCCTGGACAAATTTCTCTTGATATCCTACTCTTCTGCCTAGAGGTAAGCACCACTTGTGTGGAATATCTGAGGGTGCCCCTTCTTGGTTCACCCTTCTACCGAGTTTGGGACAGGAGAGTGGATCTGAAAGCTGGGAACATTGGCTCAACCTCCACTCATGCAGGTTGGTGCATGAGGCTCAGCTGTTTTGTGGCTGCTGTGCCCTTTCCTTTGGTTACTAATGAATTAATCCTAGTTAGAACATCTTCAAAATGAAATCTCAGCAGGTTACAATAATAAGAATATAATTCTACCAAAAGGGAAAATAAAGCAATATTGTTGATGGGATAGTGGATATCTCTACAGGCTTTTACTTGAACTCCCTGAAACAGCCAGTGTTATTTCTGTGACTGAAGATTAATTTCTGTGTCATTATCAAATGTAACCCTTGAGGAATTAATTGCATTCGCATATCGAAGTCCTATTTATACCATCAAGCAATCTGGAACAGATAAGCCCCTTCTTGGGAAATCTCCGCTGCTCCACAATATTTGCCTTTGCCTCAGACAGGTTATGGCCCACTGGGACCTAAGGAGCTCACTAAAGCACCATTTGTAATGCAGCGTGACAAATCCCGGAGCCAGGGCGATAATCTCTGCAAACTCTGTACAAACAGTCCCTGTGCCTCAGCAAAAGTGATTAATGGGCTCTGCGGAATCAGCATGCGGCCCTCGGCATTAATTACTTCAGAGGGACACTCAGTGGAAACCCGGAGGTCTGCAAACGATTCGGTGGGAGGCTGGGGCATTGGTGAGGGCTGGATGCAGAGCCCTGGGCTCTGGCTGTGCTGTGGGAAGGTGCAAGGCACCCCAAGCTCCCCGTGGAGCCCAGGGATGGCTACAAAGCCAGTGTGGGGGCCCCAGGGTGCTGCTCCCCAGGGAGCAAGAACACAGGGAGTGGGATGGTGCCGGCTTGGGCTCGGTGGGCACACGATGGGCACTGAGCTGTGCTGGCTGCAGCTCTCGTGCCCTGGTCACACTGGGGGCTGGTGGACAAGAGACAGAACCTCCACCGAGCCTGGCTTTAGAGTGGGGTCAGGGAGAGCAGCAGGGCGGGGACCAGGGCCTGGTCCTTCAGGAGAGACTGTGGTTTGCAATATTCCTGCTCTCTCTGCCATAAGTGTTGTGATTTAAAATGCACGGTCCCTTTGTAAATTATTGCGGTCCTGTTGCAATGAGTGAATCTGTGCCAGTTTATCTCCAGGGAAGATCTAAGCCTAAACGTTTTACAAAGAATGAAAGATGATGAGGAGAGAAGTGTGCATTTATCTTTCCCATATGTTATCTGGGCCTCATCCAAGGGGAAAACTTCTACATCTTGTTTCAAGTCCTTCAAATCCGGCCTAGGGGACTCTGGTTAGAGACCCCCACGGAAAAGTCTTAATGAATTTACCATGCATTTTTTCTAATTCATTAAATATATGTCAAATCCAGTAAAGCCTGCCTGTGTTTTCCCCTGCTGCCATAGAAGTCCATGGCAGGGAGATCATGGCCCACCCAGCCCTCTAGAGTTACTCAGTGGTGGCACAGCCTCAGCTGCTCTGCCAGCTGTGATGTGTTTTTGCCCAGCAAGCTGAACCCCCAGTCTTTGTACCGTAACAGTGATTTCAGCTGGAAGCAGTCGTTTGGTTCGGTCATTCTGACTGTTCGGTGTGATCCAGCGACCACGGAGGACTTCACTGTGCCCAGATAGGAATTATGCTGATAGTACTACATCAGGTTTTGGACCCACCCTGACTAGGATTTGACCCTCTCTCTTGTGTAATAGCCTATGCTGATGGACATCAGGCAGGGAACTGTTCCCCACCCTGTGTTATACACAAGAAAACAAAGGCAGAAATATCTTTTCCACTTTATATTTGAGGGATAAAAATTAGAGCGTTTTGGCTTCCTCATCTTGTGCTTATCCTAATATCCTAGTCTGTTCTTAAAGAGTGTGTTCATCTGATGGCCACCCTCCTAACTAAAGCAAGACACCGAAATGGATGAACATACGAAAAGATACCTACTGGGACACTTTGCACAGTGACAGGTGCTTAAGTAACAAGGGGGTTTTAAACATAGATAAATTAATAGGACTATTTTACACTTGCTCAAAGCACCCACCACCCCTCAGATGTAATTTGGCATTACACCTGATTTCTGAAGGCAATGATCTGAGTGAGAGTTAGAAACTCAAAATCTTATAAATCAGCTATGAAGATAGTACTAAAAATCCTGCAAGCTGTCAGGATCTTCAAGCATCTTTAAAAATTTGGCTCTCAAAACTTCATCAGTGAAGCCTGAACTAAATCCCCACAGTTTCCGCAACATCTCCAAGTTCATTGTTTTCCTTGCACTACTCTGTATTTGCAAGAAAATGCATTAAATGTTTGGAAAATAGTATGGCATTTAGTTTTACAGAGTATAACCTTCTGAAATTGCCAGAATGAAGACAGGGCAGCAAGAATGTCATAGACACAGCAAGAAGGCTTAGATCTCTCTTCTGAGAAATAAGGCACCCTGAGTTTTAAAGGGACTTTAAATAAAACAAGCAATTAAAAAAAGGTATTACTTCAAACCCTTCTGAAGTTTTGTCACTAATTTGGATGACCAGTATACATAGAAGGCAGGGAGGGTGGTCTGTGTAGGGACACTTAATCCAGAAGGTTTGGAAGGAGGATGTATTGTGACATTCACAGCGTGGCTTTCTAGGTGCCAGAAACAATTTGATAGACATTTTATTCTGGAATAGCAAATTCAGAGTCGTGGATATAAACAAAGGAAAAGTGTCCAATCTCAGGTAACCTTTCCACTTCCACTCATCTGGAGTCATTACTACAGGACATGTTTAGCTCCATGCTGGAACAGCCTCTCCACAAGGCAGACGGCTCAGAAGAGCAATTTGGTGATGGGAAGAAGTGCCTTGGGAGGGGAAAGAGCAGCTAGCCTGGGGTAGGTGGGTCCTCTTTGTACCATTTATTTTTCGCCTCGTTGAAGGAGTCTTTAATCTTCTTTGCGAAGTTTCTAGCTTTTGTTGGTATTTTGAGAGAACAGTTAACCCGAAACCACTGGCAGCAGCTCAGCACGAAAAGGGCATGTTACAGAGGAACCTCTGAGAACTCTCTAAATTGCATTTCCTCAAAGTGAAACAGGGTGGGATTGCAATGTCTCCTTGGCATGGTCCTGAAACCAAAATGATTCTTCACTGACTGAATAGCTTCATGCGCTGGTTATACTATTACAGCCTGCAGCCAGAGACGAAAGGGAGCTGTCTTTTCCTTGAATTCTGTTCCTTGCTCTCTTGAGAACTGGAAACAGGACTAATAGAAAGTAGTTCCTTTCATTGCCTACCTCAGGCTCCAGTTTGATTACTCACTGCATTAATTTACTGATTCCGTGATTTGAACCCATAGGTTTATTGATTTATTATTAATAGGAATACTGATGCACTCACAGGATCGTTCCAGCTTTAATTAACTTTGGGAAATTGTAGCAAATTTACCCCTGCTGCCTTAAAAATGAACTCCCTTGCTTATCCTTTTCAGTAAGTGCCATTTCTATAAAATCCACCACACCAGAGTATTCTGCCGGACAGTTCCATGGATCAGGAGAGCATGTTTAGAATGAAGTATTTCCAGGCCACTTGATTCTTCCTTCACATTAGTATGAATCCCTTATAGAGGGTGAGAATGGCACAGAAGGGAACATGGAAAATGAAGCTGAATAGAAGAAAATGACCTTATTTTTTCTTCACACTACTCACTTTTCCCTTAACATGCTATTCAATTTCATAATTATTTCTAACTTAATGACTGACAGGTAGAAAAGGTTCGGAAATATGACTTAGGCACAGACAAAATAACTGTTCCCACTGGTAAATGAATTTCCAGACGTCAGACTATTCAGTAGGGTGGCTTTAAATAATGGCCATAGATCATATTTGTACAGAACCTTAGAGTCTGCTCTGCCTTCTGTCACATTTGATAAGGAAATAGTCCACTTAGTGTGTTGAAATTTCAACTGCAAGCCTCTGCAGAGAGCAATCGTATGTTTTTAGGGCATTTTCCATGCCAGCTATCTGGTGCTATTATTGAACTTTTCAATTTGTTGCCCATGATTTTTGCAGTGTGATTGTATCTTTTATTTCTTTCTCAGACTTCTTCTGTTCACTGTTGCTCACAGAAATCTCCAAGAGCAGGTGTCCAAGTACAAAGTAATGTTGCACAGTCCAGGCACATGGAGTTTATATTTTAGACAGGGAGCTCCCACACTTACTGTGTGCATTCTTCTGGCACTCTCCTTCTGGTTTTCTCCTTCAGATGTACTCTTTTTTTATCTGAACCAGAGTCAAAACAACTCATCACAGGCTGAATACGTGTGCCTGTAGATGAAAAGCTCTATGAGCTGGTTCTTCAGTGTGACTTTCTGAATCAAAGAATGCAGAGAAAGAAGAGACATAAAAGGTCTATTGTCTGCCTAGAAAAAGTAGAATGTCTCTAAATGAAAACATGGGTGAGAAAGAACCAGAAATTAACAGAATGGTGATGCATCTCAATTTGTCTCCAAAGCTACAAGCAAGAAAATGAACTGCGTCTCAATGACCTCTAAAAGAAACTTTGACACATTGACTTCTATGAGCTTGAAGCTGCTCTAATGAAATCATTCCATTAGATGTGAGCAAACAACTAGAAAACTGCTGGTGTAAAGACCTTGGGATAAACTGTTCACCAAAGTAACAGCAACTACAGAAATATGTCAAATTCATTCAAGTTCCAAGAAGAAAAGACAACTGCTGACCACAGTAGTGCAAAGGAAAAGGTGGCTGCCAAAAAAATCAAAGGTTATGAGCCATGAAATATCCACAGCATCAACAAAACAGATCCTCTCTTCTCAGCAGCTCTTGCTGGGACTTTTGCCACTTTTGGGAGCTCCCAGAATGAACACCAGTGACTGGAGGTTCCGCTGAGCTACACGTTCACACAGAAGGGAACCTCAACTGATTACGAGGCTGCTCCAAATAAGACCTTACTGGTCCCTTTGTTGCAGCTGGGATGCACTGGAGAACTCCTGAGACCTGCCTTGTAACTCTGCTGGGATGGTGGATGATGGGGAAGTGTCATGGTTTAACCCCATCTGTCAACTCAGCCCCACATAGCCACTTGCTCGTTCCCCTCCTGGTGGGATGGGTGAAAGAATCAGAAGGGTAAAAGTGAGAAATCTCATGGGTTGAGACAAGGACAGTTTAATAGGCAAGCAAAAGCCATGACACAAGCAAAGCAAAGCAAAGCAAGGAATTGATTCACCACTTCCCATGGGCAGGCTGGTGCTCAGCCATCCCCAGGAAAGCAGGGCTCCATCATGCTTAGTGGTGACTTGAGAAGACAAATGTCATCACTCTGAATATCCCCCCCTCCCCTTCCTTCTTCTTCCCCCAGCTTTATACACAGACAATGACACCATATGGTAGGGAATATCCCTTTAGTTGTTCAGGGTAAGCTGTCTCAGCTGTGTCCCCTCCCAACTCCTTGTTCACCCCCATCCTCCTTGCTGAGTTTTTTTTTTTTCCTGTATTTGAGGTGTTATTTTAATGCTGTCAATAATTGAGCTAATTTTTGATGGAAAATGAGCCCATCTGCTCCCTACTAATGTAAATATTTCGTTTATCATCATGCTTTTTCTGGCTTTCAAACTTATGCTGCTGAGAGAGCTCAGAGGTAATCCTGTGCCTCCTGTGAGTGGGACAGAGCAAACAGAAAGGCCACATCACTGCTAGCTCACCCACTCATCCCTCCACAAATCTGTGCTTTTCCTGGTAAAGTGCTTTACAAAGTAATATTATACACCAAAAAGATTAAACTTTTTAAATGAAGGAAGAAACTGTGTAACAGCTTGGTGAGCAGTGGGTGAAGAGTAACTAGGGAAAAAAGCGCCTGTTTTATATCATATACAATGGAAACTTTAGAGCATGTTTTAGGAGACAATTGGCTATTTTAAAGCTTGCACAATGGACCACCAATACTCTATTCACATGTACACACAAGTAAATTAGATGATACCTTATTTTCTCTATCTCTCAGAGGAGAGTAAGAGGCTGGGTCGACTCACCCAGAAGAAACACGATTCCCAAGAGTATCCACAGCTTCAGTTCAAAGCTCAGATCAATAAGGAATTCCTGAGCCTAAGAATAAAGACTTGTAAATATGTACTTGCCACCTGATTCTCTTTGTAATATAACCAGGGGGTATGTCTCAACAAGTGATAATTGGAAAACAACCACATGTGAGAAATAAACTTCCTTCAGAAAGGAGGCAGCCAAAAATAGAACTGAGCAGATCACAGCCCAGGGCACTCCAGGATCTTTCCACATGAATGAGAGTGAGTGAAAATGAAATGGTAAAATCAGAGCTGATGACAGCCTGCCTGCCTGCTAGATGTGACCTGAATATGGAATTTAAAATATTTCCAACTACTATTACAATTCAGCCTGCATATCTTTGTTACCTGCACACAGAAGGGCATTTTAGAGGGGAATGGGTGGCTCTTTTTCTGGCCATGCCTCTTAGTAAGCATGAGGTATTCCCAAACCCTTTGGTTCAGTCTGTGATATCTGCTATACATCTTTCTGTGCCAAGCACACCCATTTCACGTTGAGCAGATCATCTTAGGAGTAATGAAACTGCCATTTCCATCAGATATGAGTGCTTTGCTACCCCTGGCTTGCTGCTAGAAAACAGGATCCACTGTGCAGGTTGGAGCTTGGCAACCTTGGATGGGTTTCAAAAAAGCAGCCCATTTTTAAGAGCAGGAGACCAAAACCTGGGTCTGTTTGGTATGGTACCCTGTTTTCAACAACCATCAGGGCTGGGTGCCTGCAGTTTTGGGTAGGACAAGATATCCCAGGTATCTGGGAGCATTCTTCAAGAAAGAAGTCACCAGACTGACCACTACACAGGTCAGGTGTCTGTACATCAGGGTAGCTTATTTCAGCATCAAGAGCATTTTTGTTTTGCTTCTGATAAAGTATGGGGAGAATCATCAGAGACCCACCGTACTTAGGTTACCTGCATACCTGGATGGAAGCAGAGTCCAAGGAAGCTGCAGTTTTTTCTAAGGTTATTTTAAGGAAGGAACAAACATCTCATCCAATTTCCTGCTCTTTGACAGCAGCCAGATCCATTACTCACATGAGTTTTTCAGTGTACCTGTTGAGCAGGACAGGCTGACTAGAAGAAATCTGAATTGCAGGATTAGAAGACAGGCTTCTATTACAGCATGTGCCCTCTTTGCCTGCTTTCACCACACCAATCACCATGGAGATTTCAACTGGGTATGGAGACAACAACAGCTACAATAGGACAACAAAAGAGGAAAAGAAAATAACAATCTATTGATCAGTGTTGAACCATGATACTCACACAGTGGCTAATCCTCTGCCTGACTGCCTTCAGAGAGGAAGTGGCTTCTGACTGGGACAGGCAATTTGTTCTGTCCTTTTTAAAACCCAAAAACCACAATCACTTTTTTCTGTCTCGTCCAACATGCAAAAAATTAAGGGATGATCTTCCTTGTCTGGACTATGGCTTTAATTGTAATTTGGAATTTGTAATGTTCACTGGGTTTGTATTTCAGGAGAAAAAGATGTTTTTCTGCGTTCCTTTCTCCAGTAGGTGTGGGTGTAGGTCAGATGATGAGGTCCCTGCCTGGACTCCCTCCTCCTCTGTCAGCTAAAGCAAAATGGACAGCAAAATAACATAGCCAAAATGGTTAGCCAAATTGGCCAATGACCGCATAATAATAATGTTTGAATGTTATTTGTGTTCTCTCAGCATAAGGAATAAGGAGAGAGTGCAGGAGAGGCTGACACAGCCCAGCACAGTCCTCTGGGGTGACCACAGTGCTTGGTTTTAAGAGGGTTACATCTTCCCATGAGGTAATGAAGACCACCTTTCCACACACCATTTCTGTTTGTTACAGCACTGGTGGTGAGTGAGAGTGAGCAGTGACACAGCATCAGCTCCCATGGGACACGACTGCCATGTTTCTGGCCAAGATCATCAAGTATCCCCTTACGACATCCAGCTCCTTGGTCCCAAACTCCAGGATCAAGGCACTAGTTAACTGAAATCCAGGGAAGATTTCCTCTCACTTCAACAGCATTGGCATTTCAGCACTGTTTTGTTCATGAGACAAAATACCACACTTTCCCAGAGTGATTGTTTTGCCCCTGTACAAAGTTTTCATTAGTATTGGGTAGACTTTCACCTGCCTTTGGCCTAGAGTGGTGAAATCTCCATACCTGGACAAAGAGAAAGAAACATTTGTCCTGTAGTTTGAATTTAATAAAGAAAAATGAAAAGCATAAGCAAAAGCAAAAGCAAAGGAAAAAGAAAGGGAGGACACAGAGCCACAGCTTAGGGGTCTAGGAAATGAGAAAGTCCTGAGGAGATGGAATATTAGACAGTAGGTCTAAAGCTGCACATTAAATTTATCACCAGGCTGTTATGCTGTACAGTTGGGTCATTTATCCCAGGGATATTTTCTCTAAATGAGTGAAACATATGGCAAGCTGCCCTTACAGTTATGTGCACATACAGGAGTGAAACACCTTGTCCTAATGTTTGCCAGAAATTTCTGAGTATACCAAGAACACAAGGAGATTTTTTCTGATTCCACTTACTGTAGGATCATTCTTTTCCCCGTTTTATAATAACCCTGCTATGAAGGTGGGACATCAGTTGAATTTATCGTACTTCATTTATCAGGTTTGCAGAGATACACAGAAGACATCTCTTGAGGGATGGGAAGTCCTGATACTCAGAGAAATAAATGTTAATACCTACTCTGCTGGTGTAATTGAAAATTTTATTACTTTCAGAAACACATTTCAAGTCGGGAGGCAAAGGTTTTAGGTAGATGTTTTGGAGAAAATTGTGGTTTATTGAAAATGGATATAAAAGTAGATTACATCTCTTCCCATACATTAATGCAACATACTTTGGGCTGCTTCAAGAGGTCTGGTCAGCTTATGAAAAATCTGAGCTGGTATAGTCGGTTTACCAGGGGACATCCTCCAGGTGAGCCCTGTGTTCACATTAAAGCATCCTGAACACTGGGAAGTGTCTGTGAAACCAGGAAAAGAAAATTAAACTAGACAATTTGTAAATCCATTCTTACTGAAAAAAAGTATGTATGAAAACCACCCTGGCAAAAATCTCAAATGCTGTAAAATGCTGTAGCAGCAGTAACTTCAGCAGACAAACTGGAACTGGTGCCTTGGAGACCTAAGCACAGTTTTGTCTTCTGCTCTTCTGGCAGTGCCTAGATAATCAACCAAGATTTGATTCCATTGCCTGAGAGTTAGTTAATGTCTCAGAGAAGATGCCATCCTCTGATGCTAACGTTCTGCTCACTTGCCAGTGGACTTGCAAAGCAGTGAGGGCAGGACACCACCAGGGAACTTCAGCTGTGGTGAGTCTCTTACCCAGACAGGACTCTCATCACCAGGAGGCTCTGAGATATCCATCTCAGTGCCATGAAGGGATGCAAAGGTAGGTCCAGCACAACACTGAGATGGGCTGTAGTTGGCACCACTGCTGAGGAGGTTGGCTGTCCTGGATGCTGCTCCATGATAGTGACAAAGCACATCAGCCCTTCCTGAGCCTCCAGTAACAAATAGCTTGAGAAAAAGGAAAATAATATCTTTCTGAAGGATATCAGGAAGTGATGCTGTTTTTAATCTAGTACCACAAATAAAAAAAAACCCCTCCTTCACTATAGGAAAATTGTTGGTCCTCCCCAATATTATTCTAAACAAATCTGTTCTGCCACATGTTCCCAATGCTTTCCAATATGAACTCCTCTATACAATTCTCCCAGCCCCAGTGTACATCAGTGTCACTGTCCTTGCCTCCATCCTTCAGGTCAGCACACATCTTTCTATACTTCACACATGGACAGTGCATGAGAAGCTCCCTGCACAGATGGTTTCCTGGCACAGCTGTATTGGAATGAGACATTTTCCTACCCCCTGGTTTTAGGACCAAAAGCACCAGGTTCTTTTATGTCCCTGCATTCCAACCATCAGATAGTGCTTTGTACCAGAGTTCAGGGCTAGATGGACCTAGATGAGCAAAAAACATTCACATATGCTTTCAACTTGATGGACAACCAGGAAAACTGGAATGTCATTTGAACACTGCTTCCATTGACTCTACAAGAGAAAACTAGAGACAAAGTGATTTATATAGGGAAAATGCAGGAGGAGAGTTCTTTTGTGTTACTGGAATTGGAATTGTGATGCTTCACTAAGCTAAGCATTACTGTGAATAGCAAATCTGTGGCAGAAGTGACGTGGGATGGGAATTTATGGGCACAGAGAAAGAGAAATTGCCATAAATTATGGAAATCAGAGAATCACAGAGTTGTGGAATGGTTTGGATTGGAAGGGACCTAAAAGATTCCAGCCCCCACCACAATGAGGTTTGCAGAGGCCCATCTCTCAAGCCTGTCCAGGTCCCTCTGGATGGCATTCCTTCCCTCCAGTGTGTTGACTGCACCACACAGCTTGGTGCACTGGATCTCACTGTCCATGTCACCAACAAAGATGTTAAACACCACCTGTCCCAACACCAACCCCTGAGGAATGCCAGTCATCACTGGTCTCCCTATTAATAGTCCTCCATGGACTTCCCTGTAAAGAACATTCTCTGTTGGGTTGTATCCCACCTGGATAATTTTAAATGAGATTTTATATTCTCTGTCTGGGATATTTATCTCTTTTGGGTTGTCTTTGTCAACAGTATAGCTATGATTACCTCCAGGGCAGCTGGCCTGGTCTTTCCCGGGAAGTTAGTGCTCTGGTGCTGATCTTCTGGCTTCCTCGAGCCTCCTAAAACCTTCTGAAACCTCTCCTTGCTCAGAAGCAGTCCTCCCCTGTCCTGCTTGGCTGTAGACATCACCCTGAGAAGCACAGCTCCTTCAACAGGAAATTGGTGTCTCCTGTCACCTGCAAGTGGTTGACAACGCTTTTTGAGTGTGTGGATGACCTTGGCCTCTGGGGTTTCAGATGAAGACTACAAAAAAAGCGAGTGAACATAAATCCACATCAAGAAGGAACGGGACAATCAGTTCTGAAGTTTTGTCACATGTCTAAGTGGGAGCATTGCTTAGATGTGGTCTGATTCTATCTAGGAGAGTGAAGAGACCCAAGAAGCCTCTTTTGCCTAGAAGACCTTTCAGATTTTAAGACAGAAGAGAAAGAGAATAAAGAGAGTCTCAAAATCTGTTTTCTGTACAACTAAACTTCTCCATGGCAAAGAAAGCATATGGTATGAATGCAGAAACTCATTTAGTGCAGACCTTTGGGAGACACTACGATTAAGCAAAACAGAGCCAGATGAACATTTGAGAGAAACAACAAATCGCCAATGCCAGAGAAAAATAACTGAGAGCCAAACGACTACAGTTGCAGACTCATGAAAAGGATATTCAGGAATGTGATTTCTGGGAAAGACTTTTTCTGAGCATGGTTTTCTGGCTCTGTGAGACCAATTTAGACATGGAGGGAGTAGATTAGCTCAGTCCTCAGTGGTGGTGCAGGAAGATATTTAGGTTGGTAGTAGAGAGATGATGACATTTTTCTGTGGGCTGCTTCCACCTCATAGTACTTTAAATATTCCAAGAATTTAAGATTCTTCTCTGGGTTGCTTAGATTCTTCATCCTTTTTAGAGGTCTTCTAAAATTAAAATACCAGTGCGGAAATGCCATGAAGACAACTTTCCTTCTTTTTCCATAAGGAATATGGAATCACAATGGAAGATAAATGCATATGACCTCACACACATCCTTCAGTCACTAGGAAATTAACTGCTTTAAATCTTCTTTTCTTGGACTTTTGCCCACAGTTACATGGCTTTCATCAAGAACTCATGCCTACCAGACTTTATCGTGCTTCTAAACCCTAAGCCTGAAAAAGAAGATCGAATGTAATCGATTGAAGGAAAAAACTAGAAAGAAACTACAGTTTGTAAGAAACTATTTTAGCTGCTTCTACTACATTTAACTGGGATCTATAACCTTGTTATAGAGGGGTGTGTTTTAAACATGTGCAAACGCTGTGTTGTGGTGATGATTTATCAAATTATGGGTTCTGCAATCAAAAAGGTAGTGCCTCATAACTAACTTCTACCTTTTGGTTAAACTGGATTTCTTTATCCTGTGTTTGGAACAGAATTATTTTGAACAGCATTAATTAGAAGCTGAAGTTTTCAAATAATGTACAGTTTTTTGTAGCAGACTTGTCCAGTGACCTTAAAATACTATTTTTTTTTGCTTTGAATGTCAGACTCAAATTTACTTTAATGTTTTAAGTTATGTTGTTGGATTTAAAACCTGGTGCTAACTTGGTACCTCTCTGTTGGAGTAGGCAGAAAAGAGTCATGGATGAGCATCCATTACTCACACTTGTGTGACATTCAGGTGAATCCAGCTGGATTTTTGCTTAAAAGTACCTTTACTGCTACATCTTTCCTGGTGCTCTTGTCTAAGGCTTTCCCAAGTGATGAAGACCTGATTGAGCATCAGTGACTTGGCTGCAGGGACTCTGTCCTAACTGTGAGGCTCCTGGTGAGAGATGCTCCCCCCGCCCTGCTTCACCTCTGCCACTGGTAGGTTGTGCTGTGCTGGATTACAGAGTAGTGGCTTTCCTCTGCAGCTGTGATGTGCGTGAGGTGACGAGATGTAGGAGTGGGATGTCGGGGCACACAGCTCAGTCATCTTCACAAGGTCCTCTCACGTGGGCTTCACCCTAGTAAGCACAGTCGAGTTTTCTAGTAGGACAGGCTGGGAAATTCCTCTGTCAGGGAGGAAGAAGAGTGGAACTTTGTAGTCCAGGTGTCTTCTCAAGTGCCGTTCTGAGAGGAGTGTCCTCTGTGCGTTCTTGCACAGTTCATCCCTGAGGAAAGTATCAGCCTCTGTGGAGCAGGCAATCCCCAAATCCAAGGCTGCCAGGGAACTCTTGGCAGCTCACAGCTGAGTACTAGACTCGGGACCACTGCATAACAGCATCCATTTTCCCTTTGGGCAGAAGAACACTGAGGCCAAGCTTTCTCTCTCTGTACTCAGAAATGGTGTGTAAGCCAGTCGCTACATTACAGGAATCCGACAGCTGTGGTACCCTTCTCGCATAGTGCTGCCTCCTTCAACCAGGCACAACCATGTGCCCATTTTCTTCACAGTTAGATCACATGTACTGCACCGCCATGTACCCAGGCATTTTGCAGTTCAGCTTGTCTTACAATAAGGAAGAAAGTGTCAGTTTAAAAAATTACTGTTGTTTAGTTGTTAACTAAAACCACACACATTACAAAAATATCAGTACCACGCTTGAGAGGCAAGGGCATGTAACTACGAAAATCTAGAGAGTAAGAGTATTCTCATCTTTCCTCCCAGCATGGTAAGCATGTTTTGATTGTGATTTTCCACTCATGATGCCTTATTTTGCATGTGAGGTAAGGGTGTGCTTTGTTTCACAGTACAGAATGAGCACATGTAACTTTGGTTCCAGAAATCTAGTCAACAGAATCACAGAATCAATTACGTTGGAAAAGACCCCTGAGATCATTGAGTCCAACCTATCATGTCAACTAGACCATGGCACCAAGTGCCAGGTCCAGTCTTTTCTACCACCTCCCTGGGCAGCCCATTCCAGTGTTTATTCACTCTTTCTTTCCTTTGATGGAAAAAGTCTTGGTCCTAAAATTAAGCAGAAAACTCTTTTTCCTGTCAAAAAACTGGACCTCAAGGATGGAAGAACCAGAGGGGTTTTGAAGAAAGACCACAGAGACAGCATGTTCATGTTTGTACCTGGGTACAACATGCAGCTAATTTTGTCATATCCTACTTTTGTCTAGCGGGTGGGTAATTTTGTCATATCCTTGTCCCAGCAGCCAGACTGCAGGCCCTGTCTCCCATCTTGCTGAATCCACCTCCACAGCTGGCAGACCTTGTGCCTTCACCTCATTTGCAATGAAAACTCACAGTTCTCTCAGCCCAGCCTTAAGGATTCAGAGTCCTATGGCTCCACTCTATGTATGCCCAGCACATCTGGCTGGATTTGGTACCCACTGTGTTTCCCTCAGGGTATGAATGATCTGCACATCACACTGAACCGGAAGGGCCCTTTCCTAACACAAATGGCATTAGTACATCATAAGTGCCATAAATGCAAAATAATTTTATGTAAGGCTATGTGTGGACCCCTCTAGCTAGATCTAACACTGCTCCCTGGGGAAGGCTCATCGTCCTCCTTCCCAGCTCTGCCTGTTGAGAGCAACCTGCATCTGCCCTCTGGGGAACAGCTCTGGGTGACCAAGCTGAACTGAAACCTTCCTCCACGGCTGTGTGCGCCAGGGATTGAGCTGCTTATTCCATTGTGCCTCACCAAAAGCAGCTCCTTGGTGGTCAGCAAACCCTGCTGAACACCTGCTATGCTCCGATGGTCATGTCACCCTGCCAAGGGAACAGCACAAGAGAGACAGGGGTGGCTTTGAGGCTGATGTGAGGATGATTTAAATATTCCTGATAGATTCCTCTTGCATGTGGTGGGACTGCTCTTCTTGGGTGTGGTTTTAAACCTATTTAGTGTCAGCTTTGAACAGAGCCTCCCTGTGGTTCCGCAGGCTCAGTGCTGAAGGTGAGAGATCCCCGGGATCCCAGCCCCAGCCCACACCCTGGGGAGCAGCCTGCCACAATTAATGAACTGGAACTGCTTCTCACAGATGTGAAGATGAAACTTTGCTCTGGAAGCACTTAGTTTGGTCTTGACACATGATCAAGGAAAACCTGCAGCTTGTGTTGCTAAGTAGCTGCCACCATAACAAATCTTTTTGTGCATTTTCTGGCTCATTGCTGCCTCCCTCAGCATCATCAAGACTAGGTACAAGTTTGCATTCATGTAATTACAAAATGCAAAACTAGTTATTGTCAGGGTCTCTTATCACTTATTTCACCAATCAGAGAAACATTCCTAAGCATCAAATTTGACCTTGAAATTCAAGTATTAAGCTGCTTCTCTTTCTATTTTTTCTCACAACATTGACTGTGGTTTCTTATTCCTTAAACGTCAGCATTTCTTTTGTTTTGGAGATTAGTCCCGTAGTCAAGGAATATGAGAAGCAGATTAATTTGTACAAATTTAGCTGAACTTTTCTGCAAAAATGCTCAGCAGTGGAATGGTTTATGGTATTCCGATCCCTTCGTTTCAGAGTTAGCAATCCGGTGTGATCTGTGCTATAAGCTGCCGGTGAAGTGCACGTTGACTCTAATTCTGGCTTACTCTCCAGTAAGGTGAGGACTGGATATATTACCTTTCACAAAACGAACAGAAAATTAGTGCAGACACAGCTGCTGGCAGAGGCTGGACTTGAGCTCTGTCACAGAAATACCTGATTTGAGAGAGAACTTTCTACTTCTGCCTTGGAAAAGCAGAATATTAATTGTGGTGTGCAAGTTGATGATGAATGTGCCAATACACCAGTTTTAGCCAGGCCTGGGACACCTGAATTCAAATAGAAATACTGTGAATAATTTTCTTAGACTGATTTAACACACATGCAAAGTTGGCACAGCCATCCAAAAAAGCAATCCTTACTCCTTCCCTTCTCTATTCTCCTGCCTGGTGCTTCTTTTGTTCTGCTGGAACAAGTTTCTATATGGCTGCCCAGTGTGCAGGACGTGGGATTTGATCCAGCTGGAGAAAAATAGGTTTCTTTTGGTGGGTTCTACACCGAATCAGTTCCCACTGTCCTCAAACCGCGAAAACTAAATTGCACAAATAATTGCCAACACTACCTGGGCACTGCAAGGCAGGGAAGGGGAAAGTATTTCAAAAAAGTAGCAAAAGACTTTAGTTTAGAGAGGAATCCTTGTATGGAAAACACTATTGGCTTTAAATCCCCACCTGCTCCAGAAGGATGCCAAGTGTCACAAGCAACTCTGTGTTTCTCATCATACGTATTCTTGATCAGTGTCAAACAACATTTATAAACATCCATGATTAAAGGTCAACAACACAGTCCTCAATTATTTAGTGTTAGTTTTAGGCTGTGTTATGATGTTTAATGTTTTTACTGAAAACAAAAGTTGGGCAAACAAGAAAAACAGGGAGGCTAGGGGAGGGAGAACATGTAGAGACCCAGCTTGTGACAACCTGTTGTATTCTTCCTGGCTGCTGGGGAATAGCTACAGCCAAATGGAATTGGAGGCTGTGTTCTCCCAGAAAGCTTCTGGCACTTCATTCTACTTATAATACAACATTAACATTAGCGTTTGGCTAGTATGACTATTTTCTCCTAGCTGACTTTTTGTATCGTGTTTTGATTATGCATGAAGATGTTCTGTGCTAAAAAAAAAAGTAAAACCAGCTCCTATGACAATAACCAGGGAAAATCTTCCCTTCCTCTACCTCCTGTTCTTATCTCCTCCCATGGATTATCAGCAAGAAATGGAGATATCTGTTCCTTTCTTCCTTGTGTGTTGGGATAACCTACTTGGTCCTTCAGCTGTTCTATGTTTGGGTTGTAGAAGTTCACAGTATATAGCCCAGCCACTCCTTGGAGGTGGATCAGAAGTAAAATATTTGAAAAAGCACAAAGATGAATGCAACCCCTCAAGGAAAGATGTTGCATAAGTAGTAGACACTTGAGAGCTTTAGAAACAGAAAAACTTATCCGAATCCCACTCCCCCCACAAGGGATGTTAAGTACCCCCACACAGACTCAGATGTAGCAGGGGATGATGATACAGAGTGAAGAATAACCCTTTGAAATTTGACTTCCTTTATTTGCCAGTGTGGGACATCAGCTGGAAAGATCAAAGCAGAAAAGACAATCTTGTGCCTAAAAATGAAGGGCTCAGCTCAATATCCAGAGCACTATATATCTGAGCCTCCAACAAAGGCCCTGCAGCAAAGTCACACACATCAGCTGCCAGGTCAGTTGCTTAACAAGTTGGTTTAAAATCATGAAGTGTGAGTTCCCATGATAGCTAAAATTATTGGCTAAAGGTAAGACTTGTGAATTAGGAAGAGTCTTCTACTCCTACCCTTCCCAGAAACAGAGCACTATTTAACCTCCAGCTGTAGATAACATCACCTGCCTGACTTCTTTCCTTTAACCCCAGTTAAAGTAAGAACAGAGCTCTCCCAAGGGAGAGCTGGAGCAGTATGTCTTCAAGGGGGTCAGAGACACAGGGCAGGAATTCATTCAACAACTCAATCTCCTTGAAGGAATATTTCCTTAGATTCATGAACTGTTTTCCTTTTTACCCACCAAGGAGCAGTAATTTGGGAAGCAGGGCATGCACAGTACTCCTGCTCTGAACAGTTAAGCTTTGCGGACAGAACAAACCTGCTACGAGTAGGAAGATGGAGCACGGAGAAGCATTTAAAGCAGTTCCTTCCCCTCACTGCTGCAGTGCAACACTGAAGCTGAACACACTAGAGACAGTCCAGCCTGACTGGGAAAGCAGTGAGGAACATATTTTACAGTAATGTTATCGATCAAATCTAAATCCCTCACATGGCAGCTTTCTGAAAACTAGGTGTTACTGAACTGCGAGAAAAATGGCTTCCTATCTAGTAAAAACTAAGTGAATACTATGGCTAATTCCTTTAAAACCATTTAGACATTTGTCTGAGGAAGAACTATAATAAAATGCAGATGCTGTACTTCTTTACAAAAATATTGGACTACTTTAAAAAAACCCCGAACAACAGCAGTCATAGGGCAAACAATGAATGCTGTGTAACAGAGAGCCTTGCTGCGTCTCATCATCTGTGTCCGTAACAGAGAAGGGAAATATCCTTCTTGTAGATACAGAAGAAATAATAGAGCACAAATGCTCTATCACCAATCCTTAGACCTTACTCAGCAGCTGATCAGTGTATTACCACAAAGCCTCCTTTCCAAGAAATGTAAGCCTGTTAGTGCTACTTGTGGGCCATGGTCAGAACTAGTAACAAATCCTGTATGTGATAAAGCAGAGCTTGCACTCAGTGTCCTCAGGCACATACATTTGTGCAAAATTAACTTGAGTGTTGATCACAGTGGCGTAACAGAGCAAAACTGATGATAAAAATGTACTAGATTTTTGATAGAAGAAAAGGCAGAAGAGGTACCTCTCATTCTAGTCTGAGTGCCAAGCCCCATACTCCTATCCCTTACAGAGCTTGAGCCAAAGGAATGAAAGTCACCATTTTCCAGTGCAGGCAAGCTGTACCTACACGAGGGCTCGCTGGCTCAGCACAGGCCAGCCTGCATCCCACAGGATGGGCCCAGCTGCTTCCACAGGTCCCCCAAAAGCAGCACAATCACTTGACTAAGCTCACTAGACCCAGGCTGGCTTTCACCTTCCCAAGACAGCCCCTGTCAATCAGAATTCATTGCCCCAGCCTCTGTATAAGTTCTGCAGGTAACCACGTGACTCCATGGGAGATGCTCTGCATCCGTAGGCTTGGATCCAAGTGTCTGGATCCACCAGGAGCACATAGCTTCAGAGCACTGAAATACCCACATGCAGAGGCAATTCCAGAAGCAAGGGAACAGCAGAGCTAAAAGAATTCAAGCTGGATACATTCTGGCATTCAGAAGGGACAGGCATGGAGATGAATCACATTTTACACACAGCCTCCCCTGGTTTTCCACAGACATTCCTACCACAGAACGCTTGAACAAAAGCACAGCACAGCCAGTAGAAAAACCCTTCCTAATCCAAGAAATCTATTTACATATTCAAGCTTTAAATCTCTCAAAGAGTTAAACCCTTACACATCCACTCCTAACACCAAAATAACCAACCTGTGAGTGCTCAGTCCCTCCTAAATCAATGGAAGGTGTTCAAACAAGTTATGGAGCTAACACATAACAGCTTATAACACAACTTTTATTAGAAAAGTTATACATAACAGCATCAACTATTTTCAAGAATATTAACCTTGAAAAGCAACAAAAACAGACTAAAAATGTGTAACAAGAAACTAATGACCTTCTCTATAATTAAACATTCAAGTTATCTACAATGTCTCTTTTTACAAAGGGGAAAATTATGGTTTTACAGGCACATCATGTTGAAAATAAAGCTGCAGTAACTTTATACAATTAACTTTTTCAAGGATTATTAAACCATGGTCATCATGTAGTCTCAGAGTTTTTCAAACATTCACATAATTTTACAGTTGAGTATACACTGGAATTTCAGAGTCCCAAAATTATTATTTCACAAAAGTGCCAACATTAAAACCAGAACCTTCAGTGTGAACAATTTTGCCCTAAAAAAAAGTTAAGACAGGTCTCCATAATCAACATATTCACATAATATTTGGTGCTACCTGGTCTAACAGTAAAGCTTCATTCTTTAGACTTAAAATCAAATGGGACTTCTTTTGAAAAACTGGTAAAATGTTTTGAACACAGGAGTGTAAATTATCAGAACAAATTCATACTAAAACCATAAATATATCCTAAGAGCCATTAATGCACTACATGATTAAGTGGAATAGTGCCCATTTGTACTCTGTATTCAAAGACTGTTGCCTTTTGGTACAAGTGGTACCTGAACTCAGCAACTTATTCTTAATTCTTATCTTCGTATGCCTGCTTAATAAAGAAATCAGATAATTTACAATCTAGAAGTCTGTTTTAAAAAGTCTGGAGTTTATATACAGCTCTAACAAACCTAAAGCATTATGATATCTTAAAAGTTTAAATGAAATGACTAGTTTTCACTTGTTACTTATTAACAGTAATTAGCCATTATCAGTAGTGGACCATAATGATGTGGTAAGTGAAAAGGAATGTTTTGTCTAAAACGCTTAACATGTTCTGTCCTTTCATGTATCACGTGGAGGAAGTGCCTTCCACAGACACTCGATTCCCCTTAGCATCAAGGGCTACAAAAATCCGACTGCAAAAATGCAGTGACACAGCAAGCTGACATATCAGGCACTACCTTTCATACTGGCAGCTTTAAGAGACCCACGGTATGCACAAAGATCTAGAGAAGGGGAAAAAAACCCACTACTACGAGAAGCAGGCCGAACACTTCAGATGAGTTTGGCAAAGTTTTTAATCAGACAATAGGCTGGCCATTCATGTTTACTTGTATAGGTTAAAAATATCTATTGAATCAACTAGTCAAATTACTGTAAGACATTTTCATTGATACTCAACATCACATGCACCAATATTGCACACATCTGCTCCGAGGTGTTAAAACAATCTTTTATCCGGGTGCTTGAGCTGTCTGGTTTCTGCAGATGGAAGTCAAGTCACCCACCCCAGCAGTTTCACTAAAAATTTGAGTGGTAAAGTTAAAATACAAACCCCAAAATAACCCCAGAAGAAAACCAAGGACTTTATACAGACAATAAAATCTAAATTTTCTGCAATGGTCTTGTGAGCCCTACAGACAGGGCAATACACGTACACACTAGTGAGATGAGCACTAGCTCTGCTCTACACAACCATTCAGATAATATGGAACCTGGGACCAGGTGTTGCAATGATGTCACTGTAGGGCTCCTCCTGTGTCAGCTCTATAGCTTGTTGTTTTTTCAGTACCAGGAAACTGTAGAATTTTGCAGCTGCTTGTTTTCTATTTGTATTTCTGCACAGCTCAAGCAAACTGATGGATTCTGCTCCAGTCTTAGCAAGAGCTCTCTGAAAAACACATTGACACCACAAATTAAATAGAGAACTACACAGAAACAACATCTCTTGGTAAGATTCTGTTTGTGGTCAACCCCAGGACACTGTGAAAGATTCAGAAGAACTTGACATTGGATGGGCACATTACAACATGTACATGAAAATTTCTATATAGATCTTATCTAAATGAAACCCAAGTAGGCTTCCCAGAGGCGTGTGAAAAATCACTCTTCAACCTGCTGAACTTATTCCAGAAACACTGCAGTATAGCATAAGATTTTCTTTTTGTAGCAATAACTAACCAGTCTTTTTTTAATACAGGACTTTTTTTTTTAATAGGAGAAAAAAATAATCAGGTTTTTTTTCTCAAAATGAAAGTAACTCTAAAAATAATCAAATCAAATTTCAAGAGCTAGTGTTCTTTAAAAGATGCATAACTTTCCCAAGGTGAAAGTCTATTTCTAAAACTCCTCAGTTTGTCTGAAAGTGACTACACAAAGCTGCTTACATTTTCTCAAAATCTTGGCAATAATATATTAAAAAAAAGTAATTATGAAAATACATATTTTTTCTGGCTAGGACAACAACCGACATCATCAATTTAAAACGGAATCTGCTCTGGAATATCTACTAGATTAAAAGATATTAGGCTGGCCAAACCACATTACATTATATTAATCAGATCTCAACTTTGAATCTCATTGCAGACTTAACATTTCATACATCCAGCGTGATGCTCCTTTGAGTACAAGGAAGAAAGAGTTGAAAAAGCTAGATGTGGTCCAAAGAGAATTCTGAAGCTCTTTTCAGAAATTGTGATGAAACATGCAGAGAGGAAACATTACACAACACTACCAACTCAACATCTCTATACTTTGGATATTATTTTTAAGCTACAGTTGGTACTGGTTTGGGCTGGGACAGAGTTAATTTTCCTCACAGCAGTTCACGTGGCGCTATGTTTTGGAGCAAGTAGGCTGGGGGTGCACAAGGAGCTGGGAGGGGACACAGCCAGCACAGCTGACCCCAGCTGGCCAAAAGGATAATCCATGCCATATGGCATCATGCTCAGCACATAAAGCTGGGGGAAGGAAGAGGGCGGTGTGTGAGCATTTGGGATTGTGGCATTTGTATTCCCAGTCACTATTACATGCAGTGAAGCCCTGCTTCCCTGGAAATGGCTAAATGTCTGCTTGCTGTTGGGAAGCAGCGAATGAACCCCTTATTTTGTTTTGCTTGCGTGCACCATTCTCACTTTACCTATTAAACTATCTTTATCTCAACCCATGAGTTTTCTTGCTTTTACCCTTCTGATTCTCCCCCCCATCCCAGCAGAAGGCAGTGAGCGAGTGGCTGTGTGGGGCTGTGCTGAGGACCAGGGTTTTTAGTTTAAAGCAGTCTTACCTAAACTACCGGTATTCCTGCAGGTGTGCAAAAGAACTGACTTAATTCACATTACTTTTCACAATGTAATCTGAACTAAATTTAAGTGCATTAAAGTATCATAAGGGCTATTTAGGAGTTTGAAATTAAGGTTGTTTGAAGATATAAGCAAATAATTCCTATGATAGAATTCTACTAACATTTTCCAGAAATGTAAAGCTTTTCCTTGATTATATCTTACTTTTGAGAAACTTAATAGAATACGCTCTACTACTAAATCTCAGTTTCCTGAAAACTCAGCAGCATTCTCCCACTCCCTTCCCCCAAAGCCACCATACTGGAAGTTCAGAGACACAATACTGACAGTGACCTTTTCTAAGGAAATATGGAGTCTACCGATTTCACAAAAAAAGCAAGGATGGTTTTGGAAAACAAAACCAGCTTAGACTGATGAAACTGGAGCACTTCAGTGACTGCAGAATCTCAGGAATTGCCAAAATGTTCAAGGGAACAAAGGGGTAGGAGCTACAAACTTGGCTGAAAGGCAAAGGTAGTCCAAGAATATGTGAAGGACACACAGAGGCCTATAAGCAAATGAACACTGGTTTGTGCTTCAGTTCAAGAGCTCACAAGGGGTGTTCAATCACTGCATCAGAAAAAAAGCTCTTGAGTTCCAGCAAACAAGAATCCAACCTACAGGTGGAGTCTGTGCAGACTGAAGGCACATCCCGGAAATCAGACAAGGTCAGATTCCCACACTTGTTAGAGATTCAGCTTCTCATGGCATGGAATTTTTCCAACTAGCATAGCCAGGAGTAAACATCCTGTAAAATGGTTTTAGCCCTACACCTTGATGGAGTTTGCCTAGTGCCACATAGCACAAAGTCAGAGGTGGTATGGTTTCATTAAAAACACAATCAAACTCAGTAACTTTAAAATTTAAATTTCTGGGAGTCTTACTTGCACACCAAGTGTGGACATAAAGGTTGAAAAACACCTAAGCAAAAAATTTTACTTCAAATGTTCTTTGGAAATAAATGACAATTATATGAATATAGATTGAATTTTCATTTAGTTATTTTATATAGATTTAATGTACATGCATTTTTTCCCTTCTAAGACATAACTGATACTTTAAGCTGTAACATCTACTGCAAAGACAGCTCTTTCATAACTTTTTAACTCAGGTCAAAAGCATCAGTGGGCACACTCAAAAGCCACTTCAAGAGAAAGCAAATGATCGTGTGTACCTGAAGTCCATGGAGCATTTGTTGAGTTCTCTTGTTCCATCTCCTTTCTTCTTGATCCTGATCACCCCCTGTGCCGTCTTCCTCCTGCAAGCAGGTGTAAAATAAAAAGGCATCAATGAAGTTTGTCTTGACAGTCACAGAATATTAAATACTGTAGCTAAGAGACGACTTAAGTTATCACATTTTAGGACATGGCTGGTTTTCTTGCAAAAAGCTACTTTCATAAGGCAGCACAAGCTATTCAAAATGAACAGCAACATCAACTTCAAAACTTCTTGTACAAGGCATCATAAATATATAGAGTGGTTTAATCCAGCCACATGTGAGAACAGGAGAACTCTCTAATTCAAAACAGAATGTATATACAATTTATAATACGAAATAACAGAAATATTATCAAATGGCCATGAAACACTCTAAGAATTTACATTTCCAAAGGCTATTATTTCCCCAGGACAGAGTACAGATTTTTCTTATGCTATTTACTGAATCCACAGTCAAACACTTCTGGGAAACACGCAAACTCTTCCTACACAGAGTTCTTACCTCTTCTTCTTCCTCTTCCTCTTTCTCCTTTTCTTTCTCCTTCTCTTTTTCTGGCAGAAGTTCTAGCTCTGGTATTAGCTGGCAAATGTTTTGGGGCTCCTCTGGCGGCATTTCTACAGGTGGCATTTCCAGCTGCTGTGATGGTGGATGCTGTAAAAGGACACAATACAGTTAAAGCAAACATAACTCTGTCAGTACTTTTACAATACGATGATGCAACAGACCAGTTTCATAAAATTCAAGTATCTAAATCTTAGCCGTTTGTCCAAATTTTTCTCTTTTAAAAAACGAGAAGCATTTTTTTTGCTATCCATATGTGTATTTTTAATCCTTTAGATTCTACTCAAACCAGAAATTATGATACCTGTATAACAAAAAAGGCTTTCCAATAACTTCACTTAGTCCACCATCCAAACTACCGATCCCATTTCTTGG
The DNA here is from genome assembly GCA_013396775.1 of Cephalopterus ornatus. Lineage (NCBI taxonomy): Eukaryota > Metazoa > Chordata > Aves > Passeriformes > Cotingidae > Cephalopterus > Cephalopterus ornatus. The sequence continues at coordinate 98,668 of VZRE01010278.1, read as the reverse complement.
ATTGGCACATTCAGATTTAAAATCCTACATAACCAGATGCAGTGCTACATGAATACACTAACTCAATAGAATAAGACATCTTCAAAATATCAAAATGCTGTTCTCAGTGATATAAATGTGAAGGAATTAAAACACAGGTATCTTGTGAAATTTCCTGAAATCTATGAGTGACTTTGGTGCTCAATTATCATTCTTGGAAAATATCTGTATCAAGAGAAAAACCCAGAAAAGCAGTTCCACAGGATTTATGTAGTCAGTTTTAATAAAATTAATATACAGTACTCTCCTCATGAATCTATACACAGTTAAGTGTTTGCCAGCAAAGTTACACTGACACCTCAAACTGTTTCTACACATACTCTAAAATGGCCAAGCAACTTCTGACTTGGTCATACAGCAGGTAACACTACAGGTATGTTGGCAGAGGCCTGACCTGCTGGTGTGATCAGAGAAATCCCAACACACTCACCCCCCAATTACACTGACTTCAGCACAGTTGATGCCAATTTCACTCCATGACATGGACAAGAGGAGCAGCAGCTGCCCCCCTTTTTAATAAAATAATGTAACATCTAACAGTCTCATTCTACAGCAAACAACCTGCTGGCCAAGGAACGTGAAAAGTGAGGTTAAAAATGCACAAATATGAGATGTAGCATAAACCAGGACAGTTCTCACCAGACAAGCATTCAGAAAAAGAACACATCTTTGATTTTGCCCTTTTCCTTCCTTTCCCCTTCAAAATATTGTTTCCTTTCACACTGCATCACATCTAGTTTCTAAGTCTACTCATAGCTCAGCTAGGAAATACCTCCAGGCAATCAGAGTCTTTGAAGCCTTAAGCCTGGAACAATAGGACTGTCTTAAAAAGGAAGCCTGTGCAGCTAGCACAATCCTTGCTTCAGTGGAAAGTGTTCATATACACTTGCCAAGCAGAACTTGATAGCTTTGTAAACAATACACTTAATTCCTTGAAGACTTTTTCTGGAGGAAATAGTGTCATTTCTTTATCCTACCTGCATTTTAAATGTTTCAGGAAGCTTTCCACTTAAGAAAAAACACCAGAATGACTACCCAGGGGCAAATGTTCTGATACTGCCCTAGCGAATCCCACAGGACCATAGAAAGCTAGGGCCTCAAATCTGTGCCATTTTCCGCTCAAAGACACCACCCACTTGTCATTCCCCATAAAAAAACATAGTGAAATCTTACTCACAGGTAGCACTGGCTCTGGCTCCACTTGCTGCAGTTTGCGTTTCACGCCGGTCTGAGGTGGTGGGGGCGGCATAACAGATTCATCCAGGTTGGTTCTGCTGCCTTCCATCATCGACTCCTGTAAACGGCTTGGTTCTTCCAGAATAGGTTCATCTATATTCCACAACAATTTTGGTTTAGATACTTAGGAATGTAATTAGAAACTATACCAAAGTCTGATCTGCTATTAATTTAGAACTGAGCACTCTTAACAGCCAGCACAGCTTTTGCAGGGACAAACAGAATTGGCACAGATGTGCATACAACCCAATCCATTACACATTTAATCCACTGGTTCAAACAATTCCTAAGCACCCTCTATTTCTAGCAAAAATAAGTTATCTTCGGTCACAGACTCTCCATCAAGCTAAACAACCGTTACAAAGCTCTTTGCTCCATTCATAATCTTTGATGACTTAATTAGAGAAAATTAAGCTCTGAGGGAAGCAGAGCATCTTTGAAAAGACACAAACCAATGACATCTCGCTGCTGCTGCTGATGCTGCTGCTCCTCTCTGGGAACTTCTGGGTTTTCAAAGTCTTTAAGGAACTCATCAAGGTTGTCAGCTTCTCCACCTTTCCTCCTCTTTCTTAGGTCTTCTGGTACCAGAGGTGTAAGACAGCGAGTAAAGAGCTATAGAGGAAAGATTACATTATTCACTATTGCAGTTCTCAGTGTCCTTCAATTTCATTTCGGGTCAAGTAATTATGGCCTATCTTACTTTCCTATTTTTTAAGCTCTTCTCCAACAGTACTAACATTAAAAAAAAAAAATAATTTACTTCTGTAACTGGTAACACCAGTGCTTAAAATAGTTATCTTGTTTTAACATGGGTTTTTTTCCAATTATGAATATTACTATCACTATATCATTATTCATATACTGATGTTTACAACATCTGAGGCACAGTCCTGAATATAGTCCATTTAAAAATGAACCTGCACAAAAACATTACCTTCAGTAGCCTGTTATTCCACAAAGGCTGTGCAGGCAGAGAGAAAAGCTTTTCAACTCCACCAGTTTCTTTCCACATCATCAGTTTCTTAGTAGGCGGTGCCAAATCCAAAGTAGTAACAATATCAGAGTAGTCACTTAATTGGGCTCGAATAGTCTTGCTATCCAGTTCTTTCACACTGTCCACAATCAGCTTTCTCTTCCTCTTTGCTTTGGTTTCTTTGACTGTTGAGATTTTTAGCAAGTAATGTAGGTTAGTTCAGATATCACACCATAGAAGTATCTTACAGGTTCTCTACAGGTCTTATCTGCCCGTGTATAAAGCTACCTAAAGAATCTAAGGCAATGTCAGCTTTGGGAGAAGGACTGAAAGGCTATAAGCAGCATGAAAGATCAAATACTAGGAATGCTGTCCCATAACCTACAAATTCTTTTGTATAGACTCATAGTTTTACTGAATCTACTTAAGCCTCTACGTCCTCAGCTGCACATGCCTCCCTCCCCTGTGGCTTGTTAGGCTGGTGCAAACCCTGGCCACCATGCTGACTAGAGGGCCAGAGCACCTCTCCTATGAGGAAAGGCTGAGAGAATTGGAATTGTTCGGCCTGGAAAAGGAGAAGGCTTCGGCATGACATAATTGAAGCCTTCCAGCACCTGAAGGGAGCCTACAAGAAAAATGGAGGAGACTTTTCAGAAGAGCATCTAAGGACAGGACAAGGGGGAATGACTTCAAACTGACAAAGAGCAGGTCTAGGCTAGGTATTAGGAAGAAATTCTTCACTGTGAGGGTGGTGAGGCACTGGAACAGCTTGTCCAAGAAGTTGTGGATGTCCCATCCCTGAAAGTGTTCAATGCCAAGTCGGATGGAGCTCTGAGCAACCTGTTCTAGTGAGAGGTTCTAACCCTCCATGGCAGGAGGGTTAGAACTAAATGATTGTCAAGGTCCCTTCCAAACCAAACCATTCTATAATTCTAATGACAGAGTGAAAAGACTATACCAAGTTTTTCCTTTAAGACCTACCTGCGCTTTGGTGGAGTTCATGTGGGTGGTTATCTTACCTGTACCTCTCACCCTGCTCTAGGATGACTTTACTGTACATTGCTTACAGCCTGGCACTTTGCAGCAGACAATGAAGCTCTGGCAACAGTTGGCTTTGCTGCTCCCAGCAGATCAGCTGGACCCCTGCTGCCAGCCTGCCACGAGAGGGCAGTGCCAGGGCTCTCTGATTGGCCAAGCAGGGAATCAGGGCCTGGAGCTCAGTCTAAAGACATAGGACAAGCTACTTTCTTTCCAGATACTAATGTTTTAATAAAGCAGGGATCTGTTTATAATGAGCCAAATACAGTATCAGTTAAAGTAAGAAAGTTTCTTGCATTAAAGAAAAAGACAAGGAATTTACCTATTTAGTAGAAATTCAAATACAAAAAGATGTATTTCCTCAACTCAGCAATTCATTAAAGCTACAAATCACAAGAGCACTCGTTCTCAGTATAAGCAGTCACTCCTGGCCTTCAAACATAGTGTATCAAGAACCGTGCTGCACTACAGATAGCATATTAGAATTAAAGACATGATGAGTTCTATTTCAACTCAGTGCATTTTAAACTAACATGTTTACCAAAAGCTATAGTATTGTGCTGTTATACATACTGACTACAGAAACTACAAACTAGTATCCTCCATGACCATCCATGGAAGCTACCTTCCTGGAAACTACTGAAAGGCTACTGTTAGAATAAACGGAATTCAGCACTTGGTCCCTGGTTTCTCTTCCAGTTGAGAAGCACAATCAGCAGCAGTTCTAGACATTCATTTCCACTCCATTAAGCTAAGGTACTCTCTGACAACACAAGTAAAATATTCTGAAATAGCCTACTCACCAGTTATGTCAATAGGTTCCAGAGCAAAAGCTTCCTCTTCATTGGGAACAAGCGTTGTCTGATCAGTCATAGTTGGTAACGGTTCAACTGGATCCACCGAGTCCGGGCTGTCCGGGCCACCCACTGCCAATGTGAACAGGTACCTTGCACTATTTCACAGCATTGAGAAACTGTGCTACCCTGCCCATCCCCTCCTCCACACCTTCAGGTGATTTACCACATTTCATACTTCTGAGCTTAATATGCTTTTAAGGAATTAGAATCAAAATCAAATCAGTTGAAGAGTAATTCTAGATCTAGCCCTAGCTAATACTCACTTGATACATTATCATCATCATCCATATCATCATGAGGAGGTTGCTCTGGCATCATTACTCCACTTTCTGAGAGAGCAGGTGGGTCATCAAAAATACCACCATCATTATTGCTGAGAAGTTTGTCATCTGAAACAACCATATGAAAGAATAAGTTTTGCATCCCTAAACTCATGAAGTAAGTACAGACAAATTTATAAAGAAGTACAGACAAGTTTATTACAACACAGATAAAGACAAGGCAAAGATCAGCAAACTTCCAGTGCTGACATAGAAGAAACCAGCAGTGCTTTTTCAAGGTGCATGTCAGCTCAAAATTGAGCTTACAGGCAACCTTTATTACAATACACTTGCCATGTATTTGTATCTTACTGGGTTTCTTGGAACTTCATTTATGCCAACACTTAACGTGCTGTACATCATCTGCACTGCTGTAGCATTCACAAAATAGAATTCCACTGCTGAAGGCCTAACTTTGTGAGAGGTACTCGCTTCAAGGAAAACAACTTCCCCCTGTTCACCCGAGAACTTATGAATGCAGAAGATAGGACAGAGGATAAACAAATTTCTCGAACTTACCCAATATTCCACCATCATTTCCTTCTCCAAAATTATCATCTTTGTATTGGTCTTCATATTCCAGGTGATTAGATTTCTCATTGAGGTGACTGGTGCTCTGTTCAGGTTCCAGGAGGAGATTGGAAGCACTGGTGCTCACTAGCATGTCGTCCTCAAATGCACTACCTTCTCTCATCATCTCACGATCATCCATCCCAAAGTCACCTGCAAGAATACAATTTCACTGCTATAAATGCTAAAGAACCAAGGTGAAAGAGACCTAGCTAACTGATCAGCAAAAGCCCAAATGTAAAACCAAACTTCATTTCATCTTGATTGCAGAGAAAAGTTGTAAGAAATTATACCCAGCAATACCATAGCAAAAAGACCATTCAAACAATTACAAAAATAACTATCTCTTTTTCAAAGCATTTTATTTTACTTATTTGAATTTATATTAGCAAGATCTTACTAAATTTTAGCTGCACAGAAACCAAAGAATCCAATGAAATTCAAAAACATTGTACCTTATGCCTCAAGGCATACAGGCAGCAAACCAATACAAACCAACACCACCATGAATTCCTGGATTATTCTTTCCAAAAAATTACTAAATTATGGATCACAATACTGTATGCTGGGAACCAGACTTTCAAGTATAACTGTCTTTAGGCTTTGATTCATATTTTAGAACACTGTTCTTGAAAAGACACTGAAAGTAGTAAACTCCTTGCCACTGACTGCTTCAGCTTTAGAAATCTCCTAATGGTTCTGACTAAGAACATGCCTATGATTAAAGCAACACCTGACTTCATATTCATATGCTTGAAAATTGTAATTGACATAGTACTTCACTAATTAACCTGACTGAATCTTCTTCAGCTTTTCTTTCTGCCTATTCTAGGCAGCTAGTTTTCTGAGCATTAGAGGACAGACTTTCTGGAAAAACTGACCCAAAAATTAAATGTACAAAAACAAAGCATGTTTGAGCTAATTTGTTTTGTGGTTAGTGGGCATTCCACAGTATTTGCAAAACCATATCTTACAGTTACCAAAATTAGCTAGTAACACATAATAATGCACAAGATCTTTACCAAAGTCATTATCCTGGAGGATACTGATGTTGCCTACTTCTTCTCTCATTGTAATTTCTTCCACTCTACTCTGGTTCAAACTGAACTGCTGGGCCACATCAATATCACTTAAAGAAACAGAAGGCAATTATTAAAAATCTTCATTAAAAAAAATTAACAACACATAAAGTTGCTTAAAGAAATGTGCCATCAGCTCATTTTACACTTCAGTCAATTACTGAAAAAACTGGTGATGAACACTGAATAGAAAACATTACTTAGAACAGTAAGACCATTAATGATTCAAACGTATCATCCCAATTGTGTTAGCTTCTGGAAATGTATCGAACATCTCTTACTCCTTGCTATATTTGGGTTACTAATTTTAAAGGCCAAATTAATAATCAAGAAAAGACTTCCTCCCTTTCAATTTCAAAAGCTATTAATGTAGTTTATCAAAAGCTATATTTAGAACCAGTACCAATTTAAAACTCTTTGTGGTGTTTAAGATGTGTTTCTTAGAAGAACATAGAATTTTTATGCAATTTCAAATTAGTACATACTTTAATTTAAACACAAACTAAATAGAACACCGAGTAATACAAAGTAAACTGTATTCTAGAAATTCCATTATGAAAAACCCAAAAGGGTAACATCAGTTTTTTCAAGATCAAGAACCATTCAGGTTGTATACCTGTCATGTTTACAAGTAACCCATTAGCAGTAAGAAGCTTTAAGAATTAAAAGTGCCACTACAGACAAACATTTCCACTGATCTTGTCTAACCTGAGAACATATGTGATGCAGAGTGCCTTGCACAGAGGAAAAAAGAAAATGATAATGGATACATCAGTTTTTCAAAAGCCTCTCTAAGGACAGCTTAAACTGGTTAAAATTATATGCTACTATGAACTTGAAATCAATACAAAGACAGTTGCGTACTTGCTTAGTGTATTAAAAGATTTAAGAATACAAGTTACCTACAGACTCTCTTTCTTCACATTCAGCAATGAGTTAGATGTTTTGAACCAGGTTGTCCTCAACAAAAACCAAGTATTATTTGTGTGGAAATAAAAAAACCCTAGGCTTACTCTAGATCAGGAAGCGGTTGGTCAAAATCGTGAAATTCCTCAGGCAAGGTAATAGCATTGTAAGCAGCCTCTCGGTTTTCCTCAGGCAAATCAACAACCCCTGCAGAGAATAACACCCAGACATGAGTCTCCATTCCTTACAAGGACAGCACTTTTCCCTGTGCCTTCAGGATTCTTCACCCTGCATGAGCTTCTTGTCTTTAAATTTGTTGAACTGAACTGATATTAAAACACCTATGAAGAAACCTTAGATAACGTTAGTAGTGAGATTCAGACTTAATTCAAAATATATACCCTCAAGCTCTTGCACTGTCTCCAATCACTCAATACTGTGTATGGCACTATGCAGAACTGTGCAGCCAACACAGGCACCTATGTCATCACAACACTACAGGTACCTGCTACAAAATACTTTTATCATGATGCACCGTATGAGCTGGTGAGTTCAACACTTCAGTTTGGGTAAAGCAGTGGCAGGACAGTTATGATTACTATGCTAATGGTCATTTATTCAGTTCCATTAGCTCCAAAAGTCCCAGAACAGTACTGACTGTACTTGGGCCACACAAACTCTTAGGATTTTGCACGTAAAAGAGCTGGATTACCTAAACCATATACATACCTTTTCTTATCCTCCAGAGATGTTTAATCTGTTATTCAGCAGGCATTCTCAGAGCATGACTATCAGACTGGGCATCACAAAACCAGTGCCTGCAGTTGGTACCTCTCCTTCATACAAAGTCTTAAGAGTTCAGGACACTTGAAAGTGCATGGGAAACGCAGGTTCAATTCCTTCTGTAACTTGCAGAAGATATGAGCTCTATGCTCCGCTTTCTGACACACACTCAGAACACAGGCAATTCTGAGGTACAGACACTTCAGAAACGCTCTGCCCACTGTGCTCCCCTCCACAATGGATAACCAAAGGACTACTGTCCAGAGAGACCAGGAACAAGCATGAATCTGTAGCTTACTCATCATGGTACTTGGCTAGGAATGAAGAAACCTAGTCCATCCTTTCAGGGCTATTCAGTACTTTTACCTGCTGGCTGCTTAAAATGAAGCATGTAAATGATTCTCAGAGCAGACAGAATCAAGACAATGCCTAAGTCACAAAGCTGACAAACTGAGAACAAAGACAAGCGCCTCAGCTTGTTTCAGGTCAGCATACCACTTTCTGTAAATCTTAAGGTGCTTCACCTTCTACATGCACACTGTTGGGAGTGGGAAAAATTGAAAAACAAATTGCCTTGTGAAATTAAGACACATTTACATGTTCTTATCACCCAGGGAAGTTAAACACAATAGCAAACAAAAAATTGGCAACAGTCAACAAATTGCCACTGAAAGCTACATAAAGTTCAATGCCTGAATCACAACATGAAGACCAGGAAATGCAGATAAAGGCATTGTATACCTTAATTTTTCTCAAGTTACTGCTGCACTGGCTTTCAAGAGTTGCCTTTTTAAAAAACAAAAAGTCTCCTTTAAGTTCAGCTTTTAAATCTATTGTATTCACAAACTTAAAAGGGTAGAATATGATTCAGCAGCTGTGAGCATCCAGCAGCATCACTGCCACAAACTACATTTGAGTTGGAAAAAAGTTTTCTTTAATTTTGGCCTGGGAAACTATCAACTGTATGTAAACCAAGTAATTAACTGCTGGATGGAAGGTATTAATATGGAACCCCCTCTATACGGAATATCTTAAGGTAAGCAACAACAAAGGGGGAAATTATGTTGCACACATTCCAGTTCACATTATTTTCAGAAACTAAAACATAAAAGTGGTAAAAAAACAGCTCACTTCAATGTTTCTTTTGTAACTCATGGCAAAGCAATCCTCACCCCGATGGAAATAAGAACTCCTTCTGTGCTTCTATTCAGTAAGACATTGGCCTTTTTTAGCCAGAAGGTAAAAACCAGGCAGTGTATTTCCATTTAACATCATCCACCAACAACAGCCAAAATCATAACTTGAGATTTTACTGAATCAGCATTAATAGAAGTTTTTGTTCAGAATTCAGCTAATGTTTTTCAGCAGGCAACTCAGCCACACAACCAGCCTGAAGCTGCACCAAAGAAAATAACCTCTCCTATAACTTTATATAATTCTACAGACAAAAGAAGGCAGCACTGTATGCCTTCTTCATAAAAATATTTATCAACATAACTTTTCAGAGTGCTTAGATAAAGACAGATACCTGGACGAAAAGCCATCTTAATCTTAATGAAAGCCTCATTACAGTCTGCAAGAAGATATTTTGCTTTCCTGTGGTAGATTCTAACAACGCCTAGTAAGAGATGTCCTGAGGTTCGAAGTGCCATCTTCACCTAAAAACACATTGCACAGTCAGTGAATTAGATGTAGCCTTACTTTTCTCTTAAATGACGTTTCAGTCATCTTTACATGATTTTTTTCAATAAAATCAAGTATCCAAAACAAGTACCAAAATCAGAAGAAACGTGAAGAAAGAAAGAATGCAAAAGTCTACATCCAAGATGATACTCTATGTATTATTCATGGATGGCCTGGCAAATATCAGTAAGTTAATAGCAGCTCACTCCAGGAATTCCCAGACCCTGCTCTGCCTAGTTAAAAGAAAAAGGGACAAACCCCATTTTTATCACATCTTTTTTAAAATATTTTGCTACTTTAATTGCGGAAAAAGTGAAAAATACAAATAGTTGGACAGCCATAAATAATGATTTGGTTAAGTAAAATCTGATTATAAATGGTTACTTGTTATCTCTCCATCTTCTGTCCTACAGTTAAAAAGAAAATCAGAGAGAGAGAGTGGAAAATGTGGAGTGCCCACAAACAAGCACTGCTACATTAAAACAGTTTTAAGTCCCTTTCCTCTTTAATCTCACTGCTTTACTATGTCATAAGGTATCTGCTGTGGGAACAAAAAACTGAAAAAAAAAAAAAAAATCCAGAGAAGGACTCTTCTTAAGTTTCCAGGCTGAAAGAACATGAAACTTGTGTTGAAGGGTACACGGAATAATTGTCTCACAGAAAGATTAAGCCATACAGGATTTAACCTCAAACTGTAAGAATTCAAAATTTGTATTGACTACAATGTCTTTCTAATATATCAGCCAATGAACATGTTACACACAGTTAAACATATGAAAGAGTGCCTATTAATTTCTCCTTTCTCTAAAAGAATGCTACACTCGATAGTGAGTCTGTGAACATTATCTTCTTTTTAAATCCTTCCAGAGCTGACAATGAAGCAAATCACTGCTCTGGAACAGTAAGTATCTCCATCATTGTACAGTACATTTTTTGCTTACATTTAGCAGTCCTTCTAAAATCTAGAGTAGCATTACAGAACTGTTAACATTTGTATCGACTAAAATAAAAGAGAAAAAAAAGTTATTTTTTTCAAATAGTTGCTTTTTGTATAAGACATTTTTTGTCACCTGTTAAGTGACAAAAGTCACAACCATATCACTAGCTCACTAGTTCAAATTTAATTGTCATGAGTAGCAGAGGGAAGGAAAAAAAAAAAACATTTAAAAACATCAAGCATCTCAAAACTTCCTCCAGTTTCCCAGCACAGTATTTCACATTTGAACAGACATTTCCACCCCTTAAAATAGCAATATTAAGAACTTCATTTGCTTCAGTGACCCAAATAGTAAATAACACCTTATGTACAAGTTCTTTTCAGTACAAGGTAACATTACATTAATGTAAAATAAATACCTTTGGGGAAATTATACTCTCCACGCTGCTCTCCAGGTTACATTCAAAAACATGGGCTTTGGTCAGCTTCTTATCCCAGTGGGCCGCCAGCCAGATTTTGGCCAGCGGCCCACGCTTGCTCAGGACAAAGTGGGCATAGAACATGGTCCCAGATGTCTAAAACAAAGTGCAAACCTGTAAAGAGAAAGGCAAATATTTTTTTCTAGATTTTTTTATTTGATGAAGAACATCTCTGTAAACACCCCCTTTATCCTCAGAAGCAGCGCACATATTTGCTTTTCAACCACTAAGGTCAGACTATTTGTTTAAAATACTTAAGAACCCAACACTTACAAGTGGTGTTCATGTAATGGCATATACATATATTTATTACAGAGGAATTATAAAGCAGAAAAAACAGCACTTACACAATTTAAAAATGTTTACCATCCTGCAAGAAAAAATAACCTTGAATATATTAAACCTTATGGTAATGATACCAAATTCTCATAATGCAAAGAAACATGTCTCAGTTTTCAGTCCACAGTAGTTTTCTACCGCTTTCATTTCTTTCTACTTTTAATTCAGTAGCTACTACTATACTACAGCAGTATATATTCTACAGTTTCAGTAAAACACTCACCACTACAAAATACACAGCCCTAAACTTTTTGGACTTCACTGTATTTTCCTAAACAGGAAGCACAGTTATATCTTCATTTCTGAACAGACTGCTCTCCATTTCATATTTTTATTCAAGTCTTGATAAAAATAGTGAAAAACCTGACCACTTTATTCCAAAATTCCTTAAGATTCCATTTTCTTTCTCCTTCATCAGAAAAAAAACCTTCCTTTTATCTATTTATATAGTAACTACCTCCTTATGGCTGACGCCAACACATCAAACCATGGGGAAAGCAGGACAGCATGATGTCTTACGATCTAAACGTGCCGATTTCATGCAGGATGTAACCATATGATTCAGCTCAACTACAAGCTGAGGAAAAAAAATTCGCTTTAAAGAAGTGGAAGATTCCTCACAAATTGTTTTTATAGCAATTTCTATAAACAGAGAAAATGAAAGAGAAGAACAGGGAAGATACAAGTGCATTTCAGTTTTTATCTCTTCCATGCCTACAGAAAAACTGCCAGAAGAAGCACAGCAAGTCACAACTGTGACCGCTAGAAAAATAAGCACAGGGGCAAGAGAAGCACTGGCATTACTGACTCAGTGGAAGCAATGCCAACTTCTACACATCTGAGTAAACACTGAAAAATGGTACATCTCAAAGTCAAGGCCAACAATTATCTCCTTTTTTCATTTGTGTGGGGGTTTTTTTGTTTTAATAAAAGAGATTTGAAGAAGTATAAAAGGATAGGGAAAATTATCTTTTAGTGGTATCATATTCCATACCTGTAACGCCACTCACAGGTATCGTTCAACATGCAAGATGAAAACTTTGAATTTCAGTTGCATTAACGAGAGAAGAGTTGTTTGGATAACAGAAGTAATCATCAAGCTATCTCTCTTTAAGACAGAGTGGCCACCAATTCCATTCATAACCAAGAATGGACACAGTGGAAGGGATTTAAAGGAAGTAAAGGCAGTGTTCAGCTTCAGCTCTAATTAACCCAGTATACAGGATTAAAACTACCCTAAGGAGTGAGGTTAATAGCTTTGAGTCATAATGAAGGTGGAAATTCATAAAAAATTAAAATGCCATTTTTATTTGTTGAGATTGTGTGTGGGCTAAGGACAGCACTGCATAGACACAGACATGAGTAAGCTTTTCTAGGAAGCACAATGAAAGAAATTTTGGAAGTCTCCTTGATCAATAAACATTATCTAAAGGAAGGTTTTCTACTTCTTTTTATTTCCTCCGTGTTTTTCTGGAAGACATCACATTCTCTCCAAGGCCAGCAGACAATTCAATCACTTGTATATTTTGAAAGGCCTCAGTAGTTTTGTGTATGCAGAGATGTAACTTAGCAGCACAGCGTTTTTGGTATCTTGAGTTGCTGCCACAATCATGCGGTGCTCTGGTCACAGTAAGCCTGTAAATTACCCCTGAACATGAGTAAGAGGGGAAAACACAAACATATAGTTAACAAACCCACTCGTACTAGTCCACTAAAAACATCCAACAACAGTTGAAAAAGAAGGTACTTTGATTAGTGGAATTTGGCAGACTTATTAAATTAAGCAGCATGGGTTTCACAGAAGTTCAGACATACAGTTAACTGGAACCCTGAAAACATACCTAAGTTTTCCTGTTAAATGGGAAACACACTATTTGGACAACTCGACAGAAACAATTTATCTATCACTTTAAATCTGTTCCTCTTCATCTATTACTGAAGCCTTGCCACAGTGAAATACATTAAGGAAAACAGTGACAATCACACTACACCCGGTTTTAAAGTGTGTTTCAGTCTTAACTGTTATTAACAAATAATAATGCCATAAAACACTAATTTCCTGTCACAATATGGGTCTCTGCCACTTCCAAATTTCAGCAGATGCTCTGCTCTGTATGGTAATATCTGGGTTACAGCACCTATGCCAAGTCCACCTTTACAGTTTCAAGTTTTTAGTGCCTCAGCACAACGGTTCCAAGCAGGCTCCAATAGCTGCTCCCACTTCCTCCACATTTTTTTCTTTCTTTTCAAACACTCCTTTTCACCTGATCTTTAATTCATAGGACAGTATGCTGATGCAGTGGCACAAAAGGAGAAATAGATTTCCTGGCATAATTTGGGACCTGGATGAAAGTTAAAGGAACCAAGAGTTTCTTCAAGTGGCAGAGTGCTCATGCAGACACGTAGAACATATGTCGTTGCCTGAAAAAGCAACTCATAAGAATCCACAAAAGGGTACCTGATGGCTCTTAAAAAGCCTGAAAGGTAAAATACAACTGTCAATTTTTGAAATTGACTGGATATGAACCAGGACCTTAAATCGTGTTCTAAGAAGTTATGCATTTTTCTTTTATGCATCTTGCTTGTGCTCCTCTAAGGCAAAAAGAATATGTACTCACACAAGGCCAAATCCTGATTTTTCCAAATTGAGTTTTAAAATACTCAAAACTTTATTTTAATTAAAACTTTGAATTTGCTTCAATGTGCCACCATTGTCCTCAGGTTCCTCTGCCTAAATTGGTCAACAATTGCACATTGCAAAAAATATTTCTCTTTCTACAGAAATGTAAAAAGGCTGTATTTCTATACACAAAGTAAGTGAACATGTAAAGCAAAATTAGTATAATACTGGTAGTACTCTGGTAACTCATCCTTCCAAATCAGCAAGAAGAAAATTTTGTAGGTGCTAACTATGAACTTCATCTTAACCCTCAACATATTAAGTCTTAAAGTCCTTCTGCATGTTAGAATGGCTAACTATTTAAACTCTGAAAAGCATGCTGGCATAGTTAGTCCCATCCTTCAAGGTACTCAGAAAGGTGCTTAATAAATGAACAGTTGACAATAACACTGCAGACGAAGGACAAAATATTCACTGTATTTTAATTTGACCGTGGTTCACTCCTAGCCCATTAAATCCACTTGTCTGCTGCTCTCCATAGGTTAGGTTATGTATACACACACCAGTACAAAAGTAAAGCTCAGTCTTCAGGGTTTTTTTACTATCACCTACCTTTGTTCCTGTTGTAAGGCTACTCAAAACCACATACAGAGATGAGTATACAAATTCCATACTACAGTTAAGAAATCAGCCAGTCATTTTAATTCATTTGTCCTTGTGCTATCCTTCAATCTCTCTTCTCTGCTGGTTTCCCCCATGCACATTTTCCTCCAATACTGATTCTGCTCTGCTAAGCCAACCCTGGGTGATCCAGGGAAGGGTGGGATCACCCTTTGCACCTGCAGCAGTCCGAGCTGGCCCTACCAGACTTCAAAAGTTCAGAACTACCCTGACCCTGCAACTGTACTTTGAATTCTTCAATTTTAACTCGCAAGGCTTCACTACACAGTCCTTCTTACATGACCGAACTCCTCTGCTGTGGGCACTCCCCAGCGCTGTCTCCCTCACAGGTTCCAGTAGCACAGTGAACACCTGGTGCCACTGAAAAAGAATTCATCACAAACTCCACTAACAACACCTTACAGCTCCAGGCCTCTTTCCACCACTACTTTATTTGATCTCCTTTCTTCATCCACCTTTATAATTGTCTGGTTAATCCGCATTTTTCTGAATTTTAATACATTTCTTTGTGGCACCTGCAGCTTTATTGAAGTGCAAAAACAAGTCATCTCAATTTCTTATGTCCACAAAATCAATTGTCAAAAAAGATGAAATTGAACTAGTTCAACTTGACACACCTTTGATAAATGCATAGAGCCTTTTCCATTTGTCTCCAGGTCTTGGTTTTTCCATCAATGCTTTTTTTAAAATTCTGTGGCTGAGGTTGCCCTACCAGGTCTACTAATTACTCAAACCACACTGCTCCATTACAGGAACTGCACTCACTGTTCTCCAATTACAATATATTACACACCTACATAATCAGATACAACCAGAGTCCCACTAAAGTTACTCATTCAAAAGGCAGATCACTCACAAATGCTGTACAGAGCTGGAGATTACCGAACCCTGTGAACACTGTTCCACTCCTCCCCCACTTCCACATTCATACCTAAGCCTCAGCAGGTATCCTGCCCTTGCCCCTGGATGCAGAATGTTCACTCAACCAGTGGACAAGAAATCTTTTTAATTTAAGGTGACCCTTGATTATATCAACCTCTTCCAGGCAATTCCAGTTCCGAGTAGAGCTAATAAACTTGCAGAAACCAGGTATTAACATACTCCTTAAAGGTATGCAGGTTAAACAGAAGAACAGAATTTCTTATGTTACTCCACCTTTTGCAGCAATTACTCCTCTGCACTGTTCAGCCTAAGAGCCCAATTTCTAAAGTTTTGCCTCTAAGAAGGTAAACTGATGTAGTAACTGAGGCAACTACTCTCATTTCTGTGGGAAATCCCATGATAACAGCAACCCTGATGTCAAGACATGATTAATTTGTGTGATAATTTAAGTTTATTGTAGGTCTCACTAACTTTCTGCTTCTCCTTTTATTCCACCCAACGCACTTCCTGCCTCTCTAGTTAAAACTTTGTATCAGTGGGCTTTGCTTTTCCAAGTTTCTCAGAACGTCAAATATTTACAAATGAACCTCCTCAAAACAAAAAGCCAGTCTGGCCTTACTTACTAATGCTATGATGCCCCCCATTTTTGATGACACAAATTTTACTGAATAAGAGATTAAGGAAAGCCTGCTTAATTGCACACGTTCACAGAATGCGGGCCTAAATGGTAACTTCTCCAAATCTAAAATATTATCTTTAAGTGTCTAAATTTAAGGAAAAGCCATTTTCACTGAAGTAGTGCCATGCCTGTAAGTCACAGTGAACCTAAGTCTCCCTTGCCATTGATAGAAACACAACACCTTGTTTTACATTTAACAGAAGTCCTTCTATTCAGGATCGGAGAAGTCTTAACAACTGCAGCAAGATTTATAACACAGCATCTATAAAAGCTTGTTCTTGGTTCTTCAAGAGGCCGGCATTTTCAAAGCGGCCTTTATAAGCAGCTCAACAGCCTCAGTGCCCAGGCGGTAGTTCATGTTACTAGCGAGGACTGCGAGAACATTCAATACAATACCCTGCTTCACCCGTGACAGAAGGTAAGTTACATTAAAAAACACGAGGCTGGCGGACCAAACTTTGCTCCTCTCCCCTCCCCAGAGGGCAGCAGCCCCGCTGTCCCTTTTGCGAAAGCACAGCCAAGGATCTGTTTCAGCGGTGCGGCCGCCGCACCTCCCCACAGACCCCTCGGCCGTCCCGGGAAGCGGCAAGGTCTCTGCGGACCGCCGTGTGCCCGCTCCAGGTGCACAGCCCGCTCCCCCGGGCCCTGCCCGTTCCGCCGCCAGGCCGCGCACAGGGCCCGGCTGAGCCCCGCACTCCCGGCCCCGCGCAGCTGCCTCTCCCGGGGAGCCCGGGGCCGGCTCTCCCCGCCCGCCCCGCCGGAGAGCC
>VZRE01010278.1:50171-81399 GCA_013396775.1 Cephalopterus ornatus | reverse complement strand
CGTGACGGGTGGCCCGTGATTGACAGCGGCGCGCGGGCCCGGCGGGGCGGGGCTCACTGCGCGTGCGCGGGGGCGTCGTCGGGGCTTCAGACGGTGCTTGGTGTTTGGTTCAGTCCGCTTGGAACGCAACACACGCTCTCCTCTGAAACAGTTTTTTTCTTTTTCTTACAGCCTGCTCGTCTTAAAGAGGTGACTCACCAGGTCTTTCTGGTCTCCGCAGCAGGTGTTTCCTGCGTGCTGTGGGGCAGTTCGGTCACTGCACACGGGCAATAACTGCACACACACACCACCCGTTTGCTTTGGACTAATGGCAACAGTAATTAAAAAGGTTTTCTTGATCCTAATTTACTAATCTATGATGGCCACATAACAGAGAGGGAAGTGTAGCTACAACTGGACTTAAACATGAGGCAGTGACTAGGTAAAAGCAATAGAAAGGGAGAACAAGGAGCTGGATTTTGGGAATAGGGCTGTTTCTGGTCTCTCTGAGGCACTATGAAGTCTGAAGCTATGAGTACATAACATTCTGGGTCAACAACAAATAGTCTTTAGCCCAAAGAGACACAAAATACGAAAACGTTATTAAAGTAACCTCTCTCTGAAATAAAACTTCTTGTGCAATGGAGCACCGGCTTGCAAAGGTAATATGCAAAATGTAATATGCAAAGAATGCCAAGAAAATTTGCCTACAGAAGGTTTAAGAAGTATTACTGCTATTTGTGACATTCAGGTAATGTATCTTAGTAGATGGTAATATCAGTAAATAATATGTAAGAACACACAGGCTCAGTCTCCTGATTCTCTTCCCTTAGATTCAATTTTGAAGATTTCAGCATTAATTTTCATTCATAATGTCTCACTAGAACCTTTATTCTGAATAAACATTGATTCTCTGTATGTCCCACATGGATTTCTGCTATGTGTAGTAATATTTCAGTGGTTTTTCCTCTGCAAGAAAACATCTGCTGTATCCCCACTCTCCTGTAACTCTATATAAAATGAGTTAGAGGTCCAGGCATTGAACCAGGGAGTGTCCAGGCCATTGGACCACTGATAAACTCTTCAATTAGTTTAAAAGTGCTCATACACTGGATTGCATCAAGTCCACCAAAAGTGGGAACCAGCAAAGATGCCTCATTTGCTGCTATAAGGAAACAGCCACTCACCGTGGGGAGAAAAGACACACCAGGTAAAGTAACAGCACGATGGTGTGAGTTGGAAACCTCAACTCTCCGTACCCTGACCCACATTACTGCTGAAACAACTATAGCACGGTGTTGCTTTGGCTCTTGCCCTGTTAAGCGCTGCTCTTGATTGCATGCATTTTAATGTGATTTCCTTCTCTCTCTGTCTCAGCAGACACTGCTGAGTTAGTGGGTTTTGGCCAAAATTGCTTTTCTAGCTACTATGGGCCAGTGTGTGCTAGTTGCCTCTCTAGAAGCCCTGCATCACATTGCCATTAACTGATAGCAGAAATTATTGATGGGATGGAATTGTGATTATTTTTTCTTTAATTGTCACTACCAATTCCTTAATAATTGCCCATTTTAAAAAATAAAATAATAAAAATGGATCTCATTGTTTTTCTCATGCTCTATACTGTTTGAGCAAACAATTCTGTCTATAATAAAGACATCCTTTTTGAAAACAAAACTAGGAGTTACAGTTAAGTTTTTGGTAAAACCTACCATGTAATTAAAAGCATAAACCTAATACATAGGTCCACTCCTTTACAGATGACTCTCTGTAGCCAGAGTTTGCCATTTTTTTCAAGTTTAGTTTCCAGTCTCTCCATACTTAGTTAATTCAGGACTTTAAAAGTACATACTTCAAAGAAGCAAGTATATGCAAATCCCAGAGTTTATAGTCTAAATTTGGCTCAGTTTAAATCTAAAGGATTTGAATTGTTATGACATCTGTTTCTCATGGCAGTATGTGACTACTGCAAAGATCAGTCTATAAGCTTGTACTCTAATTTATTCTTGAATATATTCTAAAAAATGCCAGTCTAATGTAATATGATTTATTTTTTCCAGTGTCTACTAGTTCAGTATTTTCCTGTTTCATCTAAAAAGAAAGCTTCTTTCCATTAAAATTAAAAATGAAGAAAATTCATTTGCATGGTCTAAAACTAAGGTTAATTGCCTGATATAAAAATGTTTCATTTTTACTGTGAAGATGAATGCACTTCATGAACAAGTTGATATTTAAATTTCAGCATAATTTTCAGATATTCTGCTAAGAATTAAAGCAATTATAGTAGAGTAAATAAGGAAGATCAGTGTGTGTTGGAACTCATGTCTATTGAATTTCACCCACTGGCCTATCAATTTCAAAGAACAAAAATGAGCTCTCATTATTAATATTAAATTATTGCATGGCTCCTTCAAATGTTTTGATTAAGTCAAATATTTTTCAACCTTTTGCACTTTGGTCCTCATGAAGGCCATTTTCTAGAAAAAAGAAAAAAAAAAGATTCTCCATTACTAATGCTCGTTTACAGTTTGTTTGGGTTTTTTCACTCAGATTGGAACAAGCCCTGAATGCCCTGGCCTGAGACAGGCAGTGTAACTCATCTTCCTACCCTGATTTTTTTTTTTTTCTCAAGAACTGCCACAAGCACTGATTTGTATGCAGCACCCTGCTCTTTGCTGAATTTCTCCTCAGGCTCTGCTCAGACACATGCATTCCAGATGGCACTTAAAAAAGCAAGTTTGTGACTATGGTGTACACTCTTGCTAGCATATAGCAGATCATATTATGCAGTGACATTTAGAAAGAAACTGAGGCAAAACACCTATTTTTGCTTCCAGCTTCGGTCAAGTGTATCTATCAGAACATATCAAACCATAATTTTCAAGTGCAGAACAAATTAGTTCACATATAAATAACTTAGGAGAAAGGACAACATGTTGTATTTCCTTTTGAATAACTGAAGGAATTGGTTTTGGCTGGCAAACGTTCTCCCTTGAAATCTGAGATACAGATCCTCTTGTAAGTCACACACTCATCTTCTAGTTCCTTCCAATCTAAGCTGTTTTGCCAAATCACTTCAAAGTACTAGCAACATGGTTGCCAGATAAATTGCTTTTTTGAGCCATCAAACAAGAAATTCAGAACAGTCTCAGTCACACTTCTATCAAGTGAAGTAGAAGAAAAAATACCATCATCTCTAATTTGATTAGAACCTCTATATTCTAAAAACTTCAGCATTTCACAGTAGATAATCCAAAGTTTGTCCAATATGTCGGGCCTTCTCTGAGGAACAATTTCGGCCTCTGTTTACAGCAAGTCAGCTCTGCTGCGGCTGTATGGAAGAGCAGGAGGTGCTGGAAAGGGACCTGCCCCTGCAAGTTCGCATAGACAGAAGTTTTCAACTGTAAGCCATGACTGCCTTTAGGTGATCCACAGGTGTAGTGGTTTCTGAAACTGGCATTCAGCTGCCACCATGAAATCACTGTATTACTCTGTTCTGAACGTTAGAATACGAATATTTGCACTCTAGCTGGTAGTGCAGCCTCCTCATTTCAGTGTGTGCCACCTGCCACAGATCCCATGTGAAGTACATGAAAGATGTGAATAATTGAAAACATTCCTTTCTTACCACTTGGCTTTTACCAGTAGCTCCAAGCAGAAAGGTTTGATATTTGCTGGGAATTCTGTTCATGGCAAGTCAAAGATGTTTCCTACCACTATATTTCATTTGAAGATGTCCTGGTTTTGTCTGGAATAGAGTTTATTCTCTTTCTATTAGCTGGCACAGTGATGTGTTTTGAATTTTTTTGAGATGATGTTGATAACACACCAATGTTTTAGTTGTTGCTATTTAGTGCTTACTCTAAATCCAGGATTTTTCAATTTCCCATGCTCTGTCAATGAGGAGGTACACAAAAAGCTGGGAAGGAGCATGGCCAGGGTGGCTGACCTGAACTGGCCAAAGGGATATTCAATACCCTAGAACATCATGCCCGGTATATAAACTGGGAGAGTTGCCCAAGAGTCAACAGTCATTCTTCAGAGACAGGCTGGGCATCAGTCAGTGGTTGTGAGCAACTGTACTGAACATCTCTTTTTTCCCTCCAGTTTTATTCTTCTCTCTCTCATTACAATTATTGTTATTATCATTATTGTCATTATTATATTTTTTTTTGTTTCAGTTATTAATTACACTGTTCTTATCTCAAACCATATGTTTTACTTTTTTTGATTCTCCTCCCCACCCCCCCGGGGCTGGGAAGGAGCAAGTGGCACTTGTGTGGTGCTTTTTTGCCAGCTGGGGTTAAACCATGACAGAGGAACACGAAGAGACATAACTGAGGCAAAAATGTTTGGATTTCTGAAATTACCATGGAAATTCGGCCCTTGACATTTGCTAATCCTGGATAGATGAAATGTTCTTAGGATCTGACACAATAAATTATGCACCACATAATCAGTACAAATAAACTTTGCATTGGAGTTTTCAAGGGCTCTGTAATTTTGTTTCTTAAAATGAAAGTTAATTTTTCCCAGCTACTGAGAAATGGTATAGAATTTTCTAGCTATCTATAGACTCAGCATCCTTGTACTGGCCTTTTTGACTCTGTTATGTATCAACCCACTTCTGCTGAGCAATTTTAAAAAAATTAAAATTTATTGTTATTCAAGAGGGAAACTTTGAAAGCATCCTTTCTGTTTCTTCCTAACACTTTTTTTCCCCAGGAAGATGAACTATGTGTTTAGCCATTTGTAATCTTCATTTTCTGGAAAGGCTTTTTTTTTTTAATGATTGCAGCTGATCAGATGAAGTTTTTCTGGCATACTGGACCTTAATAGGTTTCAAATTTAACCAATAAAAACCTTTAAAGTTTTCTTGAGCCTAGAGGTTCCAACTTGCTGCTCAGCTGCAGCCTTTTTTTTTTGTGTTACACTTGTCCCACACACAGCTTTCTCCACCCAAGCTGCTAACCACAATTTGTGGTCGTTTTTAACTTCTGAAGTTGATTGGAAGGGTGAAACTGGAGAGGAAACTGGCAGGTAGTAAATGGTCCAGGGAAAAGAACACAAGGACAGCTCTGCAGGGAAGGCAGAGACAGAAGGCAAATGTCAGAAATACAGAAGAAACATTGATTTTTAAATGGATTTTTCAGTCAAATCCACCAACTTTATACATACTTTGAGTGCTGATGCTCTACAACATTTTAATAGAAAACAGTCTTACAGTAATGTAAACTTTGCAGAAATGAAAGTATACATTAGATTTCTGTCAGCATGGTGATGTTCATGTAGTACTTGCCCTGTGAGTAGTTCAATACTAATATGCTGTTAGGATAATTTTATCTGATCCATAGAACCAGAATGGCATGTATTGTTGATGTATATGAAAATTATCTGTAATTGATAATGTCTGAAAACATTCCCAAAATACAATGCACACGGAGTTTCATAATTTCTTACCCGTTATAACCCACCATACATTTCTCTAAAAAGAGAATTTTTTTAAAAAAGAGTACATAATTAAATTCATTAAGTAATCATGAAAGCTTCTTTATCTGTGGCTCTGAGGCTAGTACACCTCCAGAAGATAAAATACAAATTAACTAGATTTTGTCACACTGTAACAATTAGATGGATTAGAAAATTTTAGAATTCATGAGAATGTTAAGTATAGAGTTTTAAGTATAGATTGTTGGTCCAGTTGTCATTAGCCAATATGATTATACCTCCCTTTTATCTGACTTCTCAGGCTCCTGTGATGCCAATTTGTCGACGCCGTCAAAATTACAAACCAAATCCTGAAGAGAACTTTTTTTATTTTGAGATAACGTTACATTTTATCATACTTTGTGGAGGGATCTATAGACTAATGGGTGAGAGGAAGGCATGGAACTATTTATCACACAAGTACACATTTTTCAAACTGTTTAAACTCATCAGAACCAATCTACAGCATACTGGTAGAGCATCAGTTAACTAAACAATACATAGTTCCTGAGTGGAACTACTATAAACAGTCCTTTTGCTTCAGAATTGCTTCTGGTTTCAGACAGACGTAGCACAGTCTTCTTTCGCCAAAGTTAGCAGCTTCTTTTCTCTCTTGCTGGTAGCCGAGGATGGTTCCAAGGTTGTTTGCTATATTCCATGGTTATCTCTGGAGCCTCCTGCTGAACACCTGCTTCTGCTCCAACATCAATTAATATGTTTTTTTTTTTGGTGTGGTGACATAAAAGCTGTATTTACATAAAAACTATTGTTTTACATATCTACTCTGCTTATATCATAGTTGTGTTGTGTTGGTAAGCATAAGTCTTTTGAGTTAAATTTGTCAAAGACAAATCTGTTTCTTTAGCAAGTGTATGCTTGTAGGCTTTCCAAATTATGCTTTCCTGCATTCCAGCATCAAACTGGTAACAGTGGTGCAGGCAATAACCATGACGTGATCTGCTTCTGGTTACGTTACAGCTGATGTACCAAAGGTACCTGTCAGTGTGTTTCACAAGTCTGGAAACAGCGTTGCACAGAATGAATCTGCTTCAACAGCTGCTCCCACTGTTGTCCATCTCTGACACTACAGTGACAATATAGGAGTTACAGATTATTCCAAGGTGGGAAGGTCTCACAAGGATCCTCGAGTCCGACATTTAAGTGAATGGCCCATACAGGGACTGAACCCACAACCTCAGCGTTATTGGCACCAGGCTCTAACCAGCTGAGCTAATCTCCAGGTTAATATTAAGCTGCTGTTTTGGAAGCCACCATCGGCATCTGTGCCTGGCCCCCAAAGGTGCAGTCATCCACTGGTGACATATCGAAGACAGAAGGTACAACTTGTACCCTGCTCTCAGACACTGTTGTTGCAGAACAGAAGACTCTTTTGAAAGAGGATGAAAAATTATATCAGGATTATACTTTGATGCAATTATATTATGTCTGGAAACAAATCCTGACACTTTAAAATTTTAATTTCATGCTCAGAATTACATGGACTTCCAACCTAACTAGGTTCTGCTAAGTGTCCTCCAAGTCTTCCTAGAAGCTGTCCCCCAACGCATGGTGTTTGAAACAGGAGCGAAGAGGGCAGCAATCTTCTTTCCCAAGTTGATTGTGTCATTCAAAATAAATTCCATTCTCTGTATAGAAGCAATGTGTCATGGTGAAGAAAAAGTCAGCACATTGAACGTGGATGAAACATTCCCATTAGTGGAACATGACTATAATGAATATTCTTACTGCAAGGTAACCTTGTAGGCAAGGCTGAAGTCTTGGGAAAAATTGTAGAATACAGATTCTGAATCAAACTTTATAATATTAATGGATGTTGAGAAAGGCTGCCCAGTGGTATAAATCAGCCCTCCATTAAATCAAGTACTAGAAGTTTGTAGAAACACAGTATTTCATGTCTGATGAGTATCAAAAAAATCTTTAAAATCTTTAAGGAGTAAAATGGCATTTTTTTCACTCAACTTGGCTGTCATAGGTTTCAAGCGTGCTAAAACTGGGCAGGAATTTTTCTTCCCTTCCCCCTGCCTGCTGCTGTGAGGGAGGTTGAATGGGCAATTAACAACATAAAGAAATTGGCTAAAGACCTGACATTCCAACCTGATGGCCCTTGGAAAGTCTGTGGAGAGGGGGAGGAGTGTCTTTTCTTTTTGGTTTTATCCTTCTCCGGGAGAGGAAGGGGTGAGGTTGTTGTTACCCGGGGGACAGAAGCAAAGTGTGGATTGAAAGAAGCTCTGGAGTTTCTGTCTTCGTTCTCAGCCTGATTGCCTGGCTGCTGTTTCTTCTTGTGCACACCATCGAAAGAAGGGACAATTATACCACCACCACGACAGACTGTGTGAGTTTTCTTGGAAACGAACCTTTTTTTCTTTCCCCCTCTCTCCCTTCCTCGGGGGTGGAGATCTCCATCCCCAGGCCCCTCCTGCAAACGCGGGGCCCTGCACGGCGACCGCCTGGTCCAACAGCGCCCCCTGCCGGCCAGCACAGAGCACTGCAGGCTCTGCTCCTCCGGAGAGCCAACAGCGCCCCCTGCTGACTGTGGTTAGATTTGGGCCAAAAGCACAAACTGAACTGTTTACTTTTTGAAGGGAATTTTTGGGTATAGGTTTATTGTTTGGTGGGGTTTGTTTTCTCTGTGTTTTGTTGTTGTTGTTGTTTTGCCAGTACAAATAGATCTTTTAATAAAGGGCTGTTATTTTTCTTTTCTCCACACTTTCTCAATTGGAGCCTCTTAATTTCAGATTTACAATTGCTTAGAGGGAGGAGTCTTTTTGGCCTTTCCTCATAACTCATCCCCCTTAGGAAAACACTTCTATCTCATTAAACCGAGACATTGGCTTTTTTCTTAGGTGTGCTCTTTTCTTTTGTGTGTTCTTACATTTCACAATTCCTATTTGCAGTTGCTTTACACTTCAAAGTGGTCTTTTAAATATTTTTCAGTACAAATTGTCTGGGACTATCTACCTCTTGGAATTTTCTCCTGGATGTTTTACTGTTACACACAGGTATGGCTATATTTGTTTCTTCGATCAAGTAGGACAATTAATTGCATCATTTAAATGGGTGACTTGATTTATAGAGCATTACAGAAGTCAGAGCAATATGGTGGATGAAAATAGCTATTAAATAAAGAATGAAGCCAAATGATGTTCAGCCATAAAAACCTATATTTTATATATGCAGTATAATAGCCATACTATCCAATTTCTAGTACTATTAAACATGTCAGCATAGTTTCTCTGTCTTCATAATCATGAATGATTTTTACAGGATACTGTAATTTCATTGTTAATAATAAAGATCTGTTTTATAGAATATAACCTCACAAACAATAAATTTTTGTAGATAAATGAATCATACTTTATATGAAGGGTGCATTTATAAATACTTCATGTAGAATTAACAGGTGATCAATAAACGCTCTGAGTAAATTACAGCTACATATAGAATAAGCCAACAGTGCCTGGAAGCATGCAAATGGAAGATGTTAGAGATTTTCATATACCAAGGTCATAAAGAAGCCATAGACATATTGGCTCTTATGGCCATCTTAAAAAGTGACCATGATGTAGTTCAATGTACATTTGTAGGCTGATGAACCAGAAAAGTCTCCTCTGCTTGTCATGCTTCTGTGGGCAAATGACCTGGAAGAGATTAGGGATGGTAATGGCAGTCTAGGGAGAGATGCTCGGCAAGTGGAGTATCTCTTTCGATTTGCCCTCTACGCATTTAGCCTTCATTTACCTGCTCCATTTTACCTCTGCTTAACACTGGTGAGGTCACATCTCAAGCGCTTTATAAAGGCTGGGCCCTGCCCTGTGCCAGGGAGTTGTCACCAGGCTGCAGAGGACTACTAAACCCTCTGGTAAGAGAGCTGGAATATGCAGCATGTGAAGATTGGCCTCTGTGTGGTCACCCTCAGCTCCAGGCTTGTCTCCCCTCCCACAGCAACCACACTCTTGCTGTGCCCTGAAAATGGGACTGGAAGGTGATTTCTTTAAAACATTTCTGATTTCACACATAGTCTCTCACACTCCCCCAGAGGAGCACCAGGACATACATATCCAGCTAGACAGTCCAGCATGCACACATCAGGGTACTTGAATACAGGCCATCTGCCCAGGAGTCCTGTTGAAGGATAAGGACACTGGCTGTTGAGACCTCATCTTGTCTCCTGGTCCATTCTTAGGATGGGAGCTAAAGCTGATTTTTATATATGTCTTTTTCTACCCTTTAGGGCATCTCAGTAATGAGTTTCTCCATCCTATCCCACATCTCACCTCCATGAGTTGTCAGCATTTATTCACTCTTCTTTGTCTCTGATGTGGGTGTCCTAAGAAGCTGCTATCTCTCTGTAAGGATCGTGATGAACTGATAATGTCTAGGGGCCTTCAATACATTCAATGCACAGCCCTCTGGGGTATGGGCCGCTCCCCCCAGCTTTGTCTTGTCAGCAAACTTGCTGAGGAGGCTGTTACAACCTTCGTCTGAGGCAGAGTAACTGAGGTTCTTGTTAACAGATCCCTTGGGACAAATTAGAGTGAAAGGACACTGAACAGACAGGTGTATGTATTCAGCAGGTTTAAAACAATTTGGTTGCAACAGATAGGAGATATGTAGCCATGTTAGTTCTTTTCTATAAAAATATAACAATATCATGAAGAAAATATATAAGGAAAAGAGAAAGAGAAAGGACAAGAGTAGATAGTGGAAAGATATCAGCACCTGTCAATCCAGTGATGAGACTTGATTGATGCAATTTCAATGTCCATGATCAGAGTGATGTTCACAGTCTTGATCTCTTGGGGGTAGGTGGCCACACAACAAAGGGTTCAACTGGTTATATAAGTTCAGGCTTAAGTGGGAATGTTCCTATATCTCCAGTGTGGGGGAGTTTTACACTGTCGGATGCAGGTGCCTTACCAGGAGGGAGGAGAATGGCATGATAAAAAGCATTACCCCACCTCTGAAGGATCTGCTTCTTATCAGCCTTTTCCTTTATCTGGCACAAAACCAGCCCATCCAGTCAGTTTGGTCCATCACAGAGCCTTTTTCATCCAAGTACTGATGAATAAGTTAATACTGGGCTCAGTATTGAACTTGGGGAACACCACTAGCGACAGGCCTCCAGCTAGACCCTGTGCCACTTATTACGACCCTCTGAGATCTGCCATTCATCCAGTTCTCAAGTCACCTCATTGTCCACTCATCCAGTCCACACTTCCTGAGTTTGTCTATGAGGATGTTGTGAGAGACAGTGTTGAAAGTCTTGCTGAAGTTGAGGTAGACAATATTGACTGTTCTCCCCTCATCCATCCAGGTAGCTGTTTCATTGTAGAAAGCAATCAGGTTGGTCAAGTCAATTCACCTTTAGTGAATGCTTCTGATCACCTTCTTGTCATCCACGTAGATAGAGATGGCCTCCAGAAAGAGGTGCTCCATTCGTATTCTTAGGTCATTCCTACTGCTCTTCTCTCACCTTTGATACTTCTACTGCTGCTTCCACACCGTGTCTTGAGCAGCATGGCTGAATTTAGTGATCTGGTTGGATTTGATGATCTGCAGCAGCTCCTACAGTTTGCCTTTCCTATAATTCTATGACATAGTCATAGTAATACAATGCAGCCAAGGATTGTCTCTGTGAAAAAAAGAGATTTTAGGATATCCATTTCTTAGAAAACGTTAATGATAAAAATACTGAGCACCAGGGATACCGGCCTCTTGGGAGTCTGTTATGTGAGTGATGAAGTGAGAGGAATTACAAGGAGAGGAAAAGAGATCTGGTTTTAGCAGAAAGAAACCAAAATTTGATTAAAAAGTATACAAACAAACAAACAAACAAA
Source organism: Cephalopterus ornatus (assembly GCA_013396775.1). Classification (NCBI taxonomy): domain Eukaryota; kingdom Metazoa; phylum Chordata; class Aves; order Passeriformes; family Cotingidae; genus Cephalopterus; species Cephalopterus ornatus. Next base: position 70,078 of record VZRE01010278.1, on the reverse strand, counting down.
GGAATAGCTTAAAGAGTAGGAATACATTCCTAGCTAAAAGGATGTATTTATATTAATTAAAAAAAGATGTAACAAGGACTGTGGCTCATCTGTCTGAGAAATTGGATATAAACAGTAAAAAGCAATTGAAGTGTCTATACAGTAATTACAAGGGGTTTGCACAAAAGAAATTAGAACAACCAATGCAGAATATGGAACTAGATAGGAACAGTGCGAATAGTGAATAGCCGTCATCTTTGTAAAGCATAAAACATTCAGAAATAAGTAACTTGAAATCACATTTTCAGAAGAAATATTAAAGGCAGTTTGGAGTGGAACAGATAGGTAAATACTAAAGCCTATAAGTGGGTATCCCCTTTAAGAGGGAATACAAAGAGAAAAAAATTAGTTTTACTATCCCTTTTGATGATTGATTCTTAAGAAAAGACAGAAAGTTTCCTGAAGGGAGTGAATGCAGTTTGCCAGAGATTTCCCCTCAGGTTTCAATTTAGACATAGATGCAATTCACTGTAGGGTTTGTCGTTCTGGTATAGACTGAAGAACAAATGTTTTAAAATCTGGATATTTCTGAGCCTGGTATTATAAAGAACATGCACCAAACAGCCACAGAATCCAGCAGAAATGGGTAACAGGCTTATCTGTGTTGTGATGTTATTGAAAAGGTGGTCATTGAAAAGTACTTTGAAACGAGTGATCAGAAATTAGTTTAGCTACGATTAAATGACGTGTAAACCAAAGCAGATTCTAAGGGCCGCAACAACAAAAGGTCATATCATACATGTGATATGTCCATGAAAACAGAAAATCCAATCATCAACTGTGTTAGAGCATCTCCAGCATCTAAATGAAGTGTCATTAATGCCTGAAATTCTGTGGCTATGTCTATATATGAAAATAAATGGCTCATAAGCCTAAATTGTATGCCCCCTTCCCAACTGCCACACCTAAAAGATCCATCTCAAAGCATCTCCTGGGAATGCCCTTGACTTGCTCTGTCCTTCAAACCGTGTGTTATCCAGAGGAGTACTGGACGGTGTGGGCTAAAGCTGTGCCAGGAACAGGCGGTTTGGTAGTTTGGATGATCCTGTACGTGTGCCCTCATGCCATCTCTACAGTTTTTGATTCCTAGAAACACAGACTTGACTTGCAGCACTGGGAGGTGGCAGTACTGAGAGAATCAGGAGAACAGTTTCTGTCAAAAGAATAAAAAGGATCAGTGTATTTAAATTAATGAAACGAAAGCAGTGAGGGATACAATGGGGTTTTCTTTTTGCAAGAGAGGGTAAATGCCAGAGAAAGTGAAAATTCACTTCAGCCAACTGGCAGTAATGACTCAAGGACAAAAATGTGTGACTTTTGCATAGGAAAACTGAGGCTAGAATTTAAAATTTCTAAACATGAGAAAACTATGACTCAAGGATAGGAAATTTAAGAGTCAAAGGAACTCCTGTACTGTTTTTAATATAAAGCTTAGTTAGGTAGTGATGAAAGTACTATAACATGTTTGGCAGGTTGTATCTTGTTTGACATTCCTGAAACCTGTGATTCTATTTCCTAAATCTTTACATATAATCTCTATTCAGAAGGAACATTTCTATTTCAAATAGAGATAGCTAAAATGTGTTTAAGCTATTTTGTTATCATTTTGTTACAAAAAAAAATAATTTTTCTGATTTGTAGTTTTTTCTATATTCATACTGTGATGGGGATGCTAATATTTGTTCCTAAATTATACTATGATGGGCCTAATTCTGAAAGACTTTCTCAATCATAGCTTTCCACAAGATGTGAGAATCCAGTCAGCAAAGGAGCAAAGCAATCAAACTGGGATCAAAAGACAGAGAGGCTGGGTCTGGCTGGTGCTTAGGCAAGGTGTACTGCAGGACAAGTGACAAAAGAGGAAAATAAATACCATCAGCCTACTGGAGACCCAGGGTGCCAGGAAGCAGAAAGGTTTTTTCATGCCTCCAGCCACTCTCCAGAAATATAATTGGGTAAAGTCTTATTTACATCTTTGGGATTTTAAGTTTCTGGTGGAATTTATCTTGCTTAAGTTGTCCTTGTCTAAGTTTGTAAACTTGGCCTTCTAGCCTTAAATAAACTCAATAAATGGGTAAGATTGAGGAGATGAGAAGGTAGCCTGCCCCTGGTTTGGAATAAGCTGTTAAGTGTAGACATTAGCAAAAACTTGCAGAGAAGGCAATTGCATAGAAGGCAGTATTTGTAAAATTAATAAAAGAAAACATGAAGCATCTAATGCGAGACTGACCCATGGCACTCATGGTCGGACTCAGGTCAAGGGCTAAGTAAGCTATGTAAAAAACATGATATTTATGTAGATAATATCCCCCCATTCAGACAGATTTTTTTCTGCAGCATTATAAACCCTGTATATCATCGCATAAAGCCACTATTACTGTGTTATGAAAACAAGGGAACATTTTCTCCTATATGCAGGTTCGTCTCCAGATTGTCTGCCTCACAATTCTTCACTACAGGGCTTCCAGCATTTTCTGCTGACATCTATTACTGGTCAATGTTTTATTCTGTGATACTGTGATAAATTTTAATACAGAAAACAAATTTTAGTATAGAATATGCATTGTCTAATGGAAATAGCAGGAACATGAAAGCAGTAGGAGACAGTAAGATATGATGCACTCTAATAAAGGCTGCGGTAAAATAAATTCGTATTGCCATACTGGTCTCCCTTCCTTGTATGTCTGAAATCTCATCTCATCACACGGAACATTTTTCAAGCTTGCTTTCTTTTGAGATGATGCAAAAGATAAAGGAATTCCCAACTCTGGTGACAGTGTAGGTATTTTAGAATCAATTTTAATTTGATGGAAGACCTTTCATAGTTATATCAAAAAAGCTGCAAGCAGTAATTTCAAATCTAAATACCGCAACCCCAAATTTCATCTTACAGTTAGAAGTGAAAAAGAGAATTTTCACTTTTTACTGTTCTTCTCTTTCCCTAGAGTGCCCTTCCTGTTGCCACCAGAAATATCTTTATGTACCTGATGCTGAGATAAAGTGGGGTTAATCCGATCTAAACACATACACGTATAGATGTGTATATTTGCAAAAGCTCAGTTCAGAGAAAATGCTTACATATGGCACCATAATGATTGTTTTTAATGAGCAGGAAGCCACATTAGCTGCAGAAATAGTTAAATCTCATTTCCTATCAATTTGTGCCTCTGTTACTACATGTTGCCTCTACCTTCGGCGGGGAGACCACTAGCCTCCCTCTTAGCCCCTAGCTAATATTTTCTCAAAATATTCCTCCCTCATTTCCTTTAAGCCTTTTTTCTCCCTCTGCTTTGTCCTCAGTTTTGTCCCATAGGCAGGGCAAGAGAAAGTGTGTACTGTGTGTCTAATTCTGGGCTGCCAGGATGCTAGTTCCTTGGATGTACCGTGATACTAATTTCTTGAATGGTACTGTAGGTATTTTAGCATCAGTTTTCATTTGCTGGAAGAGCTTTCATGTTCCCTTGTAATAGCGATATCAAAAAAAGCTTGAAATAGTAATTTCAAATCTAAATACTGCTGGCAGGCCAAACACAACAGGTAACTTGAGTTCACTTGTCTTCTCTACCAGGTGTGCAATATTTAATTCTTCCTTCTTTTTGCACTTTCTGCTTTTTCAAAAGCTTTTAGGAACTTCAGGCTGCAGAGACTTCAGTTCCCTTACCTTTTTTTAACTGGCCATCTGGTTCAATAGTTATTAGGGTAGGATTGACAGAGAACTTAATTAAATAAGCCTCATTTCCTTTCAAATTCAAGCTACTAGCTTGCTCTGCTGTGGGCAGCATTTTACAGATAAAGCCACACACAGATCAGTAGAATCATGCTTGTATTATGCCAGACTCCAAATTCCTGCTTCAAGCCATTGGAAAACTAAAGCTGCTAAACCTATCTGAATTGTTTAGCATGTAATAAATAATTATTTTTCCCTTCTTGTGCATCCCTCTATTCCAAGAAAAAGACAAACTGACTTTGGTTGAGATTTGGAAAAAAATGCTAGTATATAATCACCTACCTACTTACCTACCTGTGTTCTGGTTTCAGTCTAACAACTCCTGCTTATCTCTAGCCAATATAAAACAGCATCAACATCAAGAGCTGTTTTTTCAGTTAGTAACTATATCTATTAGTGTGAACATTTAACAAGCTGACTGGGACACAACAATCCCAGTTTTTTTCTTTCCTCTATCAGTATAGTGTTTTGAGAATGAAAGCCGTATACGTATACACACCCCCTCACATCCTATTCTGAAGTCTTTATGTATACTCAGAATAAGGTTTGCATAAGCCTTATACAATCTTTCAGCACAGCAGAGAAGTTCACCTAGTCAGCACATTATGTTTTTTAAAAATGAAGGTTTTCTTATATAGGAACAAACATTCCATTTACCTTTAGTAAAGGTAGTTTTATCCTTTTGGGATAAAATTGATGTCACTAAACCCCACCTGAGTTCTGATTCAAAATCTAAATATTCCTAGAGATGTCATAACTCATATGCCTGAGCTCTGAGCTTTCTAGTAAACTTTCTGTATGTAATATCTTCAGCTCCCAGCAGTTAAACACCACACGCTGCTACAAATTTGGTTTTAATGTTCCTTCAAAGTAAGGTAAGTTTACCTTAGCATGGAAAAAAATCAGACTGTAGGGAAGCACTTGAAAATCACTGGTGATGGGAAAATGTCCACAGTGACCCAGGGAGAGCCACACAGTCAATTTCTGTGAAATCTAATTATACTAAGACTATTATTTAGAAGCACAGAAATCTCCATCCTGTATACGGAGGGAGAAAAGTAGCTATTAGTCCTATTAATTTTGCATGAATTGCAGTACTTCATATTCATAATTTATGCATTATTTGCTTATGTTTTTTTCAGATATCACTGGAATCCTGTTTTTACCTTAGTAATGAAAGAAAATGACCGGGTATACTGCACTAAGCATCTCCTGCATGACTGCAGGGACAGTTTGGTAAGAAGATGCAATCAAAGGAGAAGGAGAAGAAGAAGGTGGTTTTAACTAATGAGGATTGTAGAATTAAGCTGAAGGGTTGGACTAATCTGGCCTTGGGTCTTTGCGTGCCGGAGTCCAGCCTAGTTTAGCACCAGTGTTGGCTTTACTGTGCCATGATCCAACAGAACTGAGATAACAGCAGTTAAACAGGCGATAGCAGAAATAACCAAGGAGCTGCACTTTAAGAGTAGGACTTGGACTAGGGTAGATTGGTGAAGAAAAGGGTATTTCTGGATTCAGCTGAGTCTGCTTACCCCCGAGAGTAGTGTTATAGGTGAGCAGAGTTTGTGTGGTTGACAAGAGTGCTAAGCTAAACTATAGCAACTTGAAGTCAATGGATTAGCCAGACTCATGGTGTGCTAGTTTGGATACTTGTTTGGACTCCAGACTTTGATGCTTTCCAGGACAAGCTTTGGGCCAGAAAGACTTCAACAGCTTTGGTCTGACACAAGATCTGCAATCAGAAGTACTGGGGAATATGGTGCACAGACATCTGAATGTCAAAATCAAAGCTAAAATGGCTCTGCACTGAAATTAATAAACATAGCAGGAGACCACTTGGCTCCAATACTTCATGTTGGCTGATGTTTTTAAGCTGCCGCTTAAAAATAAGGAGAAGCATAGTCATTAAGAGCAGATTCTCTCCTTGGACATATACAAATGACTTAACAGAATCTGTTCAAACAGCTGAAATCCTGTTGTACTATGGTTTTTAAAACAGTTTATCACCTCCATAAAGTCAACATCTGGTTTACTCTGCTATAAAAAACTGTAAGAGCTACTATTTCAAGCAACTATGGATTTGCCTTATACTTAGGTATTTATCTTACAGTAAAGTATGACATTACAGTTAGTGCAGTACAGTGCACATGCAAATCCAGTTTAATGGGTTTTAAGCTGGGACTCATCCTGCATTATGTTAACTGCTTGTCCAGGTTGCCTGAAATGGAACAGGGTCACACTTGATTCTTGCTGCAGTCTCTCAGCAGATCTTTGGTGGCTTGAATAGAGTTTGAGAGTGTTCTCACATTCTTCTGTGCAGCCCTGGGGTATGGCTCACTCTCAGGATGTGCCTGTCATTCTCCAGTCTCATAGAAGGTCCCTAAGGCAAATGACTCCTCCTATAGGTGCCTTGGAAGTGTACCTAAACAAAGATGGAGTGAATCTGAGCCTTACAGCAGCCCCAGTACAGCACAACAGTACATTTGTGCGGAGCTTTATCTCCCCCATACTCAGTCATGCAGAGGCTGAGCTTCTCTAAGCTAGCTGTCTTCACAGTTAGTGGGCTGACACAGGTACATCCAGAAAGCAGTTCCTCTTGTTGGTGCTGAACACACTTCTTGAGGTGTGTATCTTTGCTGCATGAAGATACTTGTCTCGCTCCACTGTATGCAGATGTTCCCTGGACAACTCGTTTGAATGAGATGACCAACTTTTAGATGAAAAAAGATGAAGATAAATGCACCATGGATGACCACATAAAAGTCTCTCTGGAAAGTTTAAAGAGACATAACCACTGATAGTAGTGGGTACAGACTTACATTTTAGAAAGAGATCTGCATGACAGGCAGTGAAAATGTTGTAGCTGAGGAATATAATTCAATGTAGGAAAGGACTTTTCTTATAGCAGATTTATTTTCTTCATCTAGATCTTGATTTGAACATCTACCAGAAAAGATATGTAAGTCCAAAAGAGAACTTCCTTATTTTTGGGCCCTTTAACATACTTTTTTAGTATATCTTTATGAAAAAGTATATATCTCTACATTTTATTTCTGGTGGTATTTTTTTGTATCTTGTTTTTTTTTTCCCTTTTGTTTTCCTAGAAGAGTATAACAACACACCTTTTTAGATGTTTGTTGAATATAAACTAATATCTGGCTCCAGCTCAGGTGATTCCTAAAACTGTACTGCAGTAGAGTGTCACATCACAGAATAATTTTGTCCCTGACATAGTATTACATTGCTAAGATATCTCTTCCCATATAGCAGAAACAGAGAACTGAGAAGATCTGAGACATAAGGGATTTGATGGGAAAAAAACGCAGCAGAGTCCTTTTACAGAAAACTGCATGTTTTTAAAGGCAGAGGATCCTTTCAATGTTGTTTGTAACCTTACAATTATTGTTTGTGTTTCCTTACAATGTGCAAAGAAATCTTGAAATGTATTATTTTTCTCAAACTCAGTAACAATTTCACACAGGAAGTGTCTTTTCAAACAGTAAATTTCATATCTGCTAGGGAAAATATAAAAGCTGTGAGAAATGTGTACCTGGCTCTGAAACCCTCTTTGTGCCAGCAGTTTGTACTTCCAGCTCACTCACCAGTTTGACCACAACCACTCAAATATCAGTGAATGTTTGTTCAAAGGGAGAGAGCATTGCCCTTACACTTGTGTGTGCTGTTATTTTGCAGCATGAACGAGAATGAAGAGAAAAAATGTTTTCACTAAGCATCTACCTGTTTTTCATAGAACTTGGATCGGGGAAACAAGTTCATATCTAAGGTTATACTTACATATCCTTTTAGAAAACAGGAGAAAACTGTGAAGTTTGGGGCTGGACGGAAGGCATGAAGTCAGCTTTATGGATCTTTTTTTGGGCAAGGAGAAGAGGGAGAGTAGAGGACAGAGCAATAATTTAGCACCCTTCTGAGCTGTGCTGCTGAAGACTGCACGTGTGCAACACCCACACCACCTGCTCTACTGGCCATGCTTCCTGGGAATTGTGGACCTCTGCTAAAGGCTTGTTGACAGGACCTTTGCTAGTGATTGAGTTATAGTCCTGTCAGAGAAGTTCAGGGCTTTTTCTCCAGTAGTGCTGCTCCCAGATCCGAGTCAAATAACTTTAAGAATTATATCCAAATTAACCTTTCCATCACCTCCTATTTCTTTTCAAAGTCTTCACTGAGGATGTTTTTCTTCACACAGCTATAACATTTGGATATTATTATTGTTCAGAGTTTATTTTATTGTTGAGATTACTGTGTAATCTTCTGATCCAAGAAGCAACAAATATCACAAAAGCTGAAAACATATGGTCTTTTCTGCTCCATAGGGCAACTATCCAAAATGATTGGGCCTCTGGAGATAAGAAAGACAAGAAATATGTAACAAATACACTGATTTATTTTCTTCTGTACTCAAGCTAAGGTCTGGCAATTCAAAAACAAAGGCTGGAGATTTGGTTCTCTATTATATCAGTTTTGCACTGGAATAATACTGATAGAGTGGAGTAAAGAAGCAGTCCCAGTATACATTACACACACCAGACTGGTGCCAGGGGTCTCTGGACTGTTTCAGCCATTCCTGCTGAAAGAAGTTCAGAGAATCCCTGTAGAGTTTAAATAAAATGGGAGGTATTTAATATTGAAGATTATGATAATGTTAGGGATTAGTGTCAGAGCTTATGCTTAAATCCTTGCATAATAGGACAAAGTTGGTTTTCAAACTTCTTTGGTCAGTGGGGGGCTGTACAGCATCACAGTGAGATTTTTTTCAACCACACAGTGTCTTCACATGCCAACCCTCCCTCTGCTGAAACCTTGGCAAACCTCACCCATCCCCTGTCATAATGTCCTGTGCACACACCCATGCTTTGCCCGTTGCAGTCTTCTGGCTCTTCCCTGTCTCTTCTTGGGAATAAATTTCCTTGGTCCCAAGCTCTGTGATACCAATAATCAAGTGCAGCTGTTCTCTGTGATGAACCTCAGTTCCATGAGCTCTGGATCCCAAGCTTGGCAAGTACATAGTGTTTCTGCATATGCTATGTGTTACCAGCTAAGGATGGAGGCAAAACCCCACACCACTAGCCAGCTAGGTCTGCTGAGCTGTACAACCCTGAGGGAAAATTTTGTGGAAAGCCACTTGAACTGGCCTTGCAGAAAGCCTTTGCCTGGCATTTGCTGTCCTTCTGCTGGAGGCCTCTGTCAGCATAACTGAACTGGCACAAGTGGTTCGGTTGTGGTGGGCAACAAAACAAGGGACAGTGGGACAAATGACACAGAGTTTATCCACTAAGCAACAGCATCAGAATCATTAGATGCCAGTAGCCATATGGTATCCATAGTCCTGGTCCCTTACCCAGCTCCGCACTGCTCTGCTTGGTCCTTCCTCCTGTCCTCAAGGTATGCTAGGAGTGTCTGTCTGCCTGTGGCTCTCAGGGGAGAATTGCACTGGGGTCACATCCGCAGTACTCAGATGGAGGGTGGGGAGGGGAGTTCCAATTCCACCTTGCAGGCTGAAATCTCCCTGGGACAGATCCTAACCCCAGCCAGGTCACGTCAGTTTGAAGAAAGGATCAGTAACAGAAAAGAAACTATAAGCATGAAGTATAAATTTGTAGCTTTCACAAAGATTATGATGTTAAAAATAAGTATATCCTAATTTTTTTAAAGTGTATAATTAGACTTAAGTAGAATTCTAGCAGTTTTAAAATAAATGAAATGTAAATCCCAAAATCCTGAGTTCCATTTGTTCTCCCTGAGTTTATTTCTTCTCATTTGTAAAATGACCATGTACAGAATTTTTTCACTTAGCTGCTATTTAAAGGTACTAGCATAAGGAAGAGCAAAATCTGATGATGATTCATAGGACAAATACAATGAATGTTTCAAAACTGCAAGTTACCCCATACCATCAGTACAGGTGCCTTAGTAATATTTTGAGTAACATGATCTTGCAGTCTTGTAGCCGTGTGGTTCTTAGTTCCCAGAGAGCCACAACCACATGGTCAAATGCTGTGTTGTCTCTCCATCTACTCACTCGCAGGAATAAACTCACAAGGACTTGCAACTGGACCACAGCTGGTTTTCTAGTAAACAACCATCCATTATTAATGAATTCCAGTGATTAAAATCCAAGCTAGATTTGTGCTGGGTTTGTGGTGCCCATGATATTTTTCAGCTGAGATGATTAGATTCTGAATCATGGGAAAAGCTACAGGTTTGTGAGTTGTATGCAATGCATTTTCTTCTCTCTAAATTTCTGATGGATCTTAGGATGCCATGTCTTTTCATCAGTCATACCTGCGTTTGGTTTTAAAGCATTTTATGCCAAATCTCAGCTGTCAGATTTTATCATCCTCTTATAATTCCTTTATGCTTCTCAGACTGAGGATTTCAAAAGCAAGTTAAAAGTTTTGTCAACATCTAGATGGGAAACAAGAGTAGGGACATTATATCTTTCTGTATTTCCCCTTAGGACAGACTAGGGGGAAATATGAGAGAAACTCATTTTTCCTTTGGAAAGAGATTCTGTGTCTCCTTCTTACTAGAAGTTTTACAAAAGTTCTTGCCTCTTATTAGATATTAGTTGATCTGAGTTGTGAGAAATTCACACACTATTAATCATCAGATGTATTAATGTATAGATTTGTATAGATTCTCTGAAGTTTTTGTCAACCAGCTTCCTAAAGAGGCTAGGCAGTCTTTACTTAAACCATAAAGAATATGTAATCTTTGAAAAAAAGAAAAGAAGCAACCTGAAAGCCTCCTCCTACCATGCTGTTTTAAAATAGAAAGCTGACTACTGTGTTGCTGATTTTGTGCTGCAAAAAAAATTTTATTTTCAAACAGATAAAATTTAATCTTTTGTGTGATTTGAAGAGTGATTGCTTTTTAAAAATTTATTTTTTTTTAAGATCTTTACCAAGATCAACCTGCAAGAGGTTAGGTAGAGGAGTTATGTCATTGCCCTGTTAAAAGAACTTAATTATGCTAAGGCATAATTAAGCAGGTGGACTTCTTTAAAGTACATGTTTTATTCTCATGTCATTTATTATTTGGTACTCTTCTACCCAATCAAAAGAGAACAATACATTTAGAAAGCTCTTTTTACAATTTGTTTTTCTTTTCCTGCTGCAGAAGTGTTAGGTGTGATCAGCAAGGATATATTTCTTGTTGGTTATAGGGAGAATGCTCTAGCATTTTCAATGCTGGATACGTAAAGTCATTTTTATATTTCAGATGAAGACATGACAGCCTTAGTCAGTGGCTGACTGTGGGTCAGCAACTTATTTTGCACTCAACTATTGCCATGCTGTTAGCACTGCCAATGCTCCATGAGGATGTGACAAACAGTAGCTGCACACTGTGCTGGCACTGGGGTGATCCATATTTTCATGTCTGAGGCAAACTTAGTGAATTTGTCAGGGCCCTGTAGCCTTCATGGCAGTACAGGTACAGCACCCAAGTTCCAGCACAGCACATTACATCACTGTCACACCTTGCCATGGAACCAAGGCATAAATAGTCGGTGCCAATGTGTAAATAGAGTGTGTCTCATCAGCAGCCCTTCTGAGCAACATCAATTGTTTGGTAAGCCACAAGTAGCTTGGAAACTGGGAGATGGCCTCCTTTGCCATGATTATTTAATAACTGAAAAACCGTGACAAACCTGTGCTGACTTCCCAAGCTAATCATCTAGGCACAAGTTCTCCATCCAGACCATGCCAGGTAAGTCAGTCTTCTGGTTACTGAGCAAAAGCAGCGTGCATTGATGCTTCAATCTCAAGGCTGGTATGGCCCCCATAATCCTGTAGTCTCCTCCGAAAAAGAAAGCCTGAGAATGGGGGTCCCCGAAGAGTTTATTCTGCAATTCATATGGCTGTAAATGTATTATTCAACCCTAATCATTCTCCAAAACATTTTCACCCCAATGCTAATGGCTAGATTGCCCCATAACTGAGGCAGATTTTATGATATTTTGTCTAGTTCAATTGTACTTTTAGTGTCTGGATAGCTTCCATAGAAATTAATCTCTCGTCTCTGCTTTAGGAAACAAGGTTACCTGTAACATCAGTTTGATATATGGCTCTACCTCTATAGAGACTTCTGGATCTTGCAGTTGCTTCTCTCACACACAATTAGACTCCCAAATATTCATTCCTGTCTAGTATTTATCAGACTTTCTGTATTGTCTAGTTTCAGTATCCACTGAGACCCCCTTCACCGATGTTCTTTCCCAGCCAAACCAGAGGGCTTCTTTCAGTTCATATCCCACTTAATGCAGTGTCCAGCACCACTGGCAATTCCCAACATCTTCTTCCTTTCCATCTTATCCCTTGGTGAGCCTGTGCTCTCTGCTTTCTACTTTTACATCAAACACTGTTCTTTTCAGCACCTCCTCTGGTAGATCCTCCCACTCCCTCTCCACTACCTGTTGGCACCCCTCAAATTTTCACCCTCAGTCCTCCTCCTTTTATCTTTATAGTCTCTATTTTGACTACCTCATCCTCCCCAAGAGTTTCTGTTGCTTAAAACTTTTTTTTTCCTCCTGTTGTGAATTTTTGTCTCTGATATAGCTTCTTTGGTGTTACCTTGCCATTTCAAACTCTCTTCAAACAAGACTTTTTTAGCTGTCCCAAGGATTTTCTTTTCTCCCTTTTCGGTTCAGAATTTTACTGTTCTCCTTGTCTTGTAGCCTTCCTGTTACCTTTGATTCCTCATTCTCTCTTTGTCTCTCCATCTACTCACTTATTAAATGCAATTATTTTATTCTATGTGACATTAGCAAGCCTAATCATGACCATTTATCTTTATTGCTAAAATACTTGTCCATTTCTGCTCTCATTTCTAATCATCCTTTTGCTGAATCTGTAACAAATTTGCTAAACTCATCTTCACCTTATCTTCTCTAACCACATCTTCCTCCAATCTGAATCATTTCACCTGCTTCATGAGACTTAATCTGTAATCCTTTTGAATGCCTTGGATAATCAATCTGTCCAAGAACATATCAGAATCGACCTACAAACAACTGCACCCTGTTCCTCCTTTTCCCCACATTTTTTGGACTCCCAGGGTCTTAATTTCATCGTCCTTTTTTTTTTTCCAGGCTTCATTTGGGGAGGAGTAAATATTCTAGGTCCTGTTTTTTCATCCTATCTTCGACATGAGAGGCAAATTAATGCCTTTAATGCTGTTATGGTGCTCACACCTACCACCAGCAGACATACTAGACACTAGAGAGACTACAGATTGATGCAATGGGATGAGGCTCCTGACCTGAATTTACTATGTCCCTTTGATTAAACACTGATTTATTTTCATTGCCTTCCAGAAAGTCTCATATTAGTGTTAGTGATCTGCAATTAGTATGCTTCTGTCTCCAGGGAGAGATGGGGAGCAAAAAGGTAATAGGGAAAATTTTTCTGTATTCCCTATATTAATAGTGTTAGATGAAGGTATAGTCTCATTCCTTCATGAGAAAAAGCAAGCACTTCCCTGCAGAAGCCAGCTGGGAACATTAAAATAGGGCAATGAGAACATGTAGCCAGCATTTTAGCCCTGAAATAAGCAGTGTGACAAGTAATGTCTTTGTCTTTTTATGTATTGTTTATACGATAGGCCTTCATTTTATCTTACAGCAATAATGTTCATGGCATTCCAAAAAAAATGGCTTTTGCAGTTATTAAAATGCTGAGGTGTTTACTTTCAAATTACATGCTGCAGCATTTTTTTTCTCTTGGGCACCAATCTTTAAGGAGACACATCAATAAAATTCAGCAGTACTGACTTAATTATGTCTTGTTCTATTTCTAATTGCTCAGCTAGGTGTAATATCCTCCTGGGTACTAAACTTCAACTGCATTTTTAGGGACTGTGTGAACTAGCACCTTTCTTAGGTATCACCCTGGCAGTGCTGGAAAAAGTTCAGGTTATTACCATGGAATATGCACAGTGCAGATTTCCTGATGCCATGTTACCTTACTCTGACCTGCAAATGCTGCCACCAGAGGCTAATGTAATAGTTATTGGATTTGCTGCTGAGTTTGCCAACCAGGCTGTCAATTGTATATCTGCTGTGATATACAGTTTTGTGGAATAGACAGCGGTATGCTTTAAACTAGACAACACTAAAACCTTTGGACTCCTTGAGGGACAACAAGTAACCACAAACCAATAATTTCCATTAACAGTTAGTCTGTTCTGGAATTTAACTGGCATACTTCAGTGGAAGAACACTGTTACATAAGATCTCTGGCCTCATGATCTCCCCATTTTCAACTGCATTAATTTTTCTGTACCGTCAGATATTGCCAAGATCATATTGGATTTGCTTATGGGTCTGTGTTAAGTTGATGTAGCAGAAGTGGATTATTGATACATTTTCATAGCTTATGACTAAATGACCATACAAATTGGCAGTGAAAGAAAAAAAGAATGAGCAGTATGTAATATATAATATTAGCAAGACACCTCCCACCTATCGGCCTTCAATAATTGAAATTTTTTCTCTCACCTTTGGAGGGAAAATACCTTTTATTTTACATTGAACATTTAAATGGCTGTTTCCTGTTCCGTGTCTGTAAAATCACAGAGTCGCAGAATCATTCAGGTTGGAAAAGGCATCTGAGATCATCAAGACCAAACTTTGACCAATCACCACCTTGACAATTAGACCATGGCATTAAGTGCCACTTCCAGTCGTTTCTTGAACACCTCCAGGAATGGTGGTTCCACCACTTCCCTGGGCAGTCCATTCCAGTGTTTAACAGCCCTTTTCATGAAGAAATTGTTCCTGATCCAACCTGAATCTCCCTTAGCACAGCTTGAGGCTATGTCCTCTTGTCCTGTCATTTGTTGCCTGGAAGGAAAGTCTGATCCCCACCTGGCACGACTGCCTTTCAGATAGTTGTAATAGTAGTCCTCCTGAGCCTCCTTTTCTCCAAGCTAAACACCCCCAGCTCCCTCAGCCACTCCTCACAGGATTTGTGCTCCAGAGCCTTCACCAGCTCCATTGCCCTTCTCTGGAGATATTTCAGCCCCTGGAAGGTGACAGGCCCGAAACTGGACACAGGATTCAAAGTGTGGCCTCATCCGTGCTGAACATAGGGGGAAAATCACTGCCCTGGTCCCGCTGGCCACACCGTTTCTCATACAGGGCAGGATGCCATTGGCCTTCTTGGCCACCTGGGCTGGCTCATGTTCAGCCACTGTTGACCAGCACCAGGTCCTTTTCCGCTGGGCAGCTTTTCAGCCACTCTGTGCCCAGCCAGTAGCGCTGCAGGGGGTTGTTGTGGCCAAAGTGCAGGACCCGACACTCGCCTTGTTGAACCTCATCCTGTTGGAATCAGCCCATTAATCCAGCCTGTCCAGATACCTCTGTAGAGCCTTCCTACCCTCCAACAGATCAACACTCCCACCGAACTTGGTGTCCTCTGCTTTGCACAACCAAGCAGGATTAAACCCCGACAAAAATCTGTATAGTAGAAACAACCAGCCATTGAAATTTACTGGTAACAGACAATGGAGATTGTTAACATTCAAGTGTGAAAAGTTCACCCATTTTTTAAATTTATCATATGCACAAATGTTAATTACATTTTTAAACGCCTGAAGCCTACAAATTTTGAGAGCACAAAAGAAACTATAGTAACCTGTTAGACACTTGTCCTTTTCTTAGACTTTTCTTTGGCACCCTCGATAAGTGAGTGCTAATAGAAGGGCTGACAACACAAATGCATTTCTGATGCAAAACACCAAGGACAGGATGAACGGTCAAACCTTTAAGAAAAGAATGGGACCTTTTTGTTGTGGAAATGAAGCTGCGATAATGTTCCCAGACTATAAACTGGCAGCCTGGAATGGCAAAAACCATAGGAGCTTTTTCAAATTCTTTATCAATGTCAGCAGATTTTTTTTCTTCCTGTTGGGGTTTTTGTGAAGAAAAATGTGAAATTTTATGTGAACAGTTTGTTACTGTATATAGCTCTTAGCAACAGGGCTGGAGAACATAAAGGCAAAGATTTTATTGTCCATTCATGAGCCTATTAACACTATTAATGAGATAAAAATTCTCTGACTGAGGTGTTTTGTTTCCAAAAATTAAACAGCATTCAAAAATTAGTCTCTGCAAAAAGTCAGCTGTGGACGGGAATTCTTAGTAATCTTTACATGACTACTTTTGTCTGCTTTACTCACCAAATGAAAGAGGCAGAACAGCCTGTAGCACCATCTGTCTAAGGAGGTTGGTAATTTAATGACATCATTATTGTTAATTTATGTATTATATTTCTATCAGTACCTAGATGTCATGACTGGCCTCTAGGTCAGGTCAGTAGGCTAAGGATACCTGGGGTGTGTTGCTGGCCTGTCCTTCTCAGCCCCTGTAAAATCCTTCCTCGCTCCTGGCTTCCTCCCCACAGCATCACTCCCACCTCCCCAGTCCCCTACAAAGACAATATAGAATCTTCTTTGCACTGCCTCCTCGTCTCCAAGTATGGGGGGAAAGAAGGTAAATTTTCCAGACAGGGGGAGATATAGACTACCACCAACATTTATTGGAACACATTTTGTGAGTTAAGCTATTATTAATAATAGAATAAAGCTGTTACTTGTATCAGCAGGTAACTATTGGTACTGTCCATTCAGTTATCCCTCTCAGTTCATTTTTCTCAGCTAGAGCATCAGTATTCAGGCCAACCCTGGGTGTTTATTGAGAAGCAGAGGTCATACCAGTGCACCAGTGGCTTTTAAGAAGGTGTTCTGAAATCCCTTCCTTCCCTATACAAGCCCTGTAGACTGTGGTCTATGGCTGCATATTGCAGCTGCCAGCTCCTTGGCTTTGTGTGAGTTTTAAAACCTGGTGGTGATGCTCTTGCATGGTGATAGCCTTGGACACACTTCACAGGCTCCTGCTGTTCTGAATTTATCAACTATCTTGGATTCAACCAGAACACAAGTCTCCAGAGTTCATCACCTTTTGTGACACTTTCACCTCTCTATGTACACTTTTCCTCTTGTTGTTTTCTGGTAACAGTTTCTGTGTGCAGACATGTTTGTATCTACAGGGTCCATTCACCCAAATTCACCCAGAAGTCAGAGTTGTGGCAAGGATCAATAAAGCCCGCCCTGTGTCCCCCTGCAGTATGAGGTGGATGCCCTGTCTGTATCATCATGAAGGAAATTTCCATGTGGGGATAAGTCTATACTGCGTGTTGCATCATGGCTTTGAGCTAACTCAAGCATCAAAGGGATCTCCACCAGTTCAGCATGGTCCTTCATGCATCTCAGAGAAGCCTGGTGACTTTGCCTGTAGGAATGTCCTCCTTAATGAGACATGAAACTTAAAGCTAGCACAGACGTCTCTGTCCTGCACAGCCACTTTGGCTGTACCCATACAGCCACATAGAGCATTTGCCCTGAAGAACACAGAATTGTGGCCAGAACATAATAAAGAAAAATGGAAAAATGGATATAGAGAAGGCCTGAAATACAGTGAAGGTCTCTTAACCCAGCCTGCAATGTGACCCTACAGACCCTACTGCCATGAATCAAACCTCTCCATTTTCTTAACGCTCAGATTATTACCTTTTTTTTTTTTCCTTAAAAACATTAAATAGACCCACAAGATATAATCAAGAACTTAGTGACAGATCTGGGCAAAAAGCCCAGAAATGCCTTGTGCCCAATTGCCTGTCCTGTGCATTAAAAATTCTTTGTTCTTTTTCATTTCTTTTTACTTAAATGAAAACTATTCTTAAATTCAATGTAAAATTCATTGCTAAAAACTTCTGCCTTAATTCAGCTGAGGCAAGGCACAGTGCCTGCAGAGAAGGCCTGAAGCCATCTTTCCCCTTCGCTTTAAGGAATTCTTTTTCCAGAAAGGCCAGCATACATCTACACCATAAAACAGGAAACATGAACTTCAGATTTTTCAGCACTAATTACCCAATCAGATTTACCAGGTCTACTGAGGCACCACCCATCCCTGGAAGTGTTTGAAGACAAGATCAAACCACTTAGCAGTCAGTAGGATGGAAATGTAACTGATTTGCACTTGTCTAATATTTCCAATTGAAGGATGAGCTAGCCCTTCATGCATTTTTGCACTGGAGGTGGCCAAGAATTGATAAAATATGTATTTTACTAGTAATTTTACTCAAGCTTTGCAGGTACGGCAAGGCAAGAGATTGAATATACCTGTAAGAGAGAGAACAGCAGCTCTCCTTAGCAATGCACAATCATTCTCTAAATCTGTCATTCAGGGACTGAAATAAACAGTATAACCCTCTTGTTTCCCCATCTCTGACTATGAATAGTCATATATTTCACTTGCATCTGTATTTGTAACATTTTTAACCTAATCATCAAGCAATATATATGTAAGGAAGATAAAATACAATTTCTGCTCACTGACCTTTCAGTCCCTTAACATATAAATTGTTTAAGAAAGCCTGCTGAATATTTTCTTATCTTCTGTCACTGGAAATTTCACGCTCCCTGTGAGACTCGGTAGGATGTTTAATATAGACACTGCATGGTGTGCTGATTGATGGGACACACTGCAACCCCGACAGCTTTCTGTGATTTAAAACATAACAAACAAACAAAAAAAATACAACAATCACACCATATTTCAGAAGCTCACATTTCTGGAACCAAGTTTCGCCCCCATGCTGGCCTGGGCTCCCCTGGCACCGGTTTCAGGAGAGGGAGGAGAGCTGGGTAAGGTCCCTCTCCAGTTACCAATCAGCAGGTCCCCACCCCTATCCCTCAGGGGCAAAGCTCCAACCTATTAATACATCCTTCACACATAAGAGATTAGAGCTAGGGACTGTGCTCTGTAAAATACTGGTCTCCAGGGCCATATTCTGGTGTGGTAGAAAAGCCATCCAAGGCGAGCTGTAAATGAGAGAGGCTGAGTCCTCACAGCTGAGTGCTGTGTTTTACATCAGCAGCCTTAAGTAAAATTAATCCATGTAGAGCAGTCTTATAATGCAGCAGTATGGTTTCTCCAACCTATACTTTTCATGTAAAAGTAGTTCAGGAACCTGCATGTCCCTGCAGCCGGCAGCACCGATGTGTGCTATGAAACCACACTGTGTAGCTGCCTCAGTTAAATATGGGAGGAGCTAGATTTAGCAGTGGATAGAGACTGACTTGAACTATAGCATCCCCACTAATTGTGCTGTTATCTTAACCTTTAACTTAAATTTTGTCCATCTCCTACTAGCACAAATAGTTATCAGGTGATGTTTTGACTTCAAGAAAGCTGAGCTGTTAAGAAAAGCTCAATTCTAGCCAGCAGCTGGAGTGAGAAAAACGTTGATGTTGCAAGAAGTCACTAATGCTACATCCAAGCATTCTGGTTATCACTTCACACATATAAGAGAATTGATGCACTTATCTGAGTATTTGTGAGCTAAGCAGAGGCCAGCTAGGGTAAAAAGCTACTATCCAGGTGCAAAAAAGAGGTTTGATTAAAGTGGAAGCAGGTGATGAAGGAGCTCCTGCGCTAGCCCAGCTCCTTAGGTTTCAGCCCCTCAGACCAAGCGAGCATTCCAGGACCTCCCTGTTATAGACGCGAATAAGGGAGATCCAAAAGCCAATGAGGATTACCAGTCCGTAATTTATTAGCAGGCTTGTGGCTAAAGAAGACAGCGCTGGGTGAACAGGGGAGTCTTGCTCCAAAAGCCTGTCACCCCGAAGCCGCGAATGTGTCCGGTATTTACCTCAGACACTCCATACATATTCATCACATCCTTTACATAGTTATCTCAGGTATTCAACATACAGCACAGGTTACAAGTTATAAATTTTAACATTATCTATCAGAAGTTATAAATTCTAAGATTACAACTTATAAATCCTATAAATTCAAAGTTTACAAGTTATAAATTCTAAAAAGGTTACAAATCCCAGGATTCCCCATGTCTAGGAAAAGCAGGGGAGGCAGCGATCTGTCCTATGTCTTTATACACCATCTATTTTTCTCCTTTCCTGAGGTTGCAGCAACATATTTGTTTCTTTTATTTTTGTGATATAAATCATAGCTGTTTATAGTTATTACAAATGTGAACCGAGAGATTCCAACCGCTGACCAGGACAATCGGTCCACAATCCACAACTTCAGGCGGCC
>VZRE01010278.1:15726-49895 GCA_013396775.1 Cephalopterus ornatus | reverse complement strand
TGTCTGTGGGTTTACCATGCGCATAAGTCAGAGACAATCACCTATTTGCATAAATCAGAGACAATCACCTATTTATCATGTACATAAGTCAGAGACAATCAACACTCAAACTTTAACCCCTCAAAATAATCCTATATGTATAAACCCTTATGCAATGAACAAACCCCAGGTTTTATTACACTCCCTATCACGGATGGCTCAAGTTGAAACGCCAGGGAGCTCAGCACAGGGCATATGCTGCAGCAAGGGCTTTTCAGGCAGCAAACTCTGGCACAGCAAATGCTGAGCAGCTCTGAACATGGAACGGGGCACTTGCCGAGGCTCCTCTTCCAACACACCGTTTCCTTTCCATCTGCCTGACACATCGGTGGCCAGAGGCAGCTCGCCTTTGGAACTCTGTGATGTAAGAAGGTTGTGTCTATACTGATGGTGTTCATAAATGGAACTCTCCGCCAGTCAATAAGGTGGGTGCTTACGTCATTTATTCTGTATTTGCTGGGTGGGTTTTGGTTGTTTGTTTTTTTTTTTTTTGTAAATCTACTCCATGTAAAAGAAAAGAGCTAACAATGACCCTTTGAAACACAGGTTTCTTCAGTAATGCTTCCACTATGTCAGCAAATGCTGAATCTCCAGTGTATCTGTCTTCTCTTCCCTTTCAAGAACGTTCTGAGAAATTGAAATGTCCATAGCATTGTCATATTAAAAAAAAAAAATTAAATTTAATTTGAAACAATTATTCAAAGAAAAGTTCTAGTAAAAAATTTATAGACACTAGTTAAACATTAATAATATTCAATATATTAAAATACTGACAATGCTTTATACTTTGTCATAAAATAGAAGAGTCAAGTATCATCCCTATCCCTTTTTGCAATCAATTTAATAAATCTACATCACAGAAAAGCAGATTCCTAGTCCAATTAAATGTGTGCAATGAAATATTTACATATAGTTTATGACTTTGGGTTATAGAATTGTTAAAAGTTAAATCCAAAACTGGGATTGTATTTCCAGTACATATATTTTATTAATTGTACTTTCAGAAAGATACTTTCAAAGTTAGGATGGGAAAATGAAGAATAGAGAATGTAGGAAAAAGCAAAATCAGGACTATATAGTCCTTAGAAGTCAGAGCTATAATTTGCTTACCCTGATTATGATACAGTCTCAAAATTATTTTTCTTAGTGCTACCAGCAGGACAAGGATGTGATCCTTCCCTTCTGCTCAACCCTGGTGAGGCCACACATGGAGTGTGCTGTACTGCTCAGTACGAGAAATGCAGACATACTGGAGAGAGTCCAATGAAGGGCCGTGAAGGTGTTGAAGGGTCTGGAGCATCCCTCCTATGGGGAAAGCCTGAGAGAGCTGGGACTGGTTAGCCTGCAGAAGAGAAGGCCTGGAGGAGAGATTGTGGGATCTTATCAATGTATCTGAAGTAGCTGAACAGAGGGGACCCAGAGGACAGAGCCAGGTTCTTTTCAGCAGTGCCTAGTGACAGGACCGGAGCCAGTGGGCACAAACTGCAACACAAGAGGTTCCCTCTGAACGTGGAGAAACACTTCTTCACTTTGAGGGTAATCAAGCACTGACACAGGTTACCTTGGGAGGTTGTAGAGTCTCCCACCTTGGAGATATGAAAAAAAACCAACACCTGGACATGGTTCTGGGCAACTGGCTCTGGGTGGCCCTGCTTGGGCAGAGGGGTTGGACCAGATGACCTCCTCTTGACCTGTCCCTTCCAACCTCAACCATCCTGTGATTTCTTGAAAGGGACAGGACCTGAATCCTGTGTTCCGAAAGACCTAAATTAGATGAGTTTCCTCTGTTCTTCTTGCAGCCATTCTCTAATCCCCAGTGATCCTTCTCCATGAAAGTGGTGGTCAGTCCAGACAACTATCATGTGGTCATGCAGTTATAGGCTTTCAGGTGATAGTTGTTGCCCATGTCATCCACATTAACCTGACTTGCAGGGAGACATTTCAGGATAACAGGGATGACACAGTTAGAGCTCACCAGCCCAGCACATCTATTCCCAATAGCCCTATAACAAGAAGAGAAGCAGACTTCTGGACCTGCGTACTTGTGTCTCTCTGCTTGTAGATATTGTATATTTGGAAGGTATATGCAGTTAAATTTTACATTCCAGAACATAGACAGTTTATAAGCAGCAACCTTAATCTTTTTATTTCCTATCTTGGAATACACAAAGGACAGTCAAAGGCACTGATCTAAAGACATTTAATTACACAGCCCAGACTTCCACTAGATGAATTCAAGAAGCAGCTGGTAACACTTATGCAGACCAGCTGTCTGTGCTGAGATCGGTGTATCAGTCATAGGGCAGTAATGTAGATGATCAACTGTGGGTTCAGTTCATGGTTCTTGAGGTGAATCTTACTCTGATTTTTACAGATAGACATATAGTGCCTTTGGAGTGTTAAGGTACTAGTTTAGCAATGTAGACTAATTTCTGTTGGAATCATATGGTATTGAGCCCGCTCTTTCCAACAGAGGAATAACAAATCTGGCTTTTTCAGCTGTGGAGTGGCCCTCTGTGGACCTCCCAGTAGTGCTGGCAGGTCAGGACAACAGGAGGGGATCAAGGTGAGAATGCTCAGGGATGTGCACTTTGCACTGAAGCAGCAGAAACTCAGAGAAGTAGATTCCTTAAAGCTAAGAAGGTTTCCCCTCTGCCCCCAGTTTAACTGTTTGTTTTCCCTGGTCAAGGGTGATCTCTGAAGTGAAAATTCACCCAGAGTTATGAATCTTTTCCTGATAGTATGTTTGCTATATTGGTGTTTGTTATAGATACGAATAAGGGAAATCCAAAAGCCAATGAGGATTACTAGTCCGTAATTTATTAGTAGGCTTGTGGCAGAACAGACAGCGCTGGGTGAACAGGGGAGTTTTGCTCCAAAAGCCTGTCACACCGAAGCCGCGAATGTGTCCGGTATTTACCTCAGATACTCCATACATATTCATCACATCCTTTACATAGCTATCTCAGGTATTCAACATACAGCACAGGTTACAAGTTATAAATTTTAACATTATCTATCAGAAGTTATAAATTCTAAGATTACAACTTATAAATCCTATAAATTTAAAGTTTACAAGTTATAAATTCTAAAAAGGTTACAAATCCCAGGATTCCCCATGTCTAGGAAAAGCAGGGGAGGCAGCGATCTGTCCTATGTCTTTATACACCATCTATTTTTCTCCTTTCCTGAGGTTGCAGCAACCTATTTGTTTCTTTTATTTTTGTGATATAAATCATAGCTGTTTATAGTTATTACAAATGTGAACCGAGAGATTCCAACCGCTGACCAGGACAATCGGTCCACAATCCACAACTTCAGGCGGCCGGAAAACTTCCAACAGACCCGCGCCGACTACCTGGCGCCTTGGTGGGGGCGGCCTGGCTGCACGAGCTCCCGCACCGCGGCCCGCCCCCCTCTCTCCAACAGTCAAATGTTTAATTCTATATCCCCGTTATGGCCATCCCCCCATAGTCTCTCTTCGTCTCCTCATAGGTTTTCCATTCGCGGGCTCTGTCTTGTTGCCAGCGGATGTCCCCCGACAGTTGTGGAACAGAGATGAAGAAAAAGGGGGGGGAAGGGGGAGAAAACCTGTCCTGGTTTCTTCACCGTCCCCCATGGGCAAGACAGAGTGTCTGTGGGTTTATCATGCGCATAAGTCAGAGACAATCACCTATTTGCATAAGTCAGAGACAATCACCAACACTTAAACTTTAACCTCTCAAAATAATCCTATATGTATAAACCCTTATGCAATGAACAAACCCCAGGTTTTATTACAGTGTTTATAAGTTGTTTCAGGGGGGATGAAGCATGGTCAATGCAGATGGGATGCCCAGTGATATTTTCAGCAAACATCCATTAAGTTCTGCTTATCACTGTTTCTACAAATCTGTTTTATATAGATATATTTTCTATATATTTATGATATACTTATTTTTTAAATCTATATCTTGTATATTTTAGAAACTCAGTATTTGCCCAAAGTAGAGGTTTTTCATGGGCACAGCACGAATTTTGCCAAGTTGCATTTCCCTATTGCTATGTGTAAACATAAAGAACATGTGAAATACTAGCTCAAGTGCAAAGTTATTGACCCTTTTCCCCTCTTATTCTCAGAAACAGCTGAACTGGCTGCACCAAAATCTAAGAATCAAAACAAAAATATAACCAGCTAGAGTACATAAAGAAAATGTGCTACAAATGGTTATGTTTGGCAAAATATAAGCCACTAAAAGCAAGAACTTCATGGGAAAACATCAGACAGCCAGAATTACCAGGATCACCTATCATGATCCACTGAGAATTTAAAATGGAAATTGGTCTTGACTATATTGAAATCACATTATGGTTTCATTTTGCCTTTATATGAAACATCTGGGAATGCTGGAACTTATTCATATTTTAGTTCTCCTAACTCTTGTACCTCATCCCTGAAAGTTTCTGGGACGCTCATAGTAGTTGGCAACTTTCATTCCTGCAACAGAACTCTTGTCTACACCTAAGTCAACATAAACTTACAAGGAAATTAAAGGCATGCAATCAGCCTTAGAAAATCTGTGGCATTTTCTGTGACATTTAATTCTCCTTTAATGACTTTGCATGATAGGCAATATGTGATAGTTATTGCTAAGATGAAAACATTAAAAAAAAATAGAGAATGATACAAAAGGAAAAAACTTACATAGAGGATGAAGAATTAATTTTCAAAGGATTTGTGAAGATGTGTGAGCTGGAGGTGCTTCTAACAAAAATGGTGTTTAAACTCTCTAAGTTGTGGCTATACAAACATTTCAATTACAATAGCCCTATAACAAGAAGAGAAGTTGACTTGTGGATCTGCATACTTGTGTCTCTGCTTGTGTCTCTCTGCTTGTAGATATTGTATATTTGGAAGGTATATGCAGTTAAATTTTACACTCCAGGACATATAAAATGGGCAGATAGGGTGCAACCCTGCAAGGTGCTGATACTGTGTTCATTGCCAAACTAAAATAGCTCTCTGCAGTCTTATCTTGATGTGTCTCATCTGACAGGTTTGTAGTTAGAAGTGTGCTGAAGGGACTTGCTGGGCTTGGTTCAGAGATCAACACTTTACAGCATTAAATCTGTATTAATTCACATACTTGCATTTGATGCTATATTTCAGCTTTCAGATTGTTAACTTTTTGATCCTAATTATTTTTGCTTGCTTTTCAGATTATTTAGGTAACTAATAAATATACATCCAGTGGTTGCTTCTCCAGTGAAGGATTATGTTGGCTGCCCTGTAGCTAGCAGGAATGCTATATCACCTGAAAACGGTGTGATAAGTGCCTATTTTTATGAAAATTACGTTTCCATCCAAATGAATTTGTCTGTCCTGAAAGAGTCATGGTGTAATTTAGTTTGATGGGTATCTTCTTCTAATAAAAATCTTTCCCTCATATCTTTAGCTGAAGGTGTACTCCCCATTGGCTCTCCAGGACTCGACTGGATTTAAACCCAGAAATGCAGAGACTGAGCAATGGAAATGAACTGTCAGCAGCTTTTGAATCCAAAGCACTGAAGGTTGCTGTGAGCCCAAAATAATAAACTGTATTTCAAGATGTAGACCCTGTGGATGAAATATATATTCCATAACTGGTTCGGAGGACAACATCATGGATAAGCTCCACTAGCTTCTTGGTCCAATTTGGTAGCAGAACACATGGCATTGTTTGGAAATACAGAAATATTTTAGTGAGGGTGTAGGGTAAAGTGATGTTTATATTGAAATTTGCAGTTTTACTTGTCTTTTGGAGAGAAGAGTTTGCTTTTTAAAAAAATGCTAAAGTATGTATGTATAGGAAAGGGTCTTTGGCTCATTCTTGAGTTATTCTTCATACATTAAATTTTGTAGAATTTTTAGTTCTTTAACTGTCTATGCTGATTTCTTTGAGATACATGTCACTTCAGATGTTCATTAGTTTAAACTTTCTTTTGTGAAAATAAGAATTTTTAATTGTGCCTTGTAAGTTGATTTAAGAAAAACAACAAACAAACAAATGAAAAAACCTAACAAACCAACACTATTAGTATCAAGCAGCATTTTAACTTTCATTCCTGGATTCAAATAGCTAAATGATCTGAGGATGATTCATAAATGCAGAACTGGCTCGGCAGTAAAAATCAGTGCATATAAAATGTATGTAACTGTAAAATTTAACATTTAGCCATAAAAGCTAATGTTTGGAGGCACAGGAGAAGCTGAGTTATTAACCCTTTTATTGCATGCAGGGCTTTTTAAGAGTTTTGTGGGATGCGCAAATTTTATATTCATTTTGGTAAAT
The DNA here is from genome assembly GCA_013396775.1 of Cephalopterus ornatus. Taxonomy (NCBI): domain Eukaryota; kingdom Metazoa; phylum Chordata; class Aves; order Passeriformes; family Cotingidae; genus Cephalopterus; species Cephalopterus ornatus. Next base: position 43,545 of record VZRE01010278.1, on the reverse strand, counting down.
GTGCTGGGGAAAGACCATATTGTATTCTCCAGCAACAAAATCTATTAGAAACTGTTGCCTTCTCAGTTATTTCTCAGAGGGGTCAACAAGGACAAGACAGGCAGTCTGGCACTTGGAGTTCCTACACAATCCCACAGTTCTGAGATTCTCTTGAAGGTCTCCAGACTTTTGTAGAGGTCCAAGAAAGCTGCACCTTATGATCCAGTAATTGGATTGTGTGTCAAAACCAACCTGGATAAAAACAAGAAAACCAAATAAAAACAAAGCTTCAGGCAGGGCAAGACAAATTTAGGCAGAGCAAGGCTGAGATGCTGCTAACTTGGTTTGTGCCCAGCAGTGGCAACACTGGGCTGCCAGAGGCCATGACTTCATACCAGGCAGAGGTGTGTGCTGACTGGGTTTGCCTTGCCTACCTTTCCCTCCATGGAGTGGCTGAAGGAAGCAGAGAAGACAAAACAGTTCATATTCTGCAGTGTTAGACTTCAGTGTTGCCTCTCTAAATGAGTGTAGGTTTTACCTCAGCCTGGCAATGGTATGTTCAACTGAAGATTTAATGAGAGAAGCTAACAAGCAATTTACTTAAATGGGTGAATATTCAAGGCCCAATTTGTTTCTGAGTGATGGCAGTAGTAGTCTACCATTGGCTTCAAAGAAAGCTAGATGAGTACGTCTCAGTGAGGGTAATATTGCCTCTCCTTCTGAATGCTGCAATTAAAGCACTAGAAGTATCTCCTTAAATGTTTTACAGTGTAACACAGCTTTTGTCTTTGCAAAAGATATTACCTTAAAATAAAGTGGAAGGTGTTTTCCATCTTCTATAGGTGGGATAAAAACCTACTAGTTAGATCAGACATCTTTAGAACTACTTTGTCTTTTACTAAATGTTGTATACGTTGTATATGTTTAATACTTCTACATCTTCGTATCACATTCAACACTTGTCCCAGTGAAGGCATTTCCTCCCCCTCTCCCTCTTTTTCCTCAGAGGGTTCCTTCAGCCCATCTGATTTTTTTTCAGCCCTGGAAGCTCTGCCTTTGAGGGATATGACTGCTGACATGCACCAAATGACCATCCTTTCTGTGCCACTGGATGCCCATCCTCTGCTTTTTAAGAAGGTAAATCAAATTCTGTGCACACGCCCCTCCTGGAACGTTGAAAGCTTTGCCTGCTGTGCCCACAGGGCTTGCTTTGTATGTGTGTGTATTAGCGCTGGGCTTGCTGGCAGTACACCCCACAGCTTCGAGCCCTCTACACAGGAGCAGTGCTGAAGTACTGCCTTGAAATTTCCTCAGCTGATGTTATGTTACCATAAAACTTTTATTTGCCCAGTATGATGCTTAATTTTGTTCATGTATAGAGGTGATAAAGGGCTTGAATACGCTAGAGGACATTCTCCTAACACCACATGGTGTGGTTATGATGTGTTGACATTTTTTAGAGAGAAAGAGTGGCTGAAACAACACCAGAGCATTGCAGAGATATGTGGCAGTGTTGGGTTGTTGGCACAGAAGAAACAGAGAGAGATATGAAAGACAATGGATATTGTGGTTCATACTGTATTTTCATGCTTCATGTTGGCATTTCTGAAAGAGTACTACTGTGATACAGTTGAGATCAACTCCCTCTGCAGAGAGGAGATATACAGCAATAGCTCCAGAATTTCATGAAGAAATTAGGTAGAAATGACTGAAGACAATTTGCCCCAGCCACCTCTAGTACCCCAAGGCCTTCTCCAGATGGTACTGGTCTTAATAGTCCCTCATTTTTTTGGACAGAACATCTTCCCACACATTGGGATGTCAAACTCGCCCTTCAAGGAAGTTGCACAGATAACTGACCACCACTTTCAGAATTTGGCAGTCACCTAAGAAACAAGGGGGGATCAGCTTCTCAAATTTGTTTGGATGCAGGTTTCAAAAGTGTCATGTAGATGATGTGGCTTGGTGCTGTGAAAAACAGAGTCCCAAACTATTAAAAGTTTAGAACAGGAATTTATTATATGATAAAAGCAAGCAGCGCTGGGTGACAGAGGAGATTCCGCTCCTAAAACCTGCCACCCCGAAATAGTGAAGATGTCCAACATTTATCCCAGACACTACATACGTATTCATGAAATATTTTTACATGGCTATCTCAGGCATTCAGTTACAAATAAGATCAATCACTTTTGTTATCTTTTACAACAAGTGATAAATTATAGATTCTAAGAAAACAAGTTTAACAAGCTTTAAATTCCTGCAAGTCATGAATTTCTGCATTTCACTTCAAAGGTACCAGTATAGTCACAATTTATGGTTAAGAAAACAGGGGAGGCAGTGGTCTGCTTTATCATGGGGTGTAATTAAGTTTTTCTACTCATTTGTTTTCTCTTCCTTGAGGCCACCATAACTCACCTTTTATCGACACGAATCATAACTGTCTATTACCGTGCAATCTGCTGAACACTACACAGCTGTGCTTTTACACGAAGTGATCACCAAACAGTGCAAGCTGATGTACATGGGTGGCAAGTATCCATGAGAGCAACCCAGGCCTAGGATGAAGGAAGGCTATAGCGGGGCTCTTATTATCTCAGTGACACCTTCTAAAACATGTTGTTCCTGGATGGTGAAGATAGGCCTTTTCCCACTGATACTTTACAGTATTTTCAGTGCTAATTTTGTTCACTTCTTTAAACACCTGATGTGAGGAATCAGGTAATTCACATAAGGTATATTGAACCTTGTTAATTAGATGAAATACATTGGGAAGATTGATTTATTCACCACATTAAATAACCACTTACATGCAAAACTCTCTGTTTTCTGACTGGGAACATGACATGTGTTGGTTACTTGCTGATTTTTTAATACTTAAATGAAACCTTTTGGCAAAGACACAGCAGCTTCTCTGCTTTTCATTTCTGTTTTTCACAGCTAAGCAGACAGCAATGCACTCTTAACAAAAACACAGAACTTTATTAGTCTTAGAGGCATGTGCAAGAGACAGCCTTAGAAAAATACTTCCAAGATGTGCTAATCATCTGCAAGAAGTAAATATGTTATGGCAGAGTAGCCAATGAATAGACAAGGTTGTCAGGAGACTTGCATGCTGTAAAACATGCTGCAAGGCAACTGTACACAGAAGATGCCAAAGCAATCTCCAAGGCACTTGTTATGTCTGTTTGTCACAGCTTAACACCACATTTGGACACAGAGGCCAAATGATGCAGCTCTTTGACTTCCCATTCTGCAGTTACAGTGCTGGGCCCAAGCCAGAGGGTCTCTGCCCCGTGCTCCAGTGCACTGTACAAGCTGAGCTGTGCCCAGCTCTCACAGTGAGGGCAGTGTCCTGCTCTGCTCAGGGCCAACACAGACCGCTGAGTCTGAACCCCTCTGCTTGTCACAAGCAGCCAGGTTTGGAAGTTACTGCCCCTCCAGTCCAACTAATGTGCATTTAGTGTGTGAAAACTCTGTCATCCAGTTCAGACCTCAGATAGAAAAACCCAGTCTGTGCATTTTACTTGGAATTTTGACAAAAACGGTGGTGGGGGGGGCAATTATGCAAGCCGCTCTTCCAGCAGATTGGGAAGGTCATATCCTCTGAGAGCATAAGTGGTGATAGGCAGCAGTGGGATGTCTGGGGTGGGATTCCTTCCTGCCTGCCAGTAGTGTCCTCCTCACACCAAAAAATGTGTCTCCCCTTAGTCTGATTCTGACTGAAACTGCTTTTACCCTTAAAAAGGAAAGAAATCGTAATGTTTCATTTATTGCATATATTTGTAAATTTGGGGTATGACAACACTTTGAGGAGTAAAGACAAAACTAAATATTCATGTTTTCCAATCAAAGAATATACTTGATTGTCTTTCTGTTATTTGAAGGAGGTTTTGAATGACATTCAAATACAAGTTTCTCTATTATAGTGGGCAGATGTCAAATTTTCATATAAAAATAATTGGTTCTATGTACATTGTTATAGCAGGTGGTTGTTGTCCTTGATGCTTGCACAGCAGTGATCTCATTTAGGCTGACAATCTGTGAGCTACGTGCAGCCAAGCCATGGACCATTCCCACAGGGTAAGGACTCCACAATGGAGCACTTCCACTGGGCCTGTGCAAGATGGACCCCACCAGCACCAAAGCTGCCTTTGACAGGATTTACTCACATGACTTGGTTCTGCAGGGTTGGACCTCTGGGCTTCTTCCATTAACTACTAACATATGCAAACACTGCATCTAATTCCAGCTCCATCTTCAGTCTGCTACAGATAATTTCTTACTGTGACGTATCATACACAGAGAGAATAATGGCTTTTTGCCCTCAGTACCTGGTTGAGAAAAAGTAATTCCTGACACAAACCCACATTTAGAGGATATCCAATGTACAATGCCATCTTTCAGCTCTACCAGTTTTGTACTATTTGTCTTCCATTTAGCTTTAAAGAGGGAAAAACTGACTGACTCTGGTTTAATAGTATCTCTATTGCTAGGAGGAAGGGTGTAATAGTACCTTGAGCTATGGCAGCTCCAAAATGCTTCAAATCTACTATTGGAGTTATTTGGAGGGGAAACATCACTTTGTTGTCAACCACTTGGTAAAAAGGACAGTTTGGCACAGTGAAGAGGAACTATTAAGAATTCACCACCAATTTTAAAGCTAAGCACCCATCTACATAAGGACACAGAGACCAGCAGTGTTTGATATTTCTAACTCTCATCTCACATTTATCTATTTTACAGCACTCTGCCCATCCATACAGATTCAGCAGAAAATCGTTCTGAAATTAAAACAAGAGTGAAGAGAAATTGCAAACAAGAATAAATAAGAAGTGAGGGACAACGGCACCTTGAGGCTCTCAGTTATTAAAACAGATTTCAGCAAGTGCCTTGGAATGACACAGCTGTTTGTCTAGAGTTTCCAAGACAGGTTATTCAAGGGCATACACAGCCTCTGTCAGGACTGAGCTCCGCACCATGTGGCTCTCAACCAGCTGTGGAGCCGGAGGGCTGTGTGCTCCTCTGGGCTGTAGCCCTTGATCACCCCTCACAGTAAACTTGTGCCTCTTGGTTCTCTGTATGTCAACCTCTACACGTGCTCTACTCCTAAACAAATCACTTGCACTGAAAAAGGAGAAAACTAACATTATTAGATTACATCATTGCATAAAGCACAGTGGTTCTATCAAACTGCGAGGGAAAGAATCTTTTGGGAGCATTTTGCTGGTGTAAGTTGAAGCCTGTTGACTTTCTTGCTGGCAAAACTACACTTGTTCATGGCTTTTATTTCTGGCAGGTGCTTCTGGAGCTCAGTCTTTAAATCTGGCAGCGCCAAACATCTGCAGCCTGTAGTGGTCCTTTTGTAACATCTTGCTGCTTTCCTCTCTTTCCATGGACAAATCCCAAAACTATGTGTCTTTTTCCTTATTGCTGACATAATGGTACATTCTCCCAAGAATAATAAAAGCAGACTGGGAACACAATAGTTGGCCTTTTGGCTAAATATTTTGTAAATAGCGCATGAGTATTTTAGGATTAATGACCTATTTGCATTTGACAGTCAGGGGCATTGTCTGATTCTCTGTCTTTTCACTTCTGCTTCTGTGTTAACTGGTGTCAATGTTCATATATACAGAGGAATATTATTAATCTGGTAACTGGTTGAGCTGTTATTGCTCTTTTCCCAGGTCCATCCAGCTATCTAAGGTGATTAGTTTATTCCACATGTTTCATGGACTCTAAATGTATATTTAAACCATTAAAATAAATATACTTTTTAAAAAAGAATTTTGTTTTAAAACTTGCTGATAAATTAACAGTGAACAGATCAGAAAAAATATTATTTTCTTCAGTCTAAGTAGCAAGTTTTAAGGGCACTGCCAACAGTTGGACAAACATAATGATTCCATGGACTTTTGAGGAGAAGGATGCGGATGCAGAAGGAAACAGCTTAATTGCAAGGATTAATGAAACTGCTATTCATTCAGTAACTGCATGTGGTTATATGCTGCAAATGGAATAGCACTTGTGGAAGGCAAGAGGGCTGTTCAGAGCATCATTTAAGATTTTTTAAGTTCAAACGTAGCGTACACCAATTAAGAGGGTGAAGAGCTTAATAAATACTGAAGTCATTTGATCACATGCACAAACGAAGTCAAAGGCAATGGAAAAGTTAGAAAAAAGTTCTGGGAAAGTTAATAAAACAAATTATTTAGGAAACATCTCCTAACAATTACAATCTCATTCATCATTATTACTCACGCAAAAACAACTTGCGCAACAAGACTGTTAGAGGTGAACAACAAGCAATAATGGAAAATAAGGCAATGGAAAATTTGATATAGCTTGGAAGAGTAAGGGGGGACCTTAACAACTATCAGGAGAGATTCACATCGGAAATTCTTTGCCATACCAAGAACTGCCAGAGTTCTGAGCTTTGAATATGTGCTGAGAGCTAAGAACAGGCAAACATTTCTTGAACATATATCTTGTTCGTTTTTGCTGATTTTGATGTGCCAGGAAGGGTAAATGTGATATTTCTTTCTCCTTCTAAGAGGAACAGAAAAGCACTGCCCATGTGGGCTTAACTTTCAGTCACTAGAGTGAGAAATGCAACAAATCTGTAACTCCTCAGTTTTTGATATCTTGGTATAGTACAGGTGCAGAGCTCTGAACATGTGCAAACACTAGCCTGTGTATATTGATGTGGAATCTTTTAATCACTCTAGATGCAACACTACAGAGGGTTGTGCATGCACTTTTTGGATGTCACAGCTGCCTGCAGTTAAATAATTGTGCATTGAAATAACTACACTAATGTCTGCATGTATTTGAAGCACTATACCTGAATGCAGAAAACTTTACTAAGTAGACTTCATCTGTGCTGATCCAAGACTACGTGGTAATGAATTTGCATTGAACATAATGACACAAAGAATAGATGATATTGAACTGATTTATTGCAATATGCTGATTTGGAAAAAAAAAATTACTCCAAACCTTTCTTTCAGTTTATAGAAAAAATTACATCAGCAATTGTAGCAACAGCCTGGTTTAGGTATCCACAAAGTGAGAAAAGTAGATTTTAGAAGGTTGCACGGAAAGGGAAGAATCAGAAATGGAAGTTAATATGAGGAAAAAAAAAGAAGAAATAAATAGCCACCCAGCAGACACACCCAGACCATTTAAATCAGACATGTATTTACTTGTATAATTTCTCTCTTTTTTTGGCCATTAACATAACTTGTACAATTATAGCTTTGGACATTTTATTTCACTATAGTCATAATGCTGTAAAATTACTTAAAAAGAGAATATTTTAAAGACTTATTATTTTTTTCCAGTATATTAGTGTTGAGATATCTGTTGTACTAGGCATGAATGCAGAAGAAAATAGTGTTTGTTTTAAAGCAATTATAAACTGATGATGTGAAGATACAGATGCCTTAATTCCAAACAGTATCATTTGTGGAATGAAGCTCTAAACAGATAAAATAGTAGGGATAACAGAAAGAAATTTGCCTCTTATACAGAAGTCCAAGATAGAGGTGTGAGAATCACTGCAGTCTTCCTGTGTTTTGACAAAAAGGTTCGATTTTGCAAAGGCAAGAATTTTGTTCTGACCAGCAGCAGGGAAACCACAGGGTGAGGAGAACCATTTGTCACACAGAAATTGTGAGATGTGTTTGCATATAAACTTTTAATTAAAACTGCTGCTTTTACCCTAGTGCTGGTGGAAGCCATAAGGGTGACAAATTAGGTCTCTTGCAACCCAAACAGTATGGGTGCTAACTGTTAGAGATTATAAAGCAATATTAAGTCTGGAAGAACTCTGGTTTATGATCTTGCATAGGGATCCATGTAAATGATCCTCTTTTTTAACACAGCTATCACAGTTCTCAGAAACACCGTGATGATAAAGCCAGCAAGGCTTGCAGTTACCCATAAACTTACAGATTTGGCTCTAACTTAGAGTGATAATGTAAGCATAGGTCCTGGTTAGCTCTGTAGTGAGTTTTGTGCTGGCAAATGCCTGTTCAGCTCACAGTTTCACTGGGGCTTGGCAGGGGAAAGGACTCTCACAGCAAGACGTGCACCAGAGCTTGATCCTTGGTTGCATTATGCTGCCCTGTGGATCTCGTGGTGCTCTCCAGAAAAAGCATTGGCCAAGGTGGGCAAGGGCAGGATGACCAAGGGAGGCAAATATCTCTAATCTGCTGCTGCTGAACATTGATCAGTGGAGAGGAGACTGCTCCCCAACACCAAGAATTGCCACTGCAGTCTGTGGGCTGTTATTGCATGCAGTTTCACAATCAAAGTGGGAGCCAAAGAGTAAAGTGGTCCTGTCAGAGGTTACAGAACAAATCAGCGCAGGAGATGGGAACACACTTACTCCTCAGTAGGAGTCTATTGATTTTTTTAACTGCTGGGCACATTTGGCTGCTGAAAGAGTCATAGGGCTCAAATGAGACACAAGAACAAATAATTCACAGCAGACCTCAAGGATGAGTAATTTTGGCAATGCATCTTACCACCCCTATAATTTCTTTTCTCAATTATTTTAATGGAAGATGGTGAGAAGTGATGTAGAGGTAAAAAAAAAAAGAAACAGGATTTTGCCTTCAGCAGTGGAACATGGATTCTGAAGGAGAGCAGAAAATAGCCCATGATCATCCACTGAAACCTAAAGGATGTCAGTGTCTTGCCTAAACACAAACATCTTGGTTTACTTGGGTATCTCACTTGGTCTTCAGCTGCCATGCCAGGGTGGAGCACAACTTCCACGGTTCCCCTGTCTTCTCTTCTGGCCTCATTTATCATCTCAGAAATGTATGTAAATGGAAATAAAGCTGCATTTGAGGAGTGGTGCTTTGTTACAATGCAGGCTGTTTCAGGTCTATAAACCAGCTGGGTTTGGTATCGCAGTGTAGTTAGTTCTCATTATTGTTTATGTCCCCACCTTCTGTGCTTTGGGATTTAAGTGATCACTCTTGAGTTCACTTGAACTTTCATGAACAATAGTGTGCACAAAATTCAAATTGCTAGAAAAACACTGCCTCTCTTTTAGTTCATCCATCATGTTTGTGGGTCGTGCTGGTCTTGGAAATGGATTGGTGCAGCTGGTCTGCTTGGGAAGGAAGAAAAGATTCAATTAGTAGACTAAGTTACTGGTGATATCATCTGGAGAAAAGAGGCTTTCTTTCTCCAAAAACTATTAATCTCTCTTTCAAGCTAATCTCAGAGGCCTAATATGTTTGGAGAACTGCATAACTGGAGGAACTGAGATAGAAGTGGGACACCTTCCCTTCTTCTATCAAATTTAAATTATGCCTAAAGAATTATGCAGAAATGGGAGACAGATTTCAGTAATTGACTCATAGCTCATAATGTGGGGTCTTCCTCTGACCCTCCAGAGGACAAAATCCCCCTTACAGTGTCAGTGTGAATGTTGGGAGCCCAACATCTGAGAAAGGCTTCTCAGTCACATTGCCAAGACAGAAGCCACATAGGCACAGCAAGTGATTTTGGCCTTGTGATTTAAGGGTAAAGTGTTACCGAAACTGTGGACAGGCATTTTAACTCTTTAACCAGCTGTAGATACTGTTATTAAATAAAACACCTTTCAAAAAATCAGTTTTGGAGAATTTGACAAGATTTTTTAAATTCTGTAATTTCCAGAAGTCAGCAGGAATGTGTAATTTCATCCGAATTTGGATCAGGATCTTACTGTGTTGAGATTATGCTGTTAAAAACATAATTTCTGCATCTCAAGAGCCACAGGATATGTTTCTGTCAGAGGATAGTCTTCCCCTGTGCCATGCTGAGCAGAGCTTGTTTTTGCTGGTCTGGAGTCTCCCTGAAACAGAGCTGAGCACCATTCCACTCTGCTGGGGTCTGTTACCAAAAACTGCTCACCAGCTCCTGCTGTCAGGAAGGAGAAAATGTAGGTCACCATCTTCCTCTTAGATATTTGGAATGCAGAGTTGCTCACTTCTCCTGATGAGAGTGTAGTGCCTACTTAATTATAGAATCATGTGTCATCCTAGTCTTCTTTAAGTAACTTAGAATTTTTAAGGTAAGGAAAATATTCTGAAATTGTTAATCACAAAGGGTCCAACCCACAGTGAAGTACCTTTTCCCAGGAACCAAGTATCACCTAGTCAGAAATACAAATACCATTATATCTGAATACCTGCTGCTTGTGTAAATTGTGGTACTTAATTTTTTTTTCTTCCGTCATGTATATTGGGGGGTGGACATCATTTTCCTATTGAAATCTATATTGATCTCCAGAGTAAATACTCTGTTGTATTAGTTGCCTATTTAAAATATTTGTGGTCTTGTATTTCTTCTTTTGGGTGTGCCTGCGAGAAGTCTGTCATTTTATGTCTAAGAATATGAGAAAATTAAAACCTGTGATTTTCAGACTTTTGGCAGCATTATGGCTTGGAGCGAGAACATAATGCAATGGGGTGAAATTACTGATTTGAGATGTACAAAACTATAACTGATGTGCTATTTGTTATGTACACATTTATGTATGTATGTGTATATATAAAAATGAATATATGTCATAGCACTGAACTGCTTCTGTAGGCACTCTTCCAAAGAGGCAATTTGTGAAAGATTTTTCCTGACAAGAGGTGATTAGGGCAGGTCCACACAAAGCTGGAAGGGGTGCTGACTGTGGTACCCTGTGAGTTTGCTGCCCAGCTGTCACTGTGCTCCTCTTTTAGGTCTTGGAGCTGGCATGAAGCTCCCTTGGCTGTCTCACCAACACTTGTCCAAATAATGCATTTTCACCTGTAGAGGTATCATTTCAGCAGTACCATAGAAACTTATTTATTGGATCAGTGCCATATCCTGTGAGTTTTGGAAGTTCTGCTTCGTTCTGTCACAGATCTACATTTGTATGAAATACGTGTCTGGATCTCACTTGAAATCAGGAGGAATTTGTAATTCAGGCATCATTTCAGCTGTTTTCTCTGTATCTCTGTATGTTTGGCATAGAGATACAGGTCTTAAACTCTCCTCCTAGACTCCTGTCTCTGATAATTGCTACTCCAAAAAAGCTGCTGTATCTTCCCTAATTCTAAAGGATCAGCATGGAGAAGCAGAATGGGCTGTTGATGTGGGTTGTATGTACAGCCCCTTGATGCAGGAGGTCCTTAGTCAAAACCTCTGTGAACCTCATCACCATAACTGCATGAACACTGCCTGGAGACCGAAGGTGATCAGGAGCCAGCGGGGAGGAGAGGGCACATGTGTATGTCTCCAAGAGTGTCATGAGAGATCATGCTGGTGGTGTTGCCTTCTTAGGCACAGGCCAGGTCTGAGTTACAGGTTTCCCAAAGCAATTGCACTCTAATAAGCACCACACATTTACAAACTTTTCTGGGCACACTGAATCTGTGAAACAGGGCCATGCTGAGCAGTGAGAGTGGCAGGATGGAGAGAAGGACAAGTTTGGTTTAGAGAAGCCTTTGGTTCAGTTTGGATCACAAATTAGAAGAGGAAGGTCAGCCTGCCAATGAGTTGATGATCCACCTGAAAGTTTGCTCATCTAGAGATCCTCAAGGTAGGCTATAGCTCTGAATCAGCTGTGAGTCCACAGTTGACCGTGATAGAGGAGATGCTGTATTTTCCTGACTGATTGTTTTTATACAGTCTTTGTGTAGTCCCACAGCAGACAACCTGCCCTGCGGGCCTGGGACCTAAAATAATATTATTTTCACTTCAGCAGAGATCTAAAATTAACTCACAATTTATTACAATGGTAAAAATAGTATTGTCTTTCTTATGTTAGTTATTTACTAAAATATTTTCACTGGAGGTTTATTTTGCCAAAAACCTCTGAAATTAACTGCACCAGTGAACTATAATATAGGTAAAGCTCCATATAAATTATTTGATAGGGAATTAAAAAGTAACAAGGCAGCAAATCTTGAAGAAATCACTTACTCTTTGATTGGATTTGAGACCCCTCAGGTGACTCAGTTGATTTGCCAGGAAATGTGAATTTTAAAACCATGCCAACAAAAAGCAGAGCACACCCTCAACCTAAACCAAAAGCCATGCCTGAAAGTTTAACATACCAAGTTTTAGCATATTCTCAGCTATGACTGATTGAGGTTTTTGCTGTTCTGCACTGCTCAGGGGTCTCTTTTAATTAACATCAAACACTGTGGAACAGAAGGAAATACATTAAAAAGGAAGTTATTAAATTTTCCCCCAGCTGTTATTGCTAGATGTGCCATATTTTTGACTACTGATTATTAACAGAATTCTACACCATAATTCCAGTGCTGCTATATTACATATCTTAAGAGGCAAAAATGGTCTGGAAGTGAGAGCTGAGGTCTGGGCTACAAGATTATTTATCAATCTCTTCCACAGTGTGACCTTGAGAGACTGCCTCAATTTCCCCATCCCTCAGTTAAGCTAATAACCTCTTGCTTCCAATGGCCACTGTGAGGTTCAATTAATAATTCAGATTTGTCTCAGGTCTGCAATTACTTCTTTTTGTGCTGTAGACTCAAATGCACAACTCCTGTCATACAAGGTTTGGGAAGAGAAGTTTTAGTATCAGAAAGGAAACCTCCCCAGTCCCTGCAGGGTTGCAGAGGGTAAGAGGAGAGACTCTGACTTGTGGAGAAGGAGTCTCTTATGTGGAAAGCCAGAAAAGGGACGAGCTCTGCCTGACAGCTGTCCCAGGAGCTGAGCACTCTGTAAGAGCAGGAACCTGTCCGGCGTGTGGGGATGGATGCTCTTCTCTTTGTGAAACCTCCGCAAGGCATAATGCAAAATATCTGCAATGAAAGGACACACATATGCAAAATAAATGTAAGAAGTGTGGAAGAGAAAGGAAAAAGGTAAAGGGTACTTTTTCAACTATGGGTAAATAATCAGCAGTTTTGTGAAATGCGCACAGAAACCGTTTGCGGGTGGTGCACATAAACATCAGGAAATTTGCTCCTGAAAGCACTGCTGTCCTAAAATGGTAGCTGCAAGTCTTTTTAAAAGATAAAAAGCAAGAAAGGGTTTCTGAGATCCAGTATCCAGCTTTGAGGACAGAGCCACACAGGAGACTGGAGTCATGGCCAGAATCCAAGCACTTCATTATGTTGTGCCATTTCCTAAATAAGAGGCAATTAAAATGCAGCAACTTGTGCTGTTCCACTGCAGTGTAGCCATTAAGCTTCAGTTTGCACGTTAGGGTCCTATTTGGCAAACAGAATATTTGTGCTAGTTGCGTAAAAAGACACCACAAGACCATACACGTGCCCTGAATGCCCAGTGGGACACTTTGGAAAATCTGTCTGTGTTTAAATTGAGTTCTGGTGAGTTTATGAAGGTTTTTTATCTATAACACTGTGAGTCAGGTTTATACTTAAAAGTACATTATTGGTATTAGACTATTAATATAATAAAAAAGCATTCACGATGTGGCATGACTCTCTACGCTAGTAGAGTTGCCCCTTAAAATGAAATAAAATTATGAGTAGAGTTCTTCTGTGGCATCTAATCTTCAGAGAGATTTTTTTTTTTTTTGCACACCGATGTTAGCTGGGAACCACAGATCTCAATGCCCTTGACTGAAAAAACCCTATAAGCTAAAATGTGTAGGCTCAGTGAACATGGAATCAGCGGTTTCCTCACAGGTCACTGTCTCCAGATTTAGGTTGGAAAGATTGACACAAAAAAAATGGAGAGTCTTAACCTGGATAATTCATTGTTCAAGTGCAAGCACTATAGAACAGTGGGAAAGATGCAGTACAGGAAAATGGCAGTGCTCCTAAAATTGCTTGAGTGAGATGGCATTAAGGCCATGGAAAAATCCTAGCAGAAAAGAAGGAATGAAAAAGCAATGTGAAAAAACTTTACCTTACATGCCCAGAATCTGGAAAAATGACAGAACATATACAGTTTAATCTAGGCAAGGTAAAGGGAAGTTGGACAAGGTCTGAGAGGAGGTGACAGGACCATAAGAAGCCTGAGCTAGAGATACAGTGAAAAGGGACTTCCAAAGGAAAATTCTCAGGAATACTCAAGACAGATGAGGATGGTCTGGCTAGGATGTACACAAAGATTCTGCAGGCTGATCCAATATCTTATTTGCTGACAAAACCATTTTGGAATTGTTTAGATTTTCTAGTCAAACAACATCCTGATAGTTCCTCACATGCAATCCTCTTTTCTCTCTTCTACATCAGGAAGAATTTCTTCAGTGAGAGGGTTGTCAAGCAGTGGAACGGACTGGCCAGGGAGGTGGTGGAGTCTCCATCCCTTGAGGTGTTCAAAAGATGACTGGACATGGCACTTAATGCTGTGGCTTAGTTGACGTGGTGGTGTTTGGTCAAAGTCGGACTAAATGATCTTGGAGGTCTTTTCCAACCTTGAGATTCCTTTTCCAACCTTCTGTGATTCTACGATTCTTGACCTCACCCACTTCTATTTTTTTGTGGCTTCCTTTCTTCACTTAATGCCTTTTCTTGAAGAGAACGATTAAAAATGAAGTGCAGGAAGGAGAGCTTTGAGTAATGGAGTTGAAGCAATGGGTTATTTCAAGACAGTAGTGATGAAACCAAGAGACATATACCCCAAGCTCTCCCACCTCCTGCATAAGGCAACAGACTGTCAGGCTCTACATGGGAGAGGTCCACATCTGCAGCTAGTGCTTACTCAGTCTTAGGAGAACATTGAAATCCCTCTGTGTTCTGTGTCCACAAAACATAAGCCAGCACTGTAGTATATAATCTTTAAGGCTCTTTATCTTTTTTTTTTTTTTTCCTGGAGTGCAGAAGTATAGGAAATTTATTGGACTGGGATCCTTGACTTACTTTGAACATTCAAATCTTTATCATCCCATGCAACCGATCTACAACAGGCCAGTTGTCCTTTAGTTTTATGAGCCTCTATTAGATGTGAGTGGGAGTTTACATAGAATCATTTAGGTTGGAAAAGACCTCTCAGATTATCAAGTCCATCTGTTAACCAAAGATAGTTCTTCACATCTCGTTTCATTACTGATGCAAATGGAATTTTTCATATAATCTGCTCAAATTATCAAATGAAAAGCATTAATTTTTACAACTTGCTCATTATTTTAAATGCTTTCTATGTTTCCTCCTAGAGCTCCTGTGCTGAATGTATAGAACTCTTGCAGATAATGGTTTATTTGCAGGCTGTATCTATATTCATTACAGACAGAGAAAAAACAAGAGACTCTATAGACAAGTCATATGTAAAAAAAAGGCTCAAAATTCAACATTAATAGGTAAAGAATTTAAAGATATTGCAGACATCTAAAAGAATAAATCACTTAGGCTTTCAACACTTCTAAAAGCTTCTAGTACTTTTATAAAGTATCTACGCACTCCTTTACCATGTCCAAAGAGAAGTGTTCAGGATCAGCAAGATGAAGATAGAGGACTTTATCCACTCTTACATTAATCTAAACAGAAAAAAGTCTTTGACATCTAGGCTGTGTAAAGCCAAGTTTTAGATCTTTCATTGATGTCTGTTCAAAGAGTTGTTGCTGCCTTCCAGCACAGGAGATTACATGGCACATAGCAGCAGCTGTCCCCCTTCCAGTGCAATGCAATCAGAAAATGCCCATGGTGATATTTAGTTAGCTATTAAATTTGATTTAATTTTCATAGTGCTGCATATTTGTGAGCTGGCTGTATCTGGGGACATGAAAGAAATCATGAGCGTTGAGCAGAGTTTTAACAGCTCAGCAGGGTAAGCTGGAATAACGTGTACCTGGGAAGGTACTGGATGGAGCCCAGTCTGTTCTTCCCAGTGCCAAGCAGTAAGCAGGCTCATGCAGGGCACAGCCATCTTCCTGACGCTGCCGGGCTGTAAAAACATGCAGCAGATTAGATTAATGACTTCAGGAAAACACAAAGTCAGAAACCTAATCTCAGACATCTCAAACGTAAGTGTAGGGAACTGGGGCTCAGGAAGAGTGGTAAGAGCTCATTTGAGATGCAGAAGGCAGCTCAGGAAATCCTGGTGATGGTGTGAACAGCAAGACGTGTCTGTAAATTCAGTGGGAGACATCTCAGCCCAGGCAAGGAACAAGGGTGGTGGTCCCAGCAAGCGTGGAGCTGCCAGCACAGCTGGCAGTGGCAGGTACGCAGAAGGAGAGCTGTGCTGCCTCCTGCTCGGCACCCAGGAGCTCTGTCCTCTATAGCTGGATATGCGGCATCCTGTCTAGAATTCAGAATTGTAACGATTTCCAGCTACTGTAGCCTCATCTTTTCCCAGAGCTATACAGAAAGGCCTTCTGTGCCATCAGGTTTAAGAAAAATACATGTAGGAATTCAACAGCATTGCTTGCAAACTAGACCTGTGGATGCCTGGGGACATGTGAAAGGTGACAAGTGCAACGAACACCTGTCACGCTGAACACATCTCTGCTTCTTAAATTTCAGAAGTCCTACTTAGAAATCAAGACATTTTTGGCAGTTCATTTTAGATTTGACTGTAGGTTAAGAGTGAGATCTTGCCTCCTCACTGAAACAAGGCAAATTCTGTCATATGAGAAGAGGATGAGGTCACTTGGTCTGTTCAGCCTGGAGAAGAGGAGACTGAGAGAAGACCTCATCACAGTCCACAATTTCCTCATGAGGGGAAGAAGAGGGGCAGACACTGATTTCCTCTCTGTGGTGAACAGTGATAAAAACCAAGGGAATGTCCTAAAGTTGTCTTAGAGGAGGTTTAAGGTGCAGTCCACAGTCTGGAGGGGATGCCACCCAGAGGGACCTGGAGAGGCTTGAAAGGTGGGCCCGTTCAAACCTCATGATGTTCAACAAGTCCCGGTGCAAGGTCCTGTGCCTGGATAGGGGCAATCCCAAGCACAAATACAGGCTGGGCAGAGAGTGGACTGAGAGCAGCCCTGAGGAGAAGAACTTGGGAGTGTTGGTTGATGAGAAGCTCAATATGACCCAGAAATGTGCACTTGCATCCCAGAAAGCCAACCATATACTGGGCTACATCAAAAGGCACATGACCAGGAGGTCAAGTGAGGTTCCACAGAGAGACACATGGAGACATCCAGCTGACAGACATCACTCTTAAGAAATTATGTTTTTTACCAGAGTCCATGAAAGTCTGACTGTTGGTGAGAGCTTTGGGTATTCTCTGGGCTGACTTTGCCCACTAGAGCTTTACAATTTTCTGGGAACCTTTCTGGGGACATGAAGCAGAAATGGTAGCTTCATTTCTGGTCATTTTCCTTCTGCCCCCACGCCTTCTGTGTGAGCTGCTCCCTGTGGTACCAGCCAGTGCTAATAAGGCAGAGGGAATGTCTCCCTGTGTCTGCAAGAGCTGGTGACCCCTTGCACCAGCAGCAGAGCTGCCCTGGCATCACTTACAGAAACCACGCAGAGACCATTTCAACAGCATCTCTGATGTACAGATTCCTGCCTGGTGCTGGGAAAATGGACCCCCTTGAGAGGCTTCTCCTTCTCCATGGCTCACAGAGGGTCTCTGGCAGGTGGCTTGCTGAGTGGGGTGTTCCCAGTTCCATACTACATGGTGTGGGGCATTCCATCATGCCTCAAGGTGCATCCTTACTTCCCTTCGCTTATTGGGAGTTTCTTCAGTTTATGAAGTTTTGAACTCAAGGTTAAATAAATAAAAATGAGCAAACCCCCTCCCTGGCCAGCAGGACAGCTTTGAAAAAGGTGGAAATGTGTATCTCCAAGTGCTTGGCTCTGAAAAATGATTTATTTGTTTCTGGAGATGAAGCCACATTTGTTGATTTGTTTTATTTTGTGCTCATCTTTATCCCAACATCCCTCTGAGAGGAGTAGAAAGGGTTGGAAAACAACCTGTCTCAGTGGTGAGGAACAAAGTGTTCATTCAGTGAATCTTGTTGATTGCAATCTACTGGATGACTTCTGCATGTTTCACTTTTAATTAACTACTATACATTTTCTTGGGATTAGTGACTTGTCAGCATTTTGGAAGCTGCTGCTAGGAATTTTAAATAATAACAGCATTTATCTTCTGCATGGACACATCATGGTTAGGCTCATAAAGATAAGTGAGGAGTTACAACAGGTTTTTCTCAGTCTAGGAGAGAAACATGGGAGAAGCTTGGGGTTTTGTTTTTTAAAATAAATATAAGAATAATTTCATCTAATAATGATAATCCTTGTGTTAATAGACCTAAGAGAACCAAGTACCTTTCTCATAAGTTAATATCAGGAAATAAGTTCTCTGTCCTGCCAAGTTTTTCCCTGCCAAATCATGGCCTTAGTTGCTAACCAAACTCCTTGTCCCTTCAGACACAGGAGCTCTGATGTGGAGAGGAAGAATTTAAGTTGCCATTCAGGGAGGCACACCAGTACTTGCTGAAGTTCATTTATGTTTGAGGCCAAATTTACACCAGTCCTCTAAGCAATCTCCAAAAGACTCTTAAATCTCACAGAGAGGGGTTTTACCAGGAGGCAGACAAATTCAAATTAGAAACAAGGCGCCCCTCTCCCCTTCGCCAAACCATAAATAATAACAGTGCTGGTGAGGATCTGTCCTGGCAACTGCCCTTTCCCACGCAAAACTGCCAGCTCCTTCTTGGGTACCTCTCTGGAATTGACAGTGCTGGGCTCAGAGCAGGGTGTGGTGACGCTGTGTCAGGCTGGAAACTGATGCTGGCATGATGTAAGTCACCCAGACTCAGCATCTCTGAAGATTTGCTGCTGCAGTTATAGTTATGACTGATGGATATGTAAATGAAGTTGGGTTTTTTAATACAAAACAATTTCTGCAGATTTTCTGTGTGCTTACACATGAGATAATGGGAACAAGATACCACAGATCACAGGGATGGGTACTCAGCCACTGGAGCATGTTTTTTAAACAAACAGCTGCATTAAACCTGCCTTCATGTCTAGACTGAAATGATTTCCATCAGCTTCCAGCCCATGTAGCTGATCACCTTTTGAAATTCTGGGGGAGAGAGGGAGGCTTCTTTGCAAGCATTAAAGAAGACCAAATCTCTATGTGCAGATGAGATTTGGTAGGTGAGGAAACAAAGAAAAATAGCTTCAAATTGAAGTTGAATGTTAATCTTTTTTTTTCCCAACCTTTTTATAATTTAAAAAAAATACACTGACATTTCAGCATACTGCGTATTTAAGAGGTTCTTCTTTTCAGAAGGGATGTTGATGCACAGATTTTTTTTTTTTTTTAAGAAATTATTGCAATTAAACTGTTGGCCAAAGAATTGTAAGGGAAAAATACTGCTTCTCAGTATCTGGTTAAAACCCTGCTAGAATACTACTTTCCTTAAAATAAAGGTTACTGTCTCTTTTGAACAATGAATCAAATGCAGCACTAGGTCCGTGTTTATTTGTACTGTGGCAGCACCTAGAGGCTCTTGACAGAGATGTTGCTTATTACAGAACTGAGCATTGTCTGCAAATGCACACACAGAAATAGAATTTAATAGCCATTGTCACAAGGACCTAAATTTTTAAACACTTATATCCTATGACACGGCACTTCTTAGGACCTCCTGGAAGAGAAATTCCCTGAAATTGTCATTAACCTATTTCTTTGGTAATAAGTGGTGATGAAATGATTATTGTTATTTGAGATTAATTGCTGGTAAGTGTTAGGAACTGAAACAATTACAGAACTTGAATAATCATCAGCTGGTATATGGCTTGAAATGGTGGATAATACATTATTTATAATGAAAGCTACTGAGAATATATATCTTCTGCCTAGCAGCAAACACAGAAAGCTTACCAACTACTTTGGTTTTGACTTTTAACAGAAAGAACATGATCATTTCAGAGTCAGATGCAGTGCACCTATACCTGAGTTCCTCCATTCTGTATGGCTTAAACATCCTTATCAGTTCTTTTCTGAGTGAAGCCACAGCATTTTCAATGGCTGAGTTCACTTTATTTGTCCACTTTCCTCTTGGTAATGTCTACAGGAGGAAACTTTGCTGTGTGTTGCTATTAAATGTGGCAGATTTGGAAAAGAAATTGCTAAGCTATGTAAGAAGAAACTCAATTTTTCTAACTTTAAATGCAGCACTGAAGGATACAGCTTTGTCAAGGTTAGCCTAGCCCTGCTCAGTGATTTGGATGGATTGGGATGTAAATCTTTGGGAGTTAGCAAAGAACTGAGCACAGACACCAAGGCAGTAAAATAGTCAATATGAAACTGCGCCAGTATTTGTAACCTTGTCTCCTCTTGCCCTGCGCTTCTGTGATCACCGATGGAGGAGGGGGAGGACCATCAAACAGACCTCAACTTTGTTAACTAACACTGAGTTCAATCCATGATTTAAACGGCAGCAGAACTAGAGCTGCTTTTAAGAAATACTGAGCAGTCATGTGGTGCATGCATAATAAACAGATTTATAGCGTTTTTCCTCCAGCTGCTATTAGTAAGAAAATAAAGGCAAGATTGCCTAAATACAAAAGAGAAATTTAATCTTCAGCTAACCATAGTGATACATGGCTGGCAGAAACACAATCCATCTGTGCTTTCTCTGACAATGCTTTCCACCATTTGTTTTAGAGAAAGACATAAAGTTCTCATAATGCATCTGGATAGCTATGAAATACTCTGGCTACTGTTGGAGAGAGAGAAGGCATTTCTCTCTGAGTTCTGTCAGCAATGCTTCTTGAAACATGAAGATTACCTCTTGTAATCATTATCCCACCAAGGACAGCTTGCAGAGTCCTGGTTTAGTCAGGGACTGTATGTGCTAAAACCTGGAATAGCTGCACTGGGTAATGCAATTACTCCAGATTTTCTCAGAAGGGGACGGACTTGACCCCAGATTGGCCAATTTTTTTGAGACTGCACTGTGCTTTTTCTCCACATCTCAAAATTTTGGCTAAAGTATAAAACAGACACAGTGCGAGTTCCTTTTTACTCACTGCAGATTGCCTCTGGCTTTAATGCCAGACTGTCTCCTTTGTTTACTTTTTACATAAAAGAGTAAAATGTTGTGGCCTTCTCTGTGCATCCAGGGTGACACTCCTCTGACACTTCTCACTTACATGTAAAGATAAAGCCAGGAGCAGGCCGGAGCATGCCTGTGATACCCTGTCCTCTCAGTGTTGGGGCACTGTGCAGTACAGCTGGCCTGCCTGGCCCCATGTCAAGTCCAAAGAGTGGAGGTCCAACAACCAGTGAAGGGAAGTTCCTGAGGGAAATGCCAATGGCATCCCATTCCTCTTGCCATTTCTAGTTCAGGGGCTGGACACATCATGGGGCAGCGCCCCTGCCTCCTCTGTCAGGTCAGTCACATCCGGACAGCCTGCAGTGAGCATCAGCTGAGAACCCCCTTTAGTTTGAACTTTTTTGGTGACTTTCTGAACATGTACAGGGCAGAGAAATCCTCACACAAGTGCTTAAAAAGCTATACCCTTTGAGATGAGAACTTGGAAGCAGACTTACAGATTCTTTTGAAGAAAGAGAAAACAATGAGGAGGACAGATTTGCGTTGACACTGTCATGTCTAATAGAAATTTTTGCCTCCTGGAAGATATAAGAACTGCTCCCTTGAAGGTTTAACCTCAATTAGTCCCTTAACCTAGGCACTAATTAATGTCCTTTGCATAAAAAATGTATATGCACAGACTAGCTTGTTTTAATTATTATTCTGACAAAGAGCTATAACCTGAACTTGCTATTTCAAATCAGGAGAGGAAATTAAAGGTAAGCACAAAACGTCTTCAAGTAATGATCAAAGAGAATACTTTGTGATTTTCTCCTAGTGTTAATTAATACTGCTTAGTTGGTCTGGTTTGCACTGACAGTTTCATTTTTGGGAACATCAGGGATTGCATAAGATTAAAGGCTAATTTTAAATATACTTGGATTAAGCCAAGTATATACATCTATTGCATAATTCAGAAGGCTAGTTTTAAATCACTGGGAATGTTCACCTTGATTTACAACATGAAAAGCTATGCTGGCCATCTTTCAATGGGAGTTTCCCTCCCCATGAGCACCTTGTATGGATGACACTCCCATAGTGAAAGCATGAGACAGGTCTGGAAAGGTTTGCTCGGGCAAGGAGGAATACAGAGCTTTAGTGGAGCCTGTAAAGTCCTCAGTAAGAACCTTCAACCTTTTTTTTCCCCAGTCCTCTCTCTTTTTGCATCCCATTTCTTAGGCAGCATCAGACTGGAAGGGGACCCCATCCAGACTCACAAGATGAGATTTACTTGATGCAGGCAAGAGTGGCAGAGTTGATCTTCAAAGGAATAGCACATAGGTCTTCAGAGTCTCTTTGTAGATAAGAAATTACCCAGGGAGATAAAAGCAAAATCTAAGCAAAGTTAAAATCCCATGAGAGATACACTTTGTCAGGGTGTCAAAGCCTGTTCCTAAAGGCAAACTTGCATATGAAAAAGGGGAGTAAGGGATCAGAGTAGTTCAGAGTGTGGGGAGTAAAGACCAGGTAGAAGATGCTGCTCCATCTACTTTGCTTTGCTGAGAAATAATTCTACCAGAACAAATAACATATATTTCATTTGGTGTCTTCACTCGTTTACTGTTTTCTGTGAGTAGACAGCTGAAATACTACCAATGAAGGAAAACAGATTTTATGATGAATAGTCTTACACCATGAAAAATGAGATTAGAGGAACGCCTAAACTAATTTCAGGTTACTGCATTACAATCTTCATCTCAGACTAATTCTCAGTAGCTTTATTCCAGGTTTATGGACAGAAATTTAAAGCCAGTACATTTTATCATCTGTATCATTCAGTCCCTTTTTTTTTTAACTGAAGCTTTGCAATGTTCTCTTTAATTTCCAGGAGAATGAATTTCACCTTTTATAACATTCAGAGACAATTATGCTGTCTTTATGATGAATGATGTCACCCTGATCCCAGCAATAAAAGAGAATGTACTAATGCCAATAAATATATTAACTGTATCAATCATTCTCCTGATTTTTTTCTTTGTTGTTCCGAAGAAATAGCATGCAACCTTGAGCTTTTAATTGGTTAACACTTCCATAAACACCATAATGGCTCTTTAAATCTTTCTTTTGTCATGAGAATGGGGAAAACATCATGAATAAATAATTGACTACCACAGCAGAGCTCAGCACTGATCTATGGGTCATTCAGGAGGTGAACTTGATCTAAAGATTTATTCAAACTCTACAAGACTGGTTGAGTTGTTTGTGCTGGAAGTAGCTGTATAATGCAATATATTTTCACATGCCCTTCCAATTACAAAAGAGTTCCTCAATGAAATCTGATACTGCAATTGGGCACTGGTTTAAAAACACGGGCTGAATTCCACTGAAGTCAGTGGATGTGGGTGTTCTCTGACACGGCAATTCAATTAGAAGTATTAGAAAAGTAGAATTTCAATCAAAATATTAAACGGGTCGTACGTCCCCAGCGGGCACAAGGAAGGAGACAGGGGTGTAGGATCAGCTCCTGCAGTGCCGCCCTCCTGGCTGCCTCCCCTCGGAGCGCCGGCGCTCTCTGCGCACTCACAGCACGAACACGTCCCTGAGTTTCAGTCACATTTACCTTGCACATGGCATTTGACAAGCAGCAATCCCCCGAGAGCTGCAGGTTGAAGCTGAGCAGTTTTCCAGAGTGGGATTTTAATTTGCTCTCTAACTACGTCACATTCAAGTGACATGACTGGCTTGAGTAGAGCTCTAACCGAGCTTGGAATATGACCCAGCTCTGTTCCCAATGTACAAAACAGTTAAACGCAGACCGAGTGAAAAAGGTCTGTTTCTTCCCTCTTTATCGGAACATTGATTTTCACAAAATGGCTGGAAAATGAGGAGGAGAACACCTCTACAAAACAAATGACAGTGGCACGGCCGGCCCCGCAGGAGATCCAGGCGCTGCCCAAACGCGATCGGCTGCTGCCACCTCGTGTCGCCGAGCGGAACAGGGACGGGCTCCGCGGCGCGTCACAGCCCCGACGGCGGGGGAAAATAGTGGGACATCTTTCGTGGCAATTCTCGCAGCTAATTCCTCCGTCACTCGCTTCCCGCTCCAGACCTGGCTGTTTGTCTGACGGGCTCCGTTTCCCAAGCACGGGGCAGCTGCCGAGAGAGCAAGGAGATGGCAGAGTGTGGGCTGATGCTAAAGAGTAATGGGAGGGAAACGGATGTTCTTCAGCAAAACCTGAGCCGAGCAGGGCCGTGGCAGTCTTGTGTTTTGTTTGAGGGTTTTTAGTAACCAGAGCAATGGCTCAGGTGCCAAATCTCCCCGACTTCATAGAGTCATAGAATGGTTTGGTAGGAAGGGACCTTAAAGCTCATCTTGTTCCACCCCGCTGCCGTGAGCAGGAACACCTTCCACTAGATCCCTGGAACCTGTTTAGGCTGCCTTACCATTCCCTTAGTAAAGAATTTCTTCCTTATATCTAACCCAAACCTTCCTTCTATCAGTTTGAGGATGTCACCCTTTGTCCTATGGCTACACACCCCTTTCAAAAGTTGCTCTCCAGCTTTTCTGTAGCCCCCTTTAGGCACTAGAAGGCACTAGCTTATCCTGGAGTCTTCTCTTCTCCAGGCTGAATAGTCCCAACTCTCTCAGCCTGTCTTCAGAGAAGACATCCTCTATCCCTCTGATCATCTTCATGGTCCTCATTTGTACTCACTCCAACGGGTTCATGTCCTTCTATTTGGGGTCCCCAGAGCTGGACAAAGTACTTTACGTGGGTTCTCATGATAGTGGAGCAGAGGGGAGAATTCCCTCCCTTGACCTGCTGGTCACTCTGCGTTTTTTTTGATGCAGCCCAGGACACATTTGACTTTCTGGCCTGCAAATGCACATTTCTGGGTCTTGTTGAGCTTCTCATCAAGCAAAACCCCAAGTCCTTCTCCGCAGGGCTGCTCTCAATCCATTCTCTGCCCAGCCGGTTATTAGTGTTTGGGATTGACCTAAAAGCCTCCACCCAGTGGTTTATGGTATTAAGCTTCTTTTGGTTTAAGGAGGGAGATTGTGCATTTCCTGCAGGCACTCAGCACACCAGCTGGCCCATGTTCCCATGACATGTGTGCTACTCCAGTAGCGGCTGGCTCAGCCTCACTCCCAGTTTCCACCTCACCCAGTGTACTTGCTTCAGCCAGGAAGGACATCTCCCCATCAGACCAGCACAGCTCCACAACCCAGTCAGACAGGCAAACTGGTGCTGACATTGGAAACACTCACACTGCTCCCTCTCCGTTCAGAACATCACAGAATCATAGAATCAACTGGATTGGAAAAGACCTCTGAGATCATCAAGTTTATCCCTTGATCCAACACCGCTCTGGCCCTGGACCATGGCACTAAGTGCCACATCCATACATCTCTCTGCCCTGCTTACTAGTGTCACACTGTTTGGTTGCTCCCACTGTAGCCCATGGATTGGAAGCTTCTTTTGAGCAGGAATCCAGTTCCCCCTGCATTTCTGCAAAGTGCCAGGCAAAATGCTAATTGTGATGGCAAAGTCTAAAATTTGAGAGCATAATTGACACATGCAGTAGGGCTAACTAAATTAAATATAGCTAGAGAAATACTGAACTATCTTTTAGCCATAAGAGAACTCTCATTTCTCAAAAGCTATTTCATCTCCTCTAAACATGGGGAAACAGTGATAAATAACTGAAACCCATGCTGAGTTTTTTATGGCAGTCAATGTATCTGTGGCAGGTGGCCCACATATGATCTTTCTTTAGACAACATAAGAGAGTACTAATCAGCAGCAATTATCTACTGGCAAAAGCTAACAAAATTCTGCAAATACACACAAAATAAACAGTCTGCTGGCCTAATAATTGGGCTCTGAAACAAGCTGACAATTGCTATGGATAATCACCTTATAACTAACCATTGCAAGTTCTTACTGCACATCTACAAGCTGTTGATTTTACAGTCCACAAAGGAGTGCTTGGCAGTTTTTTACGATAACGGTGATAAAGTAAGAAAAACTTTTTTTTCCTTGGGAAAGAAAACAATACCTACAATATTGGAAAACAGCAGACGATCAGTGAGAGCTACAAACAGGGTACAGAATGTTTTGTGTTTCTTGGTGCAGAGGAGTAAGTTGTAAAGAGAAAAGAACAAGGATAGAAAGTCTTGCATAGCACAGAAGAAGGGTTATGGGTACAGTTAACTATCCTTGTATTTCCTAACAGAAAACTGCTTCTGCAAACAAAGAAAGGAATTGGATAGGAAAGTACAAAGAATAATTGTTCACTGAATCCACATATCTGTATGTTATTTAAGAGTGTGCGAAAAGCTTTGGGCAGAATGCATTACTCTGAGATAAAGCTTGAATTATAAAAAAAGAAAAAGGAAGGATGCATGGCTTAACATTTTTTTTCTCTGAAGACAAATAAGACCCTGGATAGGTTTTTATGAAATATTGCTTGGTTTCTTATAGGAGCAGCTAAAGAGTGAGTCACATATATTGATATTGCAAGATATGTGTGTGGGAGGTAAGTCTGGCTCTCGCCTCACACTCTGCTTTAATATAAAGCATTATTCACCTGCAGCATATATAGTTTTTGCAGTCAGCATATACAGGTGAATTAACTGTGTGTGGGCATCCTCTTTGCACACTGCTAGCACAAGTAAACATGAGAAAGCAGAGCTGACCACTAACACCCTTCCACCTGTTGACAGGGCTTGCCTTGACCATCAGACATGACCTTTGTGGTATTAGGTGTTGCTGTTCTCCATCCCCAGATTACTGTCAGTGTTGGTACAAACCTTTACTCTGGGGCCAATAGCCATGGTAGCTGAGAGTTTGTGTCAGTTATGAGCAATTAGCCAAATGGCTTATGAATTTAGGTACATATATTAGGCAGACTGGCTATCCCTTTGGAAACTCCTTCCTCCTCTGTGTGATGAGGAATTCGTGTGCTTGCTTCAAAGGACTAGTCCATAAAGTCCACTCAAAAAGACTAGTCTGTCAAAGTACTGGCTGGGGCCCATTAAGATTGACTCGATACTGTTTGTACCCATTATGCCAATCTGCTATGTGACTGAGTGAGTTCTCCAGACCTGAGTTTCCTTGGTGTCCTCGGTTTTCTTTCTGCACTGAGACTGAACTGACTGTGCCTATCTTATCAGATATACCATCCCCAATGATTTCTGTATCCTGACCCTTCTTCTTACTGTAGTATTCTCCAATTGCTTCATTTTGCAGACACTGCAAACAGCCCTTGACTGGAAAAGTGAGTGGACTCTTGTCAGAAGTCAATCCTGTGTCAAGCTGGGATTTCACAAAGTTGTGAAGAACCCTACAGTACTTTTCTGTTGCTAATTATATGGCTCCATGCACACCTGACACTGGTCTGTGCACACTCCCAGCCCATTCATTCCTGAACAGCGATCGATCTCTGGTGTATCTCTGTGTGTTAAAATCAGGCTATAGTTCAACAAGCACTTTGTCATAGGTTTCAAGTGTGCTGAAAACTGGGCAGGAATTTTTTCTTCCCTTCCCCCTGCCTGCTGCTGTAAGGGAGGTTGAGTGAGCAATTAACAACATAAAGAAACTGGCCCAGGCCTGACATTCCAAAGCTGATGGCCCTTGGAAAGTCTGTGAGGGGGAGGAGTGTCTTTTGGTCTTTTGGTTTCATCCCTCTCTGGGAGAGGAAGGGGTGAGGTTTTGGTTACGGGGGACAGAAGCAAAGTGTGGGTTGAAAAAGCAGCCCTGGAGTTTTTCTGTCTTTTGCTCTCAGCCTGATTACCTGGCTGCAGTTTTCTTCTTGTGAACACCATTGAAAGAAGGGACAATTATACCAACCACCACGACAGACTGCGTGAGTTTTTCTTGGGAACGAACCTTTGTTTTTTCTTCTCCCTCTCCCCCCTC